>JACCHV010000024.1:0-600000 GCA_018907245.1 Eupristina koningsbergeri | reverse complement strand
TTTAACACAAAAAAACTTTTACCGTAAATTTAACTAATAAGACTGGATTATCACGTTATTAATTAGAAGATGGAGTTCGCTCAACAAGAACAATAGCGAGTTAACGAAAAATAAACCGTGATGGTGCCTCTTTCATCTCCATACCATTTGTTCTAATACACGGCCATAAGCCTTAAATCAAACACCACAGATCGCCGTTGTCCAAGACAAATTCCATTTCGAACTCGAAGCCCGAAGAGATCACCAATCAGAATACCAGCATCTCGAAGGATCAGTTGCAGTTGCAGTTGCAGAGGTCGTCTCATCAGAAAAGTGAGGGCGGCTCGGGTCCAGTCAATCAGATCTCGGAACCGGCACATGCATCTCAAAAGATCCAAAAGTTCGAATCGGACGATACGACGACTTGCAGTGAGATGACATCCCATCTAATGATGACGAATAAAAAGAAAAAGTGCTTGACGAAGAGATTAAGCAGCGGTACCAACAAATTGAACAATAATGTGATCGATAATTCGGTGGAGAACATCCGGAAGCAGCTGGAGAAACTCGAGGATCTCGGAGATCAGTTACCGAGCAATGACACCGCCTACATTGTACGCTATCCCTTTCAGGATAAATGTACGCGCTTTATAAGTATAATGTAGCTATGTCCGAACTCAAACTATGCAAACAAAATGTTTTTTATTTTAATGCTTTCAATTTATTTTATTTGCACAAGACATTTGCAGTTCATTCAAAATCCTTTTTGTTTTTCCACTTTCTATTCCTTTTCAATTCTATCAATTAATAATAAAATGTAAAAAAATTACAGATTTTGTTAAAAACCCTGTACGAAACTATTTTGCATATACATATATAAATAATAATTGCATATACATAATAAGCAATTATTTTTATTTTTATGAATATGATTTCGTACAATAAATAATAAATTTAGAAAAAACATTTTGCAATATATAAATATGTAAAAATTTAGGAAATAATTTTGACATTGCAGTGATAATATGATTTAGATGTAGCTAGATTAATCATACGAAATCGTATATTAACAATTGTATATTAACTCGTTGGAATATACGTACCCCCGAGGAGTGGGGATAGTAAGAACCGCGAAATTATAGTATATAGTAATAGAAGTGAAACTTATGCTAATTAAACCCCCATTTTTTCTTCTCTTTTCCACTCCTCATCAATTTGCGTGCTCTTGGCCTTTTTTGATAAACTTTGTCCACATATTTTAAACAACCATAAATATTTAAATAAAATGTAAGATATAAGATTTGTTGTACTACAATTGTATTTTTTAAAAACGTTAAAAAAACTAAAATCGTCTGGTAGAGTTAACTGGAAATAACTTCGTAAATTTTCGCACAATTTAATTAACTTTATTATTTCTCGAATACTAATAATCCCATCAAACTAAAATTTTGATCAAATAAAATCCACATTAATCACTTTAATTTTTCAAACCTAGAGTTATAAAAGATTAAAAAATAAAGAAGTTACAAATTTTTTACTTAATTTAAACATGAATTTTCTTCACAATTATATTAGCTACAAATTATCCATTGAAAATATAGTGATAAAATTATGACTTTTCATTTTATACAAAAAAAAGTAAAAAAAATGCATGAATATCATGAGTGACATTGTAGAAAATAAGAATTTATTGGTTTTTTTACGAATTTTGATTTGTATCACTAACTGCTTCTTTTCATGACTTCAAAAGTGCTCAATTACTGCGTCTACTGTTGAAATTTTCATGAATTAGTTATTTTTAAAAAATCAAGAAATTTACATAATATATCTAATAAATTTTTAAATAATAATTATTAGAAAGATTTCAAATAAACTTTGCAAATCTTTTGTTGAGCTTGATTAATTTCAATTTAAGCGAGGATGAGGTATGGATACTCCAATTTTTATAAGGCTATTTTATTTATTCTAATACTTTTTTAATATATACAATTTATTTGAAATTAATAGTAATATTTATATATTTTTATTTAATAATATTTTTTATTTAATTTGATATATTTGCAATTATTTATGTAAAAATAAGTATTTTTTTATAAATACAATTATTGATATCTAAATTGAATTTGCTCTGCATACTGTTTCTACCTATTTATTTTAAATGCATGTATTATTTTAAATCATATTTTTCATAAAACGTAAATGATACATATTTGAATTAAATAGCTTAAAATAGTACAGTACAATGTTCTTAATTTATAACAAATTTTAGTAAAAACTTTTTATATAATATCTTTATATTGTATTTATTTTCATTATTATAACCACATGAAAAATTTATTACAGCTATTAGATTTATAATACAATATAAAATTTAAATCTTGAATTACTGTAGTTTATCGATTATATCATAATAAATTATATCATAATTTAATTAAAAGCCAATATCTAAAATAAAATGCCAAAAAATTTTTTACAATTAATTTCATCGAGTAATTATTAGTTTATTCCTTTTTAATGATTCTATTAGCTTTGTAATAAAATTAATACATTAATTTTTTTTTAAATAAAAATTTCATTAAATATTTTTCTAATTTAATCAAAAAACAAAATTTAACTAATCAATTTATTTAAAAATCATTTAAATGATTTATAAAAATAATAATTTAAATCAAGGACGCTAAATTTTTATATTTTTTATTATTTACTAAGTAAAATATTTTGCGTTTATTTTTAAACATTAAAAAAATCAATAAAATTAATTCGCTACTAGAATTAGGATCACATATTAATAAAATTATTTTAATGTGAGAAAGTGTGAACTAATTTTATAAATATATTGCAATAATAAATCATATCCGATATTTAAAATTAAAATTCGTATTTTTATGAATTGCTATTTTTTATTTTACGTCATATTAATACATTCGCTATAAATGATATGTTAAAAATACAAGAATAGTATATCATATATACATAAAATAAAACTTTTTTTTCTGAATACCATATATATATATATATATTGGGTATCCTTCGATAAATGATATTTTATTATTTTTCGTATATATCACTAAAAATTATATTATAACAATATTATTATCTCTTATAATTGTTTTATCTACATAATTATTTTCGTAATATAATTCTTATATTACAAATATACATTACTAATGTATAATTGATCATTTTAAAATGAACTAATATTGACTATTTTTGTATAATAAAATATATGAACTCGTTTAAGATGTATTTTTTCAAAAATCTAAATAATCTAATCTGTTGTCGTTATAATTGATACGCAGCTATTAATGGCATGATTATTTCTTTTTATTAGAATGTCTTTAGTTTATTATTCATATTTAAAGAAACTGTTTTTTATAAATAATCGATTAGATTCAAAGAATCTTTAAAAAGTATTATGCTTATCAATTTTATTACATTATTACTATCTCATCCAAAGATAATCGATTTTGAACATAATTCAACTCTTATATATATAAAGATATACAAGTTATTGATAAAATAAATATAACATATAATTTAAAAATAAAAAATAATAATAGTCTTAGTATATAGATTTTAATTAAGTTATACATGAATATTTTCAATTAGAAATATATTTTGAAATAAAATAAGAATTTTTTATTAAAAAAAAAAATTGAGATAATATTTTAAACATTGTAGGTTTTATGTACAACAATAAACTTTAAACTATTCAATATATTCCGAATAAAATATTAAATAATTATAACTAAAAACAACATTTATCATGATATATTATTTAACCTTTTTTTAACCTTTTTGATTATTCTATTTTACACAATAATATTAAATAAAACTACTGAAAAATTCCGATTTTGAATTTGCCATTATATCTTCAAGTATTCTTATTATATTTGAATGTTTTTTTTATACTAAAAATTATTTTTTTTGTATTTTGCACTGCTGAATTTTAATTTTTTATTAAAAAAACTGAATGCAATATATATTGCATGACTTGATATATTATAATGAAATCATAATATAAAATTTAGAAATAAATAGAACAAATTTTATTAAAAAAATATAAATAAATGTTAAATAAGTTTATTGAATATTGTAGCACCATCTAATGTTTGCTCGGAGTTGGAATTCTTTAGACATCGAATTCACGTAGAACGAGATTCTGTAAAAAGAGCCCGAGAAGCATTGAAACAACAAAAAATCGCTTTTCAGACGAGACAAAGAGCTTGGAAACAACAAAGTGTCTGGGCTACTGTGGATCAATTAGTTAAGGTAAATCTAATTTAATAAGATTTATAATAAATTTTATCTGATAGAATCTTTGGATGTTTATTTTTAATTTTTAGTCCAAATATTTTAATTTCCATTACATTGATAACGAATGAATTTTAAAAAATAATAAATAAAAATCGGGATATTTTTTTAATATACCTCAAAAAGTTAATACCCTTAAATATTTTATTTTCATCAATGGTAGCAAAATTTAGTTATTTTTTTCCAATTTGGAAAATAGAAAATTCAACGAGAGCCAAATCTACTGAATACATAGATTAACACGCATCATTGCAATATTATTTATTGTAAAAAATTCATAAATAAGAACTGAAATTAGCGCAGTACGAAAGTTTTTTATTGTTTTTGTATAAATTATGGCTATAAAATTGCAAATATTCCTTCTTATATTTAGCCAGATTTCCTTAAACTTTTTTTATTTTTCGCGATGAAAAATGCTGTTACGAAAATTATTAAATTTGTGTTTTGTTGTCATACTTATAAACCTTCACTTCCCGTATTACAACTCGGTTTTAACAGTTTTACATCATTGTTAATTTAATTTATGGACTTTTTTATATGGAATTATCTATTATTTTTTTATGCTTTTTGTTTAAATAAAGCAATTTTTCATAAAACTTTACTGATACTTATTTCATTCTTAAAGCGTTTTTGTAGTAAAAGTGATAAGACAACATTATTTTTTACACCTATGATTGTGACTAGGTGATGGTTTTTAATTATTTCTTCAAGTTCTTCAACATTATCATTGATTATTGATTTGAAAATTGTTTGAAAAATCGGTATTTAAAATGATTATAATTTTTTATGTCCTTATGTCCTTCAAAAAAATGTTTTTACCAGTTGTTTTTTAATAAACCTTTTATTTTATATTTTATTGAAACTAATTTCAAATTTCTTATTGAAAATATTGTAAAAATAAATACAAACATAAAAATTTTTATTTTTTGAAAATAATAATTGTATTATATCATTTAAAATTAATCATAATTTTCACAATTAAAAAAAATTAATATAAATTTATATAATAAGATATTATATATATGGTAGAGATATTTTGAATAATGATAAATGAATTTTTTGAATCGCTGAAACTATAATATTAATTAATTCATTATAAAAAGAATTAATTTTAAATTTTACATTATAGTTATATATATTGTTTTATAGCTCTATATTAATACATTAGATTTATTCCTTATAAATTTTTTATGTTTATTTATATACATATGTTGAAATGTGTAAGTAAAAGTTTAATTAAATGGTCTATTTCTTATATTTAATTAAAACAATGTTTTCTTATAAATAATGGAATTATACAGAAAAGGTTGTTAACATTAAAGTACAATATAAACTTGTAAAAAATCGTTTGTGATTGGGGATTAGGATAATATATTTTATAAATAATCTATAATATATTTTAAAAATAACCGAAAAAATACCTATGGTAGGAAATTTCAGAAATTAAAATACATTTAGTTGTTACTTTAATTTATAAAACTAAAGAGCTTAGACTAATGTACAGATTCGGTAAGAAGATACTGGATTGTTATAATTGAAGCTTTATAGAACAATGAGCTATTTTGCAGTCACAAAATAATTTAACATTAATTTATTTGTTTTAATCGAGACGAGAAAATTTTTAAGTGACTCAAAAAAATCGAATGCGTGAAATAAGAAATAACGCTAATTTGTATGAATGTTGGTACATATAAACAGTAAAAACAGCAAAGGTAATCTTGAGTGCGATTTACAGGAGGAACGCGATCTTTCCGATATGGAAGTGAGTTTGCATCGCACTCGTAGCCTCTTGGGGGAGAAAATAATCCACCTACGGTACCTGGAGCAGTCCCTCGAGCGCGTCGCCACCTCCAAGCGCAACGAGAATGAGCAGTTGACGCCGATCATGGGGACGATGCCCAAGAACGACGAGATGACCTTGAGCGACATTTCGAGCGCCAGCAGTGGCTTCAGCTCGACCGACCTGGTCACGGACACATTCATTGGTATACCTTCAAAGTAATCTTTTAGACGCTAATCAACGTATCCCAATAACAATTCATGCGCACCTCCGCCAATTAAGCGATACTCATTTTTATAAAATTAATTCAAAAGTAAATATTCCAAACATTCAAGATAAATACTGTCAATACCAAGAGTCTTCGGAAATTATAGCGAGTTTGGAGAACCTCAACGCGGAAATTCGGGAGATTTGGGGTGTGCTGAACAAGCGACAAGACAACCGGATGCCCCCGCCCCCAACTCTCATGTATACAGACTTGTCCTGGTTTCCATACCAGCGTCTCAGCAGCCAGCCCACTCCCGTTTCAGGTGATTAAAAAATAAAAGAAAAAGAAAAAAAAATAAAGCAAAGAACTTTTACCTAAAGAGAAGTTTTAAAATTTGTCGATCTTGTTGTTTCATCCAACAGTGGACAATTATATTTCCATCCTCGCATACAACACATGTCTCGAAAATATATGATTATCTTAATTATTATTTTTTTTTATAAAATTATTTTATGTCTTATCATCGGAGGAAATATTTTAAAACAAAATTAAATAAACAGAGAAAATTTAAATATTTATTTTGTTTTTTAAATGTTTTTTATCTAAACATTGTCAATTAAAAAGTATTGTAAAATATATAAGATAATTTAGGATTAAATTGAACATTAGTAATCCGTATTAATTGATAAAATTTATAATTACAGTTTGATATTTTAAATGAAAAAAAAAATAAATACTAATATTTTTATCATAAAATTTATACTAACAATTATAAACGTAATTTTCAACTGCACTATAAGCTAATTATTATAAAACTTTTCTTACTATTACAATATATTTTAATTTTTCACAAAATAGTACTATTGTATTTTTCTCAAATTAATAATATTTTTTATTATTCATCAAGCATACCTTTTTTTTACTATTTTTATATAGTTTTTAAATGCACAAAAACCTTCTAATTAATTATTGTGCAAATGCATAAATTGTTTCTTAAATATTTCAATTGATAACCGAATTACTCCTTTGCAAATAATGCTTGCTGCTTTTTCATAACTTAGTTTGTGCATCACAATATTAAAAGTTGTACTGATGAATGCATGTAAGCGAAACATCACCAACAGAAAAATAACAAACTTCTGTTTTTTCACAAGTAAAACGTACAGTATTATTATAATATTGCGAGAGTAACGCAAAGAGGATTTAACTCAATGGCCAGTAGAGGTCAAGTGTCAAAAATTTTGTAAATTCTATAGTAAAAGTTAGTGAAGGGGTTAATAAGCGTTGGACTAAATGACTGACATTCATTATAAAGCGCTGTATATATAGCTTGGAATTAGGGGTATCATTTTACGATAATTATAAGTTGGACAGTAACGATTGTCGATATTTCAAATTTTGTAGGATTGGTGTATTTAAACGTTATTTCAACCAGTGAAATTGAACAAATTTGAGATTATGAAAGTAGAGTTAGGCTCGATGATATTCCATGAATATCATCGATTTTCTCACAATCTTTAAATTAAAATAATTAAAAACGAAATTTTTATAAAAATTATTTTTGGTGAGAATTTGCAAAAAATCATTTATTTTGATGGACAGGTTTTAGGACACCAAATATCCAGTCCAACATCTTATCGCAGCTAACACCCACTGCTCCAAGTGCAGCTCACAACATAATTTCCCAGTACGGTGCCACCAGCGGATTTACAACCAGCGTAGGTAACATGGAGGCTGGATCAACATCTAATCTCATGGAGAGGACCAGAAATTTGAAGGATTGGCTCCGCCAGGCGCGGGTGGAATCTTCCGACCTCGTTAGTCCTGCTCAGGCGACGCTTTAAACGATGATCATGAACATTCCTTATTTGTATTTATAAATGGCTAAATTTATAATCACAATTTAGCAATTTTAAACCTACATAATGAGATGAAAAAAGAAATTATTGGATGACATTGTAGATTTTATATTACGTCTAAGATTTTAAAATGTTCTCGGATGCGTGCAATGTTTTTTATTTAAATTATGTTATTCATGAATATTTGTACAATGGAACAAATATACGCAAAGTTTATTGAGTATAACACAATAGAAAAGAATATTTGTTTTTAAAATATTTAACGATTATTCACCCAATATTATTGTTCATACTTCTGTTAAAAAATCATTTATTTTAATAGAAGATGAATGATAGGGAGAAAAACTATAAATTAATTTTATCTCTAATATTATCCATCCAGTTCATATTTCTAATTTTTAAAATATGATTCAGTAGTTTAAGTACTGCTTTATAGTTATTTTTTATGTTAAAACAATAATTACACAAAAAAATCAGATATGTAAAAAGTCGTTGGAATTCTGATTGAAAATTATATTAATACCAATAAATGTTGTGTAAATTAATTTTTACAGTAAAAAGTAAAGTAATAACAATTCTGTCATTTTTATTTATATTAATTTTAATAGGATTCATACATTTAATTGATAAATACTATGTAAATAAGATTTTTATTTTTATAATTCGTGTATACTATTGGAATAAGATATTTATTAAATAGGTAATATTAAATCATTTTTTATTAAATTGTTTTCGCGTTTTCATTAAAACTATAAACCGTAAGCTTTTTTTTAATTCACAATTTAAATAATCATGTGATTAATTCATAGTAATAATATTGGAAACATGATATTTTTATCACAAGACAAAAGTATTAATAAATTATTTAAATAAGTTTTATATTTATATTTACAATAATTTTTTATTTTATTTAAATTTTAAGTCTATCTAATCAAAAAGATATTTATTTTATTTGTAGTAAATGATTAAAATTAAATGATTTGGAAAAAAAATCTTATGATTCAATTATTTGTATGGGAGATATGTGAATATCTTGACATACTTATATAATTAGACTGAAATAAAACGTTTTCCCAAGTATTTATCGATGGACTGACAAATATTTATAATTGAAGAATCATAACTGTAATATTATATAAATAAAAATAATATCCTTAAAAATACGAAAATAATTGAGTGCAATATGGGTACATGTCATTATTGAAGTTTTTATGTATTCTTCATATATTTTAATTATAATTTAAATAGATAGTATAAGCATAAATACTTATTTTGTTACATTTAAAAGTCTGTGCTTGTATGTTAAAAAATTACAATTATCTATGTTTGCACTTATATTTAAAATAAAATCTTAAAACTCTTTCAATGTTCTAAATAAATAATTTTATACTACACATATTTTTGAAACAATATCAACGAACATAGTTGATTACCTAAAATTATCGTTTTTAAAAAATGAATGTAAATGTGTATGAATGTGATTGTTTACTATGTACGAATGTAATCTTGACAATGTCTGAATTCTTTCCAGTTTTGTACTAAATGAATCAATTTAACAACGTAAATATCGTAATATAATTCAAATATATTTTATAAAAACAAGGTTTTTTACTCTTTAAAAAAAATTAATAAAAACTCTGTCATATTTATACTTTCTTTAAAGAATTTATTTTTTAATTATTCAATAATATACTCTTCGATATATATTTTTAAAGGCATTAAATAATGCCGAATAAATAAACATATTCAGTTAAAATATAAATGTTTAAATATAGTCAAGTGATAAACACCAGTTTCAACATAACATTCGAAATCATGAAAAACTCAAGTTTATATAACGAAAAACAAATAAAAATGCTATATAGTACTAAGCAGTTTAAATAAACACATGATTAAAAAATATATTGAATTGATATTATTTTATATTTCGTATTTAATATCATGATTTAATAAAAATGAATTAAGTATATTGAATTACTAATACTGATAATATATTGAAAAAATAGTTATTTTCGATAAAAACTGGCAACGACTGTTTAGGTATACAAATTATTTTGACGTCGAATTCTCATAAATAAAGAAACTAATAAAGAAATTAAGGTATGTCATAATTATGAGCATAAATAAGATATGATTTTATAGAAATACATTTCTATAGAATTAAAAACGTTAAACAATCATGTATCTATATAATAATACATATTTATAAGATCCATAATAAGTAGAGAACCTATAAAATTTATTTTAAAAGAAAAATAAAACTTACTGAAATATTTGTAAATGTATGAAATTCATCTTAGAATTACAAAGTGCATTATCTATGTAGTGCCGTCCTCATCTATATTGTTTTAAGTAAAAAAATAAATAGTACATGTTATATTTAAGGAGGAAGTAGATTAAAAATGAATTTTTTTTTTTAAATTTACAGATACTTAAATTATACAGTATTACAAATTATAATAACTTCTTAACATAAATATATTGTATATTAATGTAGATTCATTCATTTTATATACAAAATTTAAATATATTGATAAAGTAAATATAAACAAATAGTGACTACATGTAAAAAAAAATTTCAATTAAAATAAAATTTGTAAAGTATTTATATAAAATAAAGAAATTTATATGGAAAACAAGTTAATATGTTTTAAGACAGTTTTTCGTCATACTTCCTCCATAAAATTAAAAAACTAAATTGAATTAACTATGTAATAATAAATATTATTAGAAGTATAGAAAATTTTATGTATCATAAATTATATATTTCAATAAAATATAGATATAAAATGTTTATTTAATATTGTTTTCATCTATTATTTTATAATGAGTTATTACCGTTTATTAATTAATGAACCGACCACGATGAGAAAATATGCCTTCAATTTAGCCCCTGAGTTGAATAACAAACTCAAAATTTAGAATTCGTCAATGAGAGATGTGTAAATTCTAGATTTTTTGTTTCAACAAATAGTTTTCCTGCTGTTAGTGACAAGTTCTTCAATGCTCAATCATCTGACCACATTACAGTTCCATTAGATTTCTCTTAAACACCAATCAATACCCATAATCTGCCATATAGTAGTTTTTTGGATGTCTATATCAATTTTATTTTATTAACTATATAACAATAAAAAATATACCTATTTACGTTTGGAATATTATTTATTGAAAATAAATACAAATTAGTTTCAAAGCAATACAAATCTGAGTAAAATTAATAAACTAAAGTACATTGCAAAATGTTTAAATTCAATAAAACTATATTTTATTAAGTTAAGCCAATGAAGAATAATATTATATCACCGTATTCAGGTATTATTAATAACTCTGTACATCCATGAAAAATGAGATAATATTTATGGAATTGAAAATAATATTAAAATATTGAAAAAGATGAAATACTTACTAGAAGAATGAAGAATTAATATAATTTTAATTAAAATAATAATTAGCATATAAGGTCTTTTCCGTCGAGTAGAGTACCGAACCTTTTTTTTACAAAAGTAATATCAGTGTGAAATATGAAAGAATGAATAATTCTAAGTGATAGAAATTTATCAAATTAAATAACGCCAATAAAAAACAATATAACTTGAGGGAATGATCAATATAAAAAAATTGAAAGATTAAGTGGGAGGAGGGAGTTGCACATACACTTGTAAGAAGCAAAAAGCATAATAAAAAATGTTTCAAACTAAAATAAAAAAAATTTTTTTTATATTTATAATTAATATTTTATAAAATTATATGTAGCATTTTCTAAAATATCTACAACTTTAAATTAAAATTAAAAAATTAAAAAGTAGATAAATTTAAAAACACATCTGCGATAATAATTACGTGCGATGTAAAATAGTAAATATATTTACTAATGAATAATTTAGCACCCCCATCATTGAAGTCGAGGAAATATTAAACTCCGACTTTTTAACTCCATTATTATTAAATACAATTAGATCTTATTTCTATTACACCTAATTATATTATAATAAGTGATACAATAAGAAGCTTATCAGAATATGATTTAAAAAATACAACCGTGAATCGATTGTCAATGAGGTAATATGCTCAATAAACAAAACAACACTTTTAAAAAAGATAACGTAAAGAGGATCTAAATCATGTACCAACTCGTATAAACTGCATCATGATTATACAAAAAAAATTAAGATAAGTACAACGGGGACTTTTTAAAATTTTTAAAATAAAGAGCATTTTCCAATTTTTAGGGTATACCTGATATTTAAATTTTTTAGTTATTATTCTCTAACTGCTTTAATTTTCAGTCGATTAAATGTCGGTTTATTGGGTTGTTTTGCTCTTGAATCGGCAAAAGAACTGATCTTTTGTAATTAAAATAAAAATTCTCAGAGTGTGGCAATTTCAACAATAAGGTGCTTATGTCACAATTTTTGGAATATAACTAAAGTTTAAAACATGCGGTTTTTCCTCTCTTATTTATTTTATTTTCAATCAAATTATTCATCTAATAAAAATCATTTTGAATAACCTAATTCAAGAAATAATTTGAGTGTTTTTTATTATAAAAAAGATGCTAAATTTGTAATTCATAAATTTATCAAAATTTTTTTCTTAAAAAAATTTTCTTATTAAAAATAACCAATATTAAATGTATTGTACATATATACTATATATATACAATTGTGATAAAAATATATTTATATTTCATATTAATATTTTATATTAATAGAGAAAAGTTAGAATATTTTTATTTAAATAATAATTTCCCGTTTTTAAATGCTTACTTAACATAGTTTGGATTGATACTTTCAAATTTCTATAGTGCCAATCATGTTGAACAATACTAGTCTCAAATTTATTGTTGAAATTATATACTAAAGACATGTAGTACTATTTAAATAAATTATCCAATAGAGAATTTTATTATATGTAAAAAAATAAAAACATTGTAATTATTTTTTAACTTATTGACAAAGTCATCATTAAAAAACGACACATGATAATAAAGTATTATCTGTAATATTTGAAAATAAATAAATTGTAAATAAAATATTTCCAAAATAATTTTATTTTTTTAATTTTTGTGAATTTAGTATTGTTTTCAAGTTTAATTATTAGTTTTCAGAATTTATTTAATCTAGAACAGTAATTTTTACTTTTTGATTTATTTGTTAAGAACTTGAATATGTAAATCTTACATTTGCATTGACTTATATTACATTTTCAGCTTAAAAAAAAATTATATTATATTTATAGTACTGGTATGTAAAATTTATGTAATATAATATATAAATAATATATTGTTAAAAGAGATTTAAAGTTAAATTTAATTATGAATTTTAATCGATAAGCTCTTTTAATGTATTATATTTATTTCATGTAAATTGATTGCATCAATACTTGAAACATGTTAATTATGAAGAGTTTAATGTATTGCAAACATTCTGCTTTTACGTCCTCGAATATATATTATCCAATAAATTAGAGTGATTAAACTCCAGTAAATTAGAAATTCTATAATTTTCAATTTATCATACGTATTTACACATTTAAACTTCAATAATTGAAATTAATTATATATTTATTTTTAATTTTTATTAGAATACAGTTATTTTGTATCATGTACTGGATTCACAAACACGGGTACACTAAGAGTATAAAAATTATCACTAATCATTATAATAACTATTAAAGACTTTATTAAAATTGAATGGGCAATATCACTTACATGGAACAAATTTAAAATTTATAATTGCAATTACGAATAACTGATGGGACAATCAGTGTACCTGTCATCGCATACATCTGAATATTCTTCAAATTCACTTTTGGAAGGGAGCCAAGAATTTATGTCACGTTGAAGATTTGTCGAAATATTCTGCAATGATTTTTGTGCTGCCCAAATAAATGGAGATGATTTGCAGAGCAAAAGCCTGACACACGAGGAATCGCCACCCTTGACTCCTTCAATTAGTTGTCCCGGTAAACTTTCATGTCGAGCTTGCTTTAATAGGATTTGCAGCTAAGCATATAAATTAATATGAATAATTATTTTGTGTATCTCTAATAATTTACAGAATTTAGTGAATATTATTTTTGTTGATGACTGAAATTGAAAAGTTATTGTAATTCATTTAAATCTCTAGTCTCAATAAAAAAATCAAATAAATATTATTAATAATCTTGACTTACAGTATTACGTGTATTATATGGTATACTATAACAGTAAATTATATAATATTAATTTAAAATTATCATATAATTAAAATAATTATAATAATATGAATTTAAAATAATAAGCGATATTTATAACGATTTTGAAATATATATATGAATAAATTTATGTAAAAATATATTATATTTGTCTCAAAGTAACATTAGTAAATTTTACAAAATACGTAGTTTGAGCAAATGGTTGTATTAATATAGTCACTTTCAGATAATAGCTTTTTTATATAAATTGCATCTTTATTTTATTATACATTATTTTATCTACTACTTTTAAATAAATAATTTCGTAATTGATATTTCCTTTTCTTAGATCAAGTATAGCTATTAAAAAAATAAATAAAAAAAATAGATCAAATTAGATCAAATTATAAATTAGAACAAATTAATGTTTATAATACACTTATCTTATTAAATATGAATCAAATATAATTAATTTAAAAAATAATAATTCATAGCTATTTTTATAAATAGATATAATTATTTATTAATAATTATTTTTTAATTGTATTCAAAAAAATTGTTTATGTAAAATTTGAGTAATTAAATCACGTATATACAAAACATTTTCTAAATGTATTAAATTTTAGGATTATAATTTAATTCTTGTAACCAAAATTTTCATTTCATAAATTTATTATTAAGTTTAATAATTTAAATTATATCTTCGGTTTTCAAAACAACGTTAAAGCATAATATTTGAAATAAAACTTATTTCAGGATTTCTCAAATATATATATAATAATTTTTGTTTTTACCATGTTAGTATCACACGTTGATATAATATTTTAAGTTAATTTTATCAACTTTATTTACCTTTTTATTTTCACTTTCTTTCAGTAATCGTATTAGACTAAATATATCTTTATGTACTTCTGCTTTTAAATGTTCATCTTTTGGACTTAATTTGAAAAGTTCACTTATCTATAAGAACAAGAATTTTAATTTTAATGAATGATGAACGCATAAGTGTTAAAGATAAAAGTAAACTTGTTACCATTTGAGCAAAAAATATAAAACTATTAACCGTAACTGCAGTGACTTTTCTCGAATCTAATCCTAAAACTCGAAAAAAGGTAGATACCAAGTTTGTTACGACATCGGGTTTATGTTCTTGTGTATTATTATCTATATTATCTTCTTTGTTGCTATGAGTTTGTTTATGTTTTAAACTTTTTGATACTAAATTTGCAATATTTTTAGCTGTTTCAAAATAACCCTTAGCATTTTCCAAACTGAGTTTTATTTTATCGAAAACACCTAAAAATTTTAATTGGTATTAGAATTTTTTTTTTGACTATAAGTATTATTTTAGTATATAATTTAAATTAGACACCAATTATAATTTTAAAAATTTTACACGTTGATATAAAACATTTTATAAACAAAATTTCAACCGATCTTAGTTTATATCATAAAAGAAATTAAAATGTTAGTATTTAAAGGAGCTACATATTTTAATAAAGTATACTGATAAAATATTGTATATATTCAAACATGTATTATCTTTATTATAAAGACGAAGAATAACATTTTTAATAATCTTCTTGATAGCTATCTATAAATATAACAAATTATACTTTACTTTCAGCAATTCCGAGAACAGAGGATGTTGACAAAATAAAAAAAGTACAATACAGAAAAATAAAAGGAGGCATGTTATTACTGTGACACTCTTGGTAGAACTGCAGCAGGATATTTTTGAGTCGCCTAAAATCAGTGTCAACCAAGAAGACAATCAAAATGACTGTAATTTTGTTAGATATTCTCTAGAAAAATATCTTTCACCTTAGCATAGTTCCGTTTTTCAACCCGTGTAATCATCGCTCTACTGCTCATGCAGTAATTGTAATTATTATTTTTCTTCTGCTTACTTTCCTTCGCACCTCTTCAGTTTGAAGTGATATCTGTTGTAGGACATTTCCTAAATTTAATAAAAAATTTTTTTTAACTAAAATATTTGTTTTATTTGATTATTTTTTATTTGTTTTTCTATTCATCGCATATAACTGAGTAACTGACTGATTATTATTATGATTTAATTTTTATTGTGTAAATTATGAATTTACTGAATTTACAATTACTATTTTTATTAATTATTTGCGTTTTTTATTTGTCAAGCTGTGGTACAAATACTAGTATGGATTATTTTTATTTTGATGAAATCCGCAGTTTAAGCGAATTACCATTGAAAAAATTAATAAAAATAAAGTCAACATTTGCAAAAAAAGGTAAGTAAAACTTCATAATATATGGTATTACTTTTAAAATTGTATATTTTTTTTAATATATGAGTGGAGCTTTTGTAATGTATTATATCAACTAATCGTCCTTGAATTTATTTTAAAATTTGAATTTTTTTTATGCTCCGATATTGTTTACAATTTTCTTTTTTTAAGAGCGTTCGAACTGCAATTTAACATTGAAAAAAATATTTATAGACTAATTTTTATTAATAGAATTCATTTTAAGAGTTGGTAGTGAGTCATTAAATTTTATTGAAAAATACACATATCAAAATTGAAAAGTATTTAAATTCAATTAAAATCAAAACAAATTTTATAAATATTTTTAAATCATAATCATGTCATTTAGATTTTTATTATTATTATTATTTATATTTTATTATTATTTATTATTACAATATTTTATTTATTTTTGTACCTTTATTTTTTAAAACAAAATTAAATAAAGTAAAATAAAATTGATAAAAATGTATTTTCAATTAACATATGATATTCATGAATAAAAAGTATAAAATTTGAATCAGTATTCTAATGATTTTAATTTTCCTAGATAATATTTAATTAAATTATTACTATCATATTAAAATATAATTGGACAATGATAAATTTTATTACTTGAAACAAATTTTAACTTTTCATAAGTTTAACCATCAATATTAATTTTGAGTTGTAAGTGGTTTTGAATTATAAAAGATAATTGGTGTAATATATTTACAACCTTTTAAATAAGCTATAATAAAATAAAAAAATATTTTTGGTAGATTTATTTTTAATATTTCTATAATATATAATTTTTTGAAAAATATATGTTCAGTTTGGATAATATTTTCAAATTTCTATAAATATACTTGTAGAAAATAATTTATCATTAGTACCCGGATGATTTTTTAATAAAACCTTTTTTTTATTTAACTTAAAAATAAAAATTACGAGACACATTCAGAAACTAAAACTAGTCACCCTTTCATAAAATATGAATTTTTTTTTAACGTTGAACTAGGGAATAGTGGAAATTTTTCTTAAAAAATCAACTACAGGTGGAACCTTGTAATATAAAAAAATACGACATACATGCATGTGCTATCATTAGTACTTTTTCTTATTAGATATGCTTTGTATATTATAATTCAAACTTATACACATAATTTATTACACAATAATACACATATTATAAATAAGAAATTTCACTCCAATCCCTTGTATGCACAATGAATTAAATGAAATATATATATTACAGCAGAATCTGAAGAGAATACTACAATTCAAGGTAGAACACTGTCGTCTCTTTCTATACCTTTTTCAATACCTCTAAAAAAAAACGGCAAATACCCAATTCAGCGTTCCGATGATTATGATGAAAAGAGTAAAGATTCGAAAATATCAAAAATATTTCAGCTTACTGTGACAGCACTTTCATTTTTAGCTTTTGGTGGCTATTTATTGACCCTTATTATAACAGCTATTAGACGCGGGCAAAATGTGACTACCCCTGCCAGCCTCATAGTTGTAGCGGTAAAAAATAATACATTTAAAAAAATTATTAATAATGAATGCTTTATTGTACAGTTAACCAATAACTTATAAATTTTAATAAAAAATGTAAATTTTTTACTAATTTAAAAACTAGCTTACTTTGTTAGATTTATGTTCATAAATCTAATGAAAGTAAATCAATAAAATAAAATTATTCATTTGTAAATAATCCCTCAGTCAAAAGTTTTTGTTGATAATATAAATAAATTATTTGAAATAATTCATTATTATAATGTCAACTGATGTTGTAACGCTAAAAGAAAATTTTCCAGCAAGTCTACCTTTACTTGATTTTATTTACTCTTTACTTGTCAGTCAGTAATGTTTGGTAGTTGCTAATAATATTAACATTTATTTTATACATAATATAGGATTTTTATTTTTTTATAAAATATAAATTATCATTGCTATTTAGATAGAATATGCAACAACACAAAAATTTTGATCATAGTAATAAACAACAATAGCTTATAAAATATTAAGTTCTAATATAGTTACAATGAGCTTAATATTTACACGACAATGATTGCAGTAATAATCAAATTAAAATAATAATATTCATAACATTATTGATTGCAACATACAAAAAATTTAAAATATTTGGGAGTCCATTTTGAAAATTACTACCTTTTAAACTGTGAGACCATAATCTTGATTGTTGAACTTGAATATTTTATAATAAACTGTAATGTAATAAATTTTATTATTAAACTTATTTATTGAATTATTTTATGATATCATAGTTCATATTATATAGATTTTTTTGATTAATATATCTTTAATTGTTCAATACATCTAAATGACTCAAATTCGTTTATTAAAAGTAGTGAATTCAGGTACAATTCAACACATTTTTAAATATACGTAATACTCAAAATTTTATTTTAATTAATTTTTAATTATCATAATTAAAAATTAATTATAATTATAATTATAATTGTTTATAATTGATAAAAATAATAAATAAATACAGAATAAATAAAAATAATATTTTTCGTTGTAAAAAAAAATTGTAACAAAAAAGAAAATATTTTTTAAAAAAATTAGAAAATTATACGTATTAAATTACAATACATAAACTTTATTTACTAAAATAATTATTAAAAAGAATAAAAATTAGTATACAATAAAATAATAAAATAAAAACTATACTTCATTTCAGAATCGACATGGCTTTGAAAAACGACCTAAAAGAGAATTTTTATTGTATAATACTGAAGAAAATAATTACGATACAGAACGTCTTTATAATTGTATGATAATGATGTCAAATGCTTATAGAAGCCAATATTCTTCTGAATGACTAATTTAAGTGCTATTTATTTTAAATTTTTAAATTTAAAAAACCAATTTTTATGTAACTAATAATTTAAAAAATATATCATCTTAAAAATTATTCTCTACTATTTTATTTTCATATTAATAAATAATGTTTAGTTGAAAATAGGTAATGTTAAGTAGTATAATTAAAAATTCGCATTTTATATTTTTTTTCTATACATTTTTAATTATACCTTATTTATTATCAATTCGTTATTCTTTGTTTCATATCTTTATTAAATAAATTTCTTCATATGATTTTTAATAAAAATTCCTTTTACGAGTAAAATTTTTCTTTCATTTTTTTAATTTCACATTTATATATTCTTAATCAATGTTTTACTAAGTAAATTATTTTTAAAGTTTGAAAAAAATTAATTTATATGAAAACACAAACAAACAAAAAATTCTCATCTTAAAATATATGTGATAAATGTTATTGAACTAAATTTATAAACAACCATAATGCTGCATAGTTTAGCTCAATCTATTTTAAGTTTTATTCCAAGTTTTATTTGCCAAAATTGAATTAGTAGTTTTCATTATTTAATTCAAATGCATATTATACTTTGTAATAATGTCTTTTTATTTATTTATGTATAGAAGTTTATACCATTTTATATTTTTTGTATTTACTATAAAATTCAAATTCACAATATAAATTACTTATATATGTAAATGAAAATTTTATTTCGAAAAGATTAAAAAATGTTTCAATTTTGTAAAAATAAAAATCAATTTCCTATAAATATTATTACTATATTTCATTTGTATTTTATATTAAGCGTTTATTATATAGATACAACCATTTACGCAAGTTATTTTACAACTAGAGTTCAATAAATAAAATTATAACGAGCAAATAAAATATTAAAAATATATTTTTAATGGTAGTGTATTATTGCACAAATAAAAATTATTCAAATTAATAATTTTTTACATCATCCAAAATTTCCATGGCTGATAATACTTTAAAAGTATAAAATGAAATAATTCTTGTTTTATTTTGTACTAATGAATTATGCAAAAACAAATTAATATATAAAACATTAAATTTAAATGAATAAAAAATAAAATAATTATGAAAATCTTAAACATTAATAAAATTTAATAGAAAATTTTAATCTATATACATACACATATTTTACGATTCTTTTCAACTCCATGAATTTTACAAAAAAACTAACAAACACAAGATTTTTAAGTAAACTGCTAAACGTATACTATACAGACTAATTTTATACAAAGAAAACCATATGGCTATGCGAGCATAGATAGGTACTTAAAAAAATACACCCAGCGCTATTGCGATTAACAAAAATATATTTAGAATGGATTTGTTAAAACCCTCAATATTTACAATTATTTTCTGAATATAATAGAATATACGTATTCTTTTATTAAAAAATTAGTAAACTTTAATTTTCTTGGTAATAATGAAAATTAAAAAAAAAAAATAGTCGAACTGATTGATTAATGAATTCTAGTATCTTAATTTCGCAACAAATTTTCTATATTATGTATATATGTTTCTTGCAAAGTTAGTATTAATGTCACCAAATATGAAGTTATTGTTTGATTGAAATTATCTTAAAATTCGAAATTGCTTGTAATTTTTCTAGCCCTCGTATTGAAGCGACTGTCCACTGTCATTAAAAAATCAGACATTTATTGGTAACATTGACCTCGTCATTTTTAAGACATGCACTTAACTGGTATTGGATTGGAAACTCTAAAAAATATTTATTCTATTTTTCACGTAGAAATCTACGTTCTTTATTAAAACGAATTGTCGACCCACATATTCTCATTTCAATGTCTTTTTTGTGGTTGAACACGCAAGATTAGAAAAAAAAACATTTCAAGAAACCTCTGAAATTTTTAATAGTGTTGGATTAAGTTGTAAACATTTTTTGGGATTTCTCATAAATTAGAATCTTCCTCTAGAATAATATATAATTTAGGTCAATTATACTTACGCAGGTAGATTTTTTTTTGCATGAGTGTTTCTATTGAAGGTTTTCATTTTGAATGCATCAGTGATGGTTTTTGGAGTAAATTGACACTATTAAAGAGTGTGTTGTTCTTATTTTGTATATTTTCTTGGATGAGTTTTTATAAATTCAAATTATAGTTCCATAGTAGCTTTGTTGTTATTAAACTTACAATTTTTAAATTATATTTTCAAGGCTTTATTTAACGAAATGGAGCAAGCACTAATATTTTTCATTGTGATCGAAAATTTTTACTTTCAAATATAGTTGAATGTTATTTACATATATAACTATATTATTAATTATTATTATAAAGAAATTTAATAATTGTATAATAACAAATTTTTATTATACAATTGTTAAATTTAAAAACATATAAAACATTTTTTTTAAACAGTATATATGCATAATTTTATATTAATAATTCATAGAAACTATTTTTAATTCAAAAGATTTGTATTAAAGATAATAATTTCTGAATATAAGAAATCGTATTTTTTTTCATTGCATTTAATTTAATTAAAAATATTTTATATTACAGATACATGAAGAGTATCATTATTTTAAACATATATACAATAATTGATTTTCTAATGAATAATTTAGTAGATACGTACACAAAATTGAGTTAATTATAATTTCATAAAATATTATTATGTTGTTTTTGTTAATTATTAATATTTGTACAAGTTTATTTATCAATAATTATTAAAATATTACTTAAATCTAAAATAATGAAGCATACAAAAATTTATTTACATGTACAAGCATATAACATTTTGTACAGAGACCTACATTTCAAATTATGTTTGTATATTTATGCCTAATAACATAATTATAAAAAGTTTTTAAAAATATTCATAATATATTGATTAACAAGTTTAGTTAATTAAAAAATACAATTATTTATAAGACTTCCATGGGGGATAATAATAATATTAAAAGGAAACGAAAAACACCCATATTGTTTTAAATTTTGTTAGAATAACTTAATATATGCGAATGAATGATATGCTTAGAAAGTTATAGAAAACTTAAATGCTTATTATTTGCACAGTTATTTTTAACAACAATGTAATACCCGTGTTTATTTATCCAGCATGAATAGAGTGAAGCTACATCCATTTACCTTTGAACCAATATTTTCTGAGTCCCGCCCATCGGACCTCGAGAAATCCAATCAAATAGTGTTGAATTTCCTGCTAACGATTTTCATAGTCTTTTTCTATCTAAGAAACAAATCAGTTACTCTTGATTAAAATTTGAATACTCTTACTCGTTACTAGTTATTTCAGTTTTGTGAACTCGAAATTCCCAAAACGAACTTTAATCGATATTGTAAAAATGATAACTAAAAATTGTTGTGTCAAACAGTTGAGCTTTGGAATAGAAAGAATACTTTCAAAAGATATATCGTCTGAGAATAATGGTAAGTTTTCACTTGATTATAAAGTTTAAACTATAATGTAAATTGTTTTTAAATCTAATTATTTAAATTATAATCTGAATGATGTATTAAATAAAATGTCGGTGTAATTTTTATATTAAAAAATTAAAACTTATAAATTTTTCAAAATTAAATCATAAAGAATTTTATTCCTTTTATATTTATTATAAATATTTAAAAGAATATATGAAATTAAATTATTAAATTAAATGTACAATAAAATAAAATTAAAATGAATAATTCAATTGTCTAATGTATGTACAAGAAAATAAAAATAAATTTCTTTGCGCTAGAGCGTGTATATGTAATATGTATACATTAATTGAATATCTAATAAATGGTGTAATTAAAGTTGTATGTGATATATTATTATGTTAGTATAGACATGTTAGTATATGGTACTAATTTTATGTATATAATTTATAATTTTTTAATATATAATTTATTTATATATTAATTTATAATGCCATCTTTATAAAAAAATTTTTAAAAAAATTTAATATTTTAATATAATAATATATATCAATTATAAAATTTATTTTAATTGAAAATACGTAGAAAAAAATTCGATAAATAATACATTCAAAAATCAATATTTATTATATAAATACAAAGAATTTATACAATATGTGAAAAAATATATACATAAAACATACGAATGTTACATCGTTGATGTTCAAACAATTTCTGAATTCTCGAAATAATAAATATTCAGTAATTTAATTAATGAAGAAAAAGAAAATAAAATAATATACAATAATAATAATTTTAAAAAGTAAAAATGAAAGAATATGGTTAATAAAAATGCCAAATAAAAACATTGTATTTTATATTTAATAAATTGTATAATACTCTACTACTATATGTTAAAAATTAATACCCAGAATTTTGGCCATCGAGAAGATAATTATAGTATTATAAGAAAAATAAATTAAACTATTTTATGTAATTATTTAAACTAATTTTCAAGAATACTAATAAAAAATATTGCTATTATTATAATGTATTTAATCACTGAATTTTTTATCATTAAAAACGAAATGTAATAGAATTTTTTTTTTATATATTTAACTTTTATGTTATTAAAAAAATGAAAAAATTTGTAAAAAAACATGTATTAATCAAATATCCTATGCAACAAGTTTCCATACAATAAAAAAAAAAAGTATTTCTATCTGCCTGATCATATTCCATTATAAATTACTAAAAATCAAGCAACTATACATAAGTATCAGTAAAAAATTTGTGTACAATAATAATACTTATAACATTACTTATACTAGTATTAAGTGTTTCAAATGTATTAAGATGAAAAATTTAATTAATATGAGCTAAACCATATCACAGATTATTAATAAGAGTATTAATTTGTAATTATATGATTTATTATTTAAATAATATGATTTTCAATAATAAAAGTAACTGTATGATAAAAAATATAGATTATTTTTAGTAATGAATAATATATATATATTTCTTACATTATTAAAGATTTTTTCTTTTTTTCTAAATTTAAATTTTATTCCAGGAATATCAACAATTGCTAAAAATTCTAATTTTTCAGTAACACAACCCGTCTATGGTAATTACAAAGTCAGTAAATTATATCAGAACTGTAAAGATTGTCTTTATTATGAAGATCCGGATTCGTGGTTATTAACATTAATAAAAAATAGTTGTAAAAGTATATTAGGTGATCGCAATATCATCAGACCAGTACCAGTACGACCGTTTCCGAAAGGTAAATAAATTTTTTAAATGTTTCAAATATAAAAGCGAAAAATGTGAATGTGAACATTATATTTATATTTTATTTATATATAAATTCATGAAAAATAATCAAATTTATTAGTATTCTATTATAATTTACTATTGATATTATTATTAATTCTATTCTCATAAATGATTATTTATTTAGTAATAGAAATAATTTAATAAACTATTGTAAAAAGAATTTATTAAACTAAATAATTAAATAAGGAATTGATAATATATAAGAAATCAGTAATTTAATTATATTATATAAGTTATAAAAAAATTTTAACAACAATTTTCATTATTTCGATTTAATTCATTTAGTTTTACGTATATTTCTCGCTTCTTATTTATAGGACAAATAATGAAATGTATCATTTCAATTTATTTTATAAAAGAATGTATTTGAAACTTTAATTTTTTACTATATATTTACTATTCCCTATAAAAAAAAATAACGATGAAAAATACCTTAGCATTTGTTATATCTAGATTATTTTACAATTTTTAAATAAAATCCAAATTTGATATTCATATTAAATTATAGCATAACGCAATTAAAGACACCCATTATAATCTTATTATTTATTGGGTATTAATTTAGTTTTAACGGATCATTAATAATGTATATAATGATTTTTAAGAATATAAATGATTCCACGAAGAAATTTTTCATCCCTATTAAGGTTTTATTAAAAAATATGAAAATATACATTACTGTATATTTTAAACTGAAAAAAATCATTATATTATAAGGAAGAAATTTACGTAAAAGTTATCTAAAAAGAGTAAAATAAAACAATATAAAATTTCTTAATAAATATTGTATAGTGAAATTTATAAATGTTATATATAAATGTTAACATTTATTTTATACTATATTTAACAATTATAATTTTAAAAGAATTGTTGTAATTTACAATTTATTTTTCCTTTTATTTATTGTGTTATTATTAATTTTTCTGTAGTACATTATGAATTTAAATAAAAATAATAATTTAAATATAAGAATAAAATGACAAGAAAATGTACAAATTTTATATTTTTGAATAAGATCTTAATAATAACAATAAATTTTGTTCTTGAAACTATTATAAATTATGATTTTTTTCTGTATTGCACATGATCTTTTAAATCTTTATTAATTTATAATTTTAAAATAAATTCGAATAATATCTTAGTCATGCATCTATCAATTATTTATAAAAAATTTCTAATTTTAGTAAATTGTGTTCTTTACTAGCTAGTAATGACATAAAATAAGCGTATATTGTTTTATTTATTGCAACTGTTTAACTTACTGTTCTGGATTACATATTATCTCTTGTAAGTAATGTA
This sequence comes from Eupristina koningsbergeri, assembly GCA_018907245.1. NCBI lineage: Eukaryota > Metazoa > Arthropoda > Insecta > Hymenoptera > Agaonidae > Eupristina > Eupristina koningsbergeri. Next base: position 574,014 of record JACCHV010000024.1, on the reverse strand, counting down.
AACCTACTATTAACGTTTAAGTGTATTTGTGCGTTTCCTGTTTATGTTAAAACGACATTTTACATACGATTGGAAGTTCGTATTTGTATAAGACACTAAATTTAGTTTAGCTTTTATTAATATCATTGGTTAATATAAAAATAAATATTATTTTTTATTGACTACATACATGATGAGAATTTATTCTTTAGATATTTTTATCAATTTCATCGATCTTACAATTTGAAAACGATTTTTATTATATATCAATTATTTCGAATTTTTAAATATTCCAGCAAATTCATTTGCTTGATTTTAATTAGTTAAATTTATAAATTGTTTTAAAAATAAATAATATAAAATAGAAGTATTTTTTACTGATTTTTATATTTTATAATGTAAATACATCATAAAATATAATGTTTATATTTTTAAATATACAGAAACGATAAATAAAATAACTGTTGTAAAAGTAATAGTACTTTAATAAATTTGACTGATTATTTATTATTTGTGAAATTAAAAATAATATTGTAATATAAGTTATTTATGAATTATTTTATGTATACTCATAATATACAATTATTGGAAAAATGAAATTTATGTTTTATTGTTTTAACTAACAATACAAATACTATAATATTACTTTATTGTTTTTATTATTTATATTGAATGCAACTAAAAAATTATATGTAAATAAATAAATTAATAGAAATTTAATGAAACAAGAAACAAAATATAATAAAATGCAATGAAGCAGAAATAAAAGAGCAGTTTTAAACTAAATTTAAAATTTAATAAAAATAATTATTATCTGTATAGTAAGGGATTAAATAAATATATAATTTTTCTCATTATGCTGTGTTTAAATAATTGAATAAAGTTTTACATAAATATCTTTTTCTGAATTGAAATAAATTACCTTTATTATATTCTAATTATATTAAAATAAGTTATTTAAAATAAGTAAATACTTTAATAATGTGAAGACCATTTGCATCTGTTAATTAAATTTGCAATATTGTTGTTTTGAACAACTTAAGTGTTACAAATTAAAAAACATATTTTAAATGAATGAAATAAGAAACTTAATATTTATCTTAACTACAATCTATTTGCATAAATATTCATAAATCTCGATGACAAAATATTTAATTGTAGGTTATTGTTTAAATTTTCTTAAACTTCAATTATTTTATAGAAGAAATATTTGCGGTATAGTCCCTCGTGTCGGTATTATTCTTGCGGTTCAAAGGTCCAGAAGCAAATTAAGTTAGCCTCGTGATTTGATCCGTAAACTGATTATTGAATCATTATTTGTAAGGCATATTAGTCTTAAAATTAGAACAAATCTTTGGAGATGCACGTTTAAATAAAATAAAAAGTTAAAAAAATCGTTACAGTATAGATGGGCGGGATATATTTATTACTGGGAGTAGAATAATGGTGAATTTGAATATAAGGGATACCGGGAAGAAAATAAAATAGCAACAAGAACAACAACAATAACAATAACAATATAATAATCATACCGAACTTGTATTTAATAGTTTATATTTAATATGATTAATTTTAATGTTTTGATTTTTGAAGATACAACGGTATTTAACACTACTGACACAGCCAAAAAAAGTAATTGCAGACGAAGATCTTGGTCCAGAGCAGTTTTCAGTTCATTGCAACGCAAAGGTCTAGAAAGACGTTTTGCACTGGAAAAGTATATTACCAAACCTGATAGACGACAATTAGCGGCAACTTTGGGCCTTACCGATGCACAAGTTAGCTCAGGCTTTGTTTTATAATTTTATTTACAATTCAAATAATTTTAATTTTGATTAATGGTGTTGTATTTTTTTATAGCAATAAAATTAGAGTAGTTTATTATGTTACATTGTAATTTAAAAATTTTCTCTGCATAAACATAAATTAGAATTTGGTAAGGAAATAAAATCACCTGCATAAAATATTTTATATACTCTAAATAAAATATGCATTTATAATAAAAAAAAGACTAAAACTGATAGTTTTAATATTACATTTTATCACTAGAATATGATAACTATAATAATAACTATAAATTAAATAAGATTAATATTTTTACTATATATATCTCCATTTAAATTGTATTAAAAACTTTATTTTTTCATATAATATGTACAAATTGTTATGTCAATTAATTTTAATGTTTGCAAACAAGTCGTACACAATTAATTCATTTTTATTTATTTTATAGCTTTAAATACTTGTTCGAGACAGTTAAACGCTTTTATATTTTTTATGTATTATTTATAAAATAAAATAATACAAAAAATATATATAAACTGTTAAATTCAATACAGTTTTTTTATGCTTACATTGATTTTTTTGAAAAATATTCAGTTTTATAAATTTAATTAGTATATTAAAATCAATATTAGCTTATCTGTTAATTACAAAAGTAATTTCTTTCTAAAATTATTTAACTATGTACACTAATATAACTATATATACTAATATAACTGTATATACCATATATAACTATATATACCAATATAACAATATATACTTACTACGAAAAATAAAAATTGCAAGCTTAAAGAAACATTGAGCTATCCATTGATTAAAGAGATTATCAAAGATTGAATTTCAAAACTATTTAAAACAGAATGAATCAAGAGTTAAGTAGCATATTAATGTTGTGAATATTTCGTTATTTATTTAAAAAGGAATTGCCTCTACGTATTTTTTTTCGTTTAATGATTTTATACAATATTTAAATATAATCTTTATTTAATATAATACTGAGGACAAATGTAATTAAGTTATAAGATACTCGAATAAGAAAAAACAAAAAAATATAGAAAATTATAATACAATTAGAAGATTTAATCACAATGAAAATTATTAATATGTATAAGAACTTTCATTCTACACAGAAAATTTTTACAAAAAAAAAAAAAAAACTTATCATCATAATTAGTTCTGTTAAAGTATTGTAACTGGATAAATTAGTCCTAAAATGTAATAAATAATCGTTTATTTTTTGCATAAAATGAAAAAAAAATTATTAATAAGTTGTCATGAGAATATTATTCATTTATTCTTCCTTTTTTATTCACCTCAATTTTTTAAATTATTTTACCATTTATTCTTCATTTCTATTAATCTATTTACAAAAGTAATTTGTTCGGAACCAATTTTCTATTATATCAATATTTTATTTATTTAAAATTTTTTCAAAATATTTTTAATTATTTTATTTCCTTTTTATCCTTATTTTATTTTTCTTGCTGAAATATTTTTGCATGGTCTAGGGGGCGAGTGTTTTAGATAACATAGGTTGCAAAATGATGTTGACTTATGATACAACTACTTTATTCTTAACTTATATATATATATATATTATATATATTTCAATTTTTATAAATCACTCTAACTAGAAAATCGCGTGTACTTAGACTTTGCGTAACTTCACACGAATTGGGAACACGCCAAGTTTCTTCTTTGTCTAAATTTCTAGTAAAAATGATTTCATTTTCGCAAATTACAATTTTGTTGGACAAGTCTATTCAAAAAAGTTTGACCAAACTGTCAACTATCAACAAACTCGCATACATCAATAAGCTAATTACGATCGCTTTAATGAATAAAATGCGGCAGTTGTGAAATCCCGAGGTAACCCTTGTCTGAACGTTTTTACAGGTTCGCCGGGAAATTATAATAGTAAAATACTTGTAAAATGCACGAGCGCTACACTTGTTCATTTTTTTCACCAGTTTTTCTGTTTTAAATGATGTATTTTATAAACATTTTTAGCTCATATAGTTTTTATTTCTTTTTTAGTTTTATCTTCCTACTTTTTTTTCTTTTTTTTTTGTATCGAAACATCAAACATTTTGTCTTTATTTTTTTTCAGAATATTCTTTATATTATTTTTTCTTTTTAAACACTTAGTCATTCATTTTAAATTTATTACATTATAGCATGGTAGAAAAACATATTTTTTAAATTTCTTTTTCATTGTAATTATTACGTTTCTTTTATTTTTTATTTTTAATTTCATTCAATCTTACTTAGCGTCATTTATTTTTTTTATGTTTTTTTATTTTATACATTAAGAAAAACAAAGTACTCGCTTCTTGTAAATTTTTCTAATTCAAAAAGCATATATCCTATCTTTATTTTATTTTATTTATTATATCTTTATTATATAAATTTATATTATACACATATTTATAGTATATTCACTGAAATTAATCTTTTGTTTCAATCATTTATTCAGGTAAAAGTATGGTTTCAAAATCGACGAATGAAATGGCGACATACAAAGGAGGGTTGCAAAATTATTGACACATCCGTTAATTTAAATTATAAAAATGGTGTTCAAAATATGTTAAATGATGTTTTTTACAAAAATACAGATTTAAAAAATTCTGACGGTGCGGATATCCGTTTAGAATAAGATATTTTACAAATATCTAACAATCTTTTGACAATAAATAAAAATCAATAAAAAATTTTTGTAGTGGACAATAATATTAAATAAAATATTTAATAATTTATATTCTAAGTAATGAACCACATGAACTGTTGCAAATAATTGGTGATTTCCATTGGCGTACATAGTTTACGAATTAGATTTAAGAATAATATTTTATTAAACGAACATTGCATTTATGGCAAGAAGTGTGACAAGTTCTTTTAATATTGTATATAAATATATAATACCAATATATCTCACCTACAAAAATTAATACTTGTTAATCTCGCAATGTTTATGTGTATACATTGTCAATAACAATCGAATGACGAATGTGAAAAAAATAACGACAATACAACGAATGAAGGACCTAACGACTATTTATAACACAACTTTCTTTTTAATATTACTGTTATTTTATTTATTTTTTTATTAGCGTCCGCAGTACTTTATGATCTTTTAAATTTTAAAAAATGGTATCATAAATTATTTAATATACTTTTCGTTGTACTATTGTACTTTTTGAAATACTTTTTAAAAATGTTTTAAATACTAGATCATATGAAAAAAATGTATATATATATATATATATATATTGTGTGAGGTCTCGTGACGTCAACGAAACGCGGGGATGACAAGTCGCGAGGTCCCAACCAGAAGGTGGGGGTAGCTCCCAAAAAAAGCTGTAGTAGTTTTTGAAAAAGAAAGGGAGAGCTTCGCTTAGGAGTTTCGGTATCTGGCGGTATCGAATCGACTGAAGTCGAGAAGGTTTTTCGGGCTCGCACTCCGCTCGAGCTCCCTCGTGTCGACCTTTTCGCGAGGTAACAAGGAGGCACTTAGTGAATGCTGATGACCTTGAAGGAAGCTACGTCGAGGACGCTTAGGACGAATGAACGCTGACAACGGAGCCTTCGAAACAACCCGGAAGCAGTTTTCCCCGAGGTGACTTCCCGAGAGAGAGAGAGAGACTTCGGCATCATCCCGAGTGGTCGTAGGCTCGACCCGGAACCTCGGCGGCCTTGCGAGAAGTAGAGGAAGCAGCGGTGTTCTATTGAGTGCATTGCGTTAGTACTGCGTAGCTTAGGTACAAATCGGCCCGCGAATTTTGCGACGATTTCGCGAGGGCGGTGGCTTTCCCCTCCGTCGTAGCGCGATCGTTTCTCCCGTCATTTTAACGAATCAAATTTGTTTTCTTTTGTAATTTATTTGAATGAATAAATGAATAAAATTTACTTAATTTCGTACAATTATTCATTATAATTGTTATTTATATATATATATATATATATATATATATATATGTTTATAAATATGTACAATAAACTTTAATACATTCAGATTAATTATTTTTTATTGATTAAGATAATTTATGTAACTAAAAATGTCGTAATTTCATCGAAATGTGAGTAATTTTTTCTGTGTGTATAAGCTTTTGTAAACGAATTTTCAAGTGTAATAAAATACATTATTTTATAATAAAGTACATTAAAAATATAAGATAAAGTGTAACGGGTTTATAACTGTCAATATGTAAATAAATTAGAATAATTAAATTTATTCTTAAAAATATTAAATATAGTAGAATAATGTTAATAGTATTCTTTTCACACTAATAGTATTGTTTTTTATACTATTATCATCATCTTGAATTATTATTTTTAAATTGACAACTTTTATTAAATAAAATTATATCAATTTAATATAAATTAGAGTAAATTTTTGCACTTATTAATTTGGCAATTATTCTTTACCAAACATGCTGATATACCAAAAGATGTTTCTAAAATATATATTTTAATTTACAAATATTTAATTTACTTTTCATTTAATTTTAATTACTAAAAAAACAAAATAATATAAGATTCAAGATAATACTATGGATTCCGATAAAAATATTAACTCATAATTATGGTTAATCAATTATGTGGAACCAATGAAATGTATTTTTATATGGACAATTTCGGAATATATAAAAATCAAAAATAGTAAAATGGTTGTTCGATTGCAGTACACAGTCTCAGAAATAATACCATAATATAGAATGAATTATTAATATAATATTGGATAAAAAAAATAATTATTGATGTAGAATTATTTTAAAAAACAATGAAAATTATATACTACAAATTAAAAATAACAATAATAATATAAAAAAATACGAAATATTTTAATACTATGTACAAAGAAATTAACATAACTAATCTATCAATTATTTTAAAAATTGAACAAAATGAAAAAATTTTGTAAATAATAATTCTTAGACAGAATCAATTTTCCTAGTGAAAATTCAGTATTTTTTACCGATTTTTCACTCAAGATAGTAAGGGAATATATGCACGAGATGATAATTTCAAGGCAAATACATCAGACATAAGATTAGATATGTTTATATAAAATTGATCATATATTTTATAAATTCAATGTCGCCTGGAAAGGTAGACATTAGAAATATGACGATCTTTTGTTTTTTTTCGTTCATTGTTACATATTTAAAAGAAAGTGAATAATACATACGTTCATATTTAAACAAAAATAAACGAATTATAAAACAATAAAATTTGGTCAATTTATTATTTACTGCTTTAATTCTCAATCATATCATTATCAACTGGGCCAAAATTATTATTACATATCAGAAAGAATGTATGAAAGTTGCTTTAAAAAGAATGAATATAAATAATTAAATTTAGTTATTTTTATTTATGTTAATTTTATGTTTCGGTTATAAAAAATTATTTACATTTTTTTTGTACAGAATGCATGATGATTATAAAATTATAATTAATAATGCAATTTGGCTTATATTTTGAGTTTTTTAATGAGGTACGAACATTGGGTATTACCGGGAATTGATAATAGCTAGTCAACTTGATCATAGATATTTTTTATTTTCTTTAATATAAAATAGCTTGAAATTTCTCAAGATCAATAGCTGAAAAATCATGATATTAAATATGCATATGAAAATTTTTTTTTTACTCAACTAGTTTTTATGAATAATTTATCATTTATAAGAAAATAAAATTCAAATTTTTTTGAAGATAATATTTTTAAATATATTGAAATTCTCTATAAATTTAATATTATTGCTTCAAACCCAAAATGTATAAAATAAATTAAATATTTTGATATAAAGTTAGTTTTTGTGTAATTTTAATATTTATTGTAAAATATTTTCAGGCATAGACTAATAAAATTACCAGATTTTCTAATCAAGCCATGTAACGTTGTATGTTGTCATAGCAACTACATAATTATTTATATGTTAGTGAATAAGACATAAAATTTGATTTACATTTTTTTTTTAATTTTATTATACTTTTCAAAATAATTATTGTAATATACGTAAGATAGGGAATTGTATGTGCTTAATAATATATATACATACATACATATATAGATATATACATATATATGTTTATATATCTTTATATATTAAGCTTCTTTGAATATCTAAAATCGAAACTTATAACGTTTAGAAAATAATGTATCAGTTATTGTTTTCTCGCTTATATCGAGGATATTTAGATGTTCGAATATTTCCAAATTGTTCACTTTATCAATCTTCGAATAAATTTGCTAACCCTGTATCAGTAGTTGGAAGGAAAGAGAAAATAAAGCTCAATGATGAAAATGTTATTAGTAAGTAAAATTTACTTTTTTAAATTTTAAATTTAGTACTTAATATCTATTATAAAAACTTAAAGTCTTAAAGAAGAATAAAATTATTTTTTACAATTAAAAATATAAAATAGAAAATTAATCTATGTTTACGTAACTGCATTATTGCGTAAAAATAATTCAATTATTTTTATTAAAAACAATATTATAAATTAATATTGGAATAAAAAAAAATTTCATCATTTTCATAGCATTATAATATTGAGATATAACCACAAAATTCACCAGTACAAAAACTTGAAATTGTAATAAATGAACTAGTTTTATCCATGTCGTGAATCGTGTCCATATTTTTGAATTTTTATATTATGCAAAATTATTACAAAAAATTATCAATGAATTATCAAGTAAGATAAAATAGATATCAGCAAGCATTAAAAATTAAACAATCGCAAATATGTTGCGAATTGTAATGTAATAAAAAATACAATATTTTACTTTCAAAATTTTTTATCTGACAGCAATAAATATTTATAACTTAAAAAATGAAATGATAGATCTTCATTTATAAAGAGTCTTGAGTTTTTTTTTCCATTTTTCAATTGCGGTTACAATTTATGGTAACCCTAATTTTCAATATAATCAATATGTATTTTATAAAAGAATATGCAAACTTGTAATTCGTTAAAATATTCGTTATATTTGCTTACATAATTAAATGGCAATCATCCATAGAATTAAATAAAACATTTATTTATATTTTTTAATAGATAAAAATATTATAATTTTATATAAGTTATATTATTGAATACTCATTCATTGCAGTTATATTATTATCTTTATTATTATTAAAATGTAAAATATTATATTTTATATTTTAAATAAAAATAATATTCTGTTCAAAGCATGTACGATTAAAAATATATTTTTTATAATTACGTACTAACATTCATTTGATTTTTTTTTAAATTAATCGCAAGCTTATTTTCAAATTTAAACATATATTTGCAGTATTTTAAATACTCTTTGCATATATGTAATGAATTAAACTTCAAAGTAATATGAATTATTTTATTCAAAAAAATTTAAATACATGCTTATTTTTTTTAAATAATGATGGCGTTTATAATGAAAAAAAAATTATAAATATTTTTTTTCAATTATTAGATACAACGCTTTCACAAAAAATGACGGAAAGTGAATCGAACACGACAATGCCTCTGCTTTCTTCGCTTGATGCAAAAGAAATCGCCGAAGCAACTCCAGAGGTATTGGCTGGGAATGTGAAAATGGAATTGCTGGACGACAGGCGTCTCGAGGAAATTCCTGGACCGTCGTGGCTCGTCTTCTGGGACAAATTCCGGAAATTCGTGCCGTTATTGGGTACGCAACTGTTTCGCAGTGGGCTAATCAACGGAATTACCGAGGGTACGACGATTCCTAAAATGGCTTACCCCACGGCCATGTGAGATTCACGTTCTTGCAGGAGTCGCTTCCCTTTGTTTTATTTCGTGGTTCCTTTTTCGTTTCATATAAAATATATTATAAATCATATAAAACTCGACAACATATTTTTTATCGACTGTTTTTAACATTGTAAATATTGAGAGATTGCGATATAAAAGAAAATATTATTCTAATATTATTAGAATAAGAGTATAAAAAGAAATGTGAAAACTGCTTAAGTTTCATGAAAAAGTACACTGCAAACGATAATTTTATTAACAATATCAAAGACAATAATATTGATTAAACTTTTTTTTTCTTTATTGTAACAAATATTATAACTAAAACTAGTATATTCATAAATATACGCGATATGCATTTCTGAACATTAAAACGATCACTTTATGTAATCGATAAACTGTTTGAAATGTTTTTTTTAATATTATATAATCTCATTAAAGGGAATTTGGTGTGGAATCGAAATATTAGACCTTTGAAGTATTTTTTTAATGAATATGGCCCTGTAGTTCGAATCACTGGGCCGTTTACTGGAGATATTGTACTTATTCACAGGTATTCATTAAATCAATTTAATCAAGTTGATCAAGTAAGTAATATAGTAGATGATAAAATTATTTTAAATTTTACTATAGGCCAGAACATATCACAAAAGTTTTTGAGATAGAAGGTGATTCACCTTCCAGAAGTGGAATTGACGTACTTCAATATTATCGTATGAACTACAGGAAAATTCGATTTTCCGGACCCTATAACTCGTGAGTTTCAGTTTATACGCTTCATTAATTTAAAATAGTAATTATATGTTATTTCATTCATTTATATTTGCATTTACATTATAAATTAATTTTTTAAATTCAAATTATAGTAATTATAAAATTGTATTAAGATCAAGAGAGTTAATTTTGATATAAATAGTATTCGCTTTAAAATATAGATTAAATAGGTAATAAAATGCACAATTAGCTTATAAATTTATTCAATTCTCAGTATAGTCTTTTATTTATATTCCTATATATAATTATATTTTGAAAATAAACACGTATTTATCTTATATCTAAATCTAATGATATGATAATTTTTTATAAATTGAATATTTTATTTTTATAAATACAATAGAAAATGTATTCATATTTATAAATCTTGAAGAAAATTTTCAAAAATTTTATTTATTATTACTGAATTTTCGTTTTGTGCACAGTTAAAATTTAACTTAACTTCTAATTTGATCCTTCTCTTAAAATGTTAAAGTCTAGAAGTTATAAACAGGTTTTAATAAAAAAGAAATTTATATAATGTTTGATTAGATTAATATTATTTTTAAAAAAGTTCTAAAACTAATTATAATTAAAATAATAATGATGACATATTCATAAGCGGTACATCTTCCAATGTGTTAAAATGGTTACAGATTGTTTTATATCGGATATTGTTTTAACAGGATTTACAAGATATTCATGACTTATTATTTGAAATTTCTTTATGAATATCATTAATAATTAAATAAATATAATTTTCATCAATAAAAAATAAAATGATAACACTTGTACCATGTATAATAATTTCAAATATTTCAAGTATCATTTCGTACAAGTAAATTACTTATAATGGTTAATTACTAATAATAGGGAAGGAGTGCAAAGCTTAAAATGGCTAGAAACAAAAAAGAGTTTGGAAAAACCAATAACAGAACAAATCACCAAACAATTTGAGAAACTCGAAATAGCTTGTGATGAATTGCTAATTAGAATCCGCCAAATAAAAAATCGTCAAGATGAGGTATAAATGAATTTATCAATTTTTGATATTTATGTTGTATTTAATTGGCTTAATATATGTTATAAATATTATACACCGTAAAGTATCGAGTATTATTTTGTTTTTAAAACTGCTATTGGTCGTAGCGAATTGAGAGAGAACTTAAAATATAGGGGTCAGTTTTTTTATTTGTTATATTTAATATTATTTGTTTCTTCGATAATTAGAATCAGTGGACTTTTGCTTCTTGCGAAGGATGTTTTTCAGTTTTGTGACACGATGCGGTGAAATAATTTTTGTTACAGACTTACGCGATAAAAATTTGCTTATGGCTTAATGAAATGCTTTAAAAAATATTAAACGTTGAACAAAATCTTTAAGGATCAAATTACCTATAAATTGTAATTAGAACAATCACATACGACTATAAAAAATTCTCATTATTCTCATTCTCAGCACCTAAAAAAAATCGGACTTGATTCTAACGCACAATGTGTGCACAAATTTTTAAGCATCAGGATAATCGATGATACTAAATTTATTAAAATTTTCATATCAACATCAGCAGTTACCTTAATGAGTTTATTTAACATTAAAAAATCTTCAGAATATTTTTACCAAACCGTAAGTCACATTTTATCGCGTAACATTATTTCACTAGTCGCATCCTGCCACAAAACTGAAAAACATCCTTCGCTCGAATGCAAATCCTACCACTTCTAATGAAAGAAAACAAAAAAAAAAAAAATGATATTTTTTTTTTTGACAGCCCATGTATGCGCTGGCTAAAATTGTTTTTTTTTGTTATAATTGACCTATTCTACTTAGAAAAGAAATATTCAAATTTTACAATTAAATTAATTTTGTAAAATAAATATTAATTAACATTTTTTATTTAATATAAATAAATATTTTTTCTTTATTTATTATAAAGTTTCTTTTTATAAATATATTATTAGTAATATGAAATAATGACTATTTTTTATGAAATTGAATGTTTATTTTCAAATTATTAAAGCAATCATTTTTATTACAAACTAGTTAATGCGTTGTAAACGAATGAGTATTAAAAATTTAAATATTTGAAAATGTTTACAGAATCCTAATAAAATATCAATTAATTATTTCAGGTACCCCGTAATTTTAATCAAGAATTATCTCGATGGGGTTTGGAATGTTTTTGGATTTTAATGTTGGGCAAAAAAGTGGGTTTTCTGGATTCAATAAATTATAGTGAAAATTCTGAAATAACTATAATAATTGAAACCCTTAATGATCTTCATTATTATATGACACGATGTGAAACTGGATTTCAATTCTGGCGATTTATGAACACACCCAATTGTAAAAAATTATTCAAAGCTTGCGATACCATTGATGGGTAAGAAAATACATGAATTTCGTTAAAATAACTATTACTTTTATAGATTGTTTAATTTAGAATTAAATTCATTGCAAAATATTGCAAAACAATAAATTTTTTAGTATATTTTTCATTTAGTTTCTTATTATATAAAAAAAAAAAAACATAATGATATTATGAATAATATATGAATAGTGATATAATTTGAGTTTAATGACATTATATTTAATAAGTTTATTTAAACAAAATTAATATTTATCATGACATTGAAGAAAATTCATTAATAGCTGTACATTAGAAATTAAAAATAATAAAAAGATCTCTAAAATAATTGAATACACAAATACAGCTCAGATAATAAAAAAGCGATAATTATTTAAAGTCAAAATTTAGTTAAAATATATTCATAATAAAAGGCTGTGACGCAATGCAACTTTTTATCGTAATTTAATTCTTGAATAGAAAATAAATTGAATGAAAATTTGTAAGAAAAACGTGTTTATAATTTGAATTTTGCTAAATTTTTGTATAATATATGAAAATACTGTGTTTAGTTTTTTGTCTTCTCTATTTATTGTTCCTTGACTATTATTATTATCTGTATATAATTGGAAATGACATCTTTTTGTGAATTTGTTTCTTTGTTTCTTTATTTAATATTTATTATAATCAGTATATTATTAAATTGAATTAATATATTATTTTTTAGTTAACAATGTATTAGGTTTTTGCAATATATTTTTCAATGACATAAAATAGATATATTTTTTATTCTTTTTATTAAAATTTTTAAATATAAATTTTTATTGTTCCAAAAATTTTAATACGGAATTTATTTTTATTCTCGTCAATTATTTTACACTGGTGACTTAAAATTAAATAAAACAGTGAAATTTGCACGTGAAAAATAAACTTTCTCACTCGAATACATATTTTCCGTAAATGCACTTGGAATAAATGACACCATTACAGATAAAAATGACATTGTGAAGGTCAGAAAAAGTACAACAGCACTTTAACTTAACTGCTGTCTGCTAAAGTAACTACATTTAAGTAATAATTCAATATGGACAAATGGAAATAGCAGAATTTTGTGCCGGACAAATATTATTTACGATATATTATCACGTTTAATCGATGTGCTTTGATTTTTAAACATGTATAAAAAAAATTAATATCGAAGACTTTTCAATACTGATGTGTTCATAGTTAGGAATCCAACTTTTTTTATACATGTCGCTTTCTGAAAAGTCTACATTTGTACATCTGATATAATGCGTAACACGTCATTTGGGATCATTTAAGATTTTGCTCGATAATCTCATAATGATATCTTAAGTTCCTAAAAAGGATCTTAGAATAGTAGTTCGGATAATTGCTCAAAATTATCTAAATAATTAGCAAAATAAATTATCGCTGCTAGATTAATACGACTATTTAAATAAAAATTTACAAAAAAAGTGAAATTATGAATTATAAATATTAATTGAAAGTATACATTAATTACGAACGCATTCACGAAGAACATTATTAAAATATATAAATTTGCAAATTCACGCATATTAAAATATAAGTAAGTAAGTACAAACGTTAAATATAATATAAGCACAAAATATAAATATATGCATAAGAATAAAATAGAAGTACGTCAAAGACAGGGGAATATATAATATAAGTAGATATAAAGTGTAAAGAGACTAGAATTACAGGGTGTAAATATATATATTATTTTATATATAATATTTGAGTATGATAATCTTTAAATATTAAAGTGTAAATGCCTACTTAGTTTGTTATTGTTAACATGTGAACCTTTACAATAAAAATGGCATATTTATACATAAATATTTTTTAAATATAAATATTAAACAATAACAAGTACTTAAGAGAAATACACATATGTGTGTGTACGCACATTGTAAATACATGTCTACGCGTGCAAATATATATAGATGAACATTACCGCACATATGTAAGATAAACACTCACCACCTAACTTGCAGTTGATATAGTTCCTGAGTGATGGTTCTTACGTCCAACAAGCAGGCTAATTTTTAATATTTATTTAATGATTTTAAAGAAATTTTATTCAAGCAGTCATTTCTCCTGAAACACGTACAGATTCATTAATTTTTTAATTATAATACTTTTTTTAGCTTGCTTAATTCTGAAAAACTTAATTTATTTTTACAAAAATTTCATATTTTTTTTTTAATGAAAATTATGATTCACCAAAACATTTTTTACTGTTGAATATTATTTATTCTATAGTCATATGTCCCATAGGTCATACTAGCTAGACTTTCGGCTCTAATGTCAATTATTATAACAATAAAATATCAGTCAAATATCATTTTATGGTTCGGTTTTTACAAAATAAGAATATGAGTGAGTAGTATTGAGATGTGTGTCTTATTATAAATGGTTGCTAGCAGTTGACTCCACTGTATACCATAATCAACGTATATAAAATTTATTTGTTTATTTTTAACAATTTATTATTACAAGTATGCATATATGTGAGTGCTTTTTTAAAAAAATATTTGTTATTTAAATATTTGTACAAGAGAAATTATGTACAACTTATTGCGATGTCCCTTACTAAATATGAAATGCATGATTCTATAAGCATATGTATATTTTCCTTAATTGTTTACTTTAAATATTTACAGTAATACGGTGTATTTAAAATTTTTAAGAATTTTCAAAATTCTGAAAAAAATTTAATTTTTATAATTAAATTTATAAATTAATTAAAAATATTTTTTTTAATTTTTTAAAGAATTGTTGTCTTATTTTTTATATTATTTTTGTAGTTTAAATAATAAAATTTGTTATAAATAAATTATTAAAAAAGTAAAAAAATGATTTAAATTAATAATCAAAATATTCAATTATTCGAAAGTTATCGACATTTAGAAGTATTTTACGTAGAATATTATTAAGAAAAAGGTATTTTTAAGGAAGTCTATTCAAATTTAATCCACCCAAAGTTTTTAAACCATTAAATTTTAAAGTGTTTTATAAAGTATAATAAATATTGAAATGTATATGATATATATTGTAATTGTACAAGAAGAATCCATACTATTCAATTCATATACTTAACTTTAAACATCTAATTTTCCAAAAATAAAATTTAGTTCAAATATTTTCATATAATATAAATATATATTTATAGTATGTAATAAAATAATCAATACCGATGCATTATATATTCTAATGAGTTTCAATTCCACTAAGATATTTATATATATCTAAAAAATATAAGTATTAAGCAAAGATAAAAATGGTTTTTTTTTTATTATAGGATAATTAGAAAGTACATTGTAAATGCACAAAGAAATCTAAAAAATGATTCTTTAACAATTGGAGATATCAATAAAAGTCACTTGAATATCATTGAAAATCTTTTGTTTAAACAGCGTATGAATCCAGAAGAATTATCAACTTTATTAATGGACTTGATAATATTGGGAGTTAATGCGGTATGGTACTTATAACAAATACTGTATAACCAATGTTAAAAACACTTTAATTTTTTTTTTTTTTTTTTTTTTTTTTTTTATAACAATACAATGCTATATCCAAAGATTATATAATTTAATTAAAATTAGCATAAAAATTCTAATTTATCACAATTTTTTTTAAAGGTTTTTAAAATATATTTTCTAACTATTCTGAATATTTTATTATTATTTATACATTAATTGATGTTTTATTAACTATATGTGGCATTAATTATATATAATATGTATTGAAGCAGTGAATATAATTAATGAAATAACTAGAAACTTATCCGGTAGCTATAACATATTTTTGCTAAATTATTTAATTTTTAAAATTTTTACTTGAATGCTATATTAAAGAAAAAAATCTTTTGTAAAGATCTTATTAAATGACTATGAATTAACTTAAATCTACGTAATATAATTAATATACTTGATGAATTACTTATAAAAACTAAAAACAATCACTGGCTTGACAGCCATGAATTATATAAGAATTTATAACTGTTACAAAAATGAGTGATTTCATTTTTTGTTTTAAATATAATTTACAAATATAATATATTTGTACTATTAATTTTAATATATATCATAAATTGTAATAAAATTATTTAAATCGATTGATTTGATGTTGATAAGTCAACACGAAGTTTTAAAAAATAATATTATTTTACAAAAACAAATAATAATATTTTCATGATTGTGCAAAAATTTTAAATTATTATATTATAAATTTAAAATTTATATATTTTTCAATAATGTTTTAACGATTCTGTAAAAAATTTTCAATTTTCTAAAGATATTATACCTATTAAATAACATTTATTTTGGATAATATTTTATTCGTTTCGTTGATAAGGTTGCATTTTATATGTATGCATGTACAGTAAATATGACATAAATAATAAAGTTAATTCCATCAGTTATTGATTTTATATTTTTTAAAGCATCTAATTTATATGCAATAATAGATAATATTTAGATCTTGAGCAAATATTATTATCATTCTTTAGTTTAATTTTTTAAAAATTGATATAAAATAATGATTATTATTTTAGACAGTAAATAGTGAAGCATTTTTACTTTATTATCTGTCGAAAAATCCCCGTATACAAAAACGTTTATACGATGAAATAATTTCTAATACACAAGATCACACATTATCAAGAACAACATTTGTAAATATGCCATATTTAAATGCGTGTATAAATGAATGTTTAAGGTAAAATTAATAATAATAACAGTAGACATATAAATATGTATGTATATATAAATATATATATTATTTAAAACAATAAAATCAACTTTCAAATTTGGTATCTAAAATGATCAGGTTACGGCCACCGTTTCCCTACATTACGAGATTATTATCCCAGTCAATCACGTTACATGGATACAAAATCCCTGCAGGTGTAAGTAATAAATTTTTTTTTAATAAATTACTATGTGAAATTATTTAATTTAAGTTTAAAAAATTATTCAATTTCTAGACTTATCTTATCATGGCTAATCAAATAGCATCTCAAAGAGAGGAAAACTTTGACGATCCAGAAAAGTTTAAGCCAGAAAGATGGATGAAATCTGATGAAAATTGTTGTCCCGTAAACAGTTATTTACCTTTTGGGAAAGGTTTGAGAAATTGCATTGGCGAAAGTATGGCCAAATTACAGATGATGTTACTTACAACGAAGGTATATATATAGTACTTGATGATTTATAATAAATTGGAATTTTGTGATTTTTCTAATCACTTTTACAATATTGTAAGGCACTATTATATTTACAAATATGTATAATTATTGTATGAATACTATTAAGTTGCAAATTGATTAATTGGAATTGGAACTTTATTGCAAATATGAAGATTATTATTTGAAGTAAATTTAATACAAAATCTATTGTAAATATTTTCGAACAGTACGTATATCGATGTTTATTAATAAGCCAGCCATTATTTTATTACACAAATATTATTCAATATTTTTTATTGAATTTACTTAAAAAAGAAAGGGAATAGAGTAAATTTTTCGGTAATACTGTATACTACTATGAAGTATTTAAATTATTATCATTATTTAATTTTTAATTACATGTCCTCTTTAATTTCTTCCTATTTTTTTTTTTTTTTTTTAAATTTAATATGTTATTAATGCAAAATTAATTGAGAATATATAAATATATGACGGGGGATTTAAAGTTTTATAAAATTTTTCTCCCAAGTAGTAAAAAAAATTTATTTAAAATAATTCATTTGTAATATAATTAATAAAATTTTTAATTAATTAGATTAATTATTAAATAATATATATCATCCTATTTATAATATTAATTAAAATTTATATGCATCTTAATTTTTTTTTTTTATTATGTATAAATATAAAAATATAAATAAATGCAAAACAATAGATCATACATCATTTTGTATAGATTTTAGTATTTATATTCATATAATAATATATTTTTCATCATAAAAATATTTATTTAAATTGTTAAATATATAATAATAATTTAATTTGTAAATATATTTCTAAATAATTTATATGTATATTTATTTTTTTGTTATTTTATTCAATTTAACATTTTTAAAACTTTTTTGGATTTTACAGATAATTCGTGAATTTAGAGTAGAATATGATTATGCAGATATAACTAGTCGTTTTTTAATGGTGAATGTACCAAATAAACCACTTCGTTTTCGGTTCGTCAATAGAGATTAAAAATAATTGATTATATATAAAATAAAGTATTTTGTAAGGTTTGTATAAACATGTTGGTCTTCCAAGAAATAATAATTTATGGATGTGTTATTTTATTGTTCTATAAATGGCATAATTATGAAATAAATTTAATATTGGTATCTCTAATCATCAAAGGTTTTTTTTTCTTTCACTATTCTAACCAAGAATATTATAATAATTAGGAAAAAATCGGAATATAATAAAAATTTACACCATCTTTTATTACATTTGATAAAACTTTTACGTACAGCATTTGTCATTTTATAATTATTTTCTAATGCAGTTACAAAAAGATTTTAATTTTATCTTAATTTTTGACTCGATTTAAAATTGAAAAAAATGAATTACACTCCTATTTCTGGTATAAATACGTTATGATAATTTTTTATGTATCAATAAAATAAAATTTAATATAAATTTAGTAAATACTTTTAGTAGTGCACTGCTTGTGAATAGTTGATGTATGAGGTCGTAAATTATAATGCCATATTCATTGTAGATATCTTAATTCTTACTAAACATAAAAATAAATTAAAAATTAGTTTAAAAAAAAATATTATTCTAAATTATATTAATCTAATATTATTTAAATTGCATTTCAAAATATTTTACCTAAAAATACTGAGTATTGATCTATCATTTACTTTAATCATGTACCAGAAATTAATATCTCTATATTTAAGTATTAGCAATAATAAAATTTTATATTATGTAATACGGCAAATCTGACAAATCAATTTTTGCAAATTAACTATAACAAATTTTCCCGAATCGTATTCTTAATATTTTTTATATTTTTTTGCCACTTCACTTCACTTAATTAAAACTATTAAACAAATTATTTATTTAACAATTTTAAAATACAACATTGCAATTTATTATATAAAAAAAATAATTATTAACAGGGGAAATCCAGCGCCAAAATATAAGATTTCGGGCGAATCTTAAGACTCTTCCTTCACAACACAATAATTTACATAAATATTCAATAATTATTAAATTATATATATTTATATTTATATAGAAAATTTTACCTTATATTGTAGTATTTTGTTTACAATTTTTAAATATAATAATAATTCAATATTGTTATTAATTACAATTATCTGAAGATATTTTCCATTAAATAAATATTGTGAATAATATATATATATATATTATAAAATTCCTGTCTCCTTTTCTTATAAACAATAATAATGATTGTTAATATTAATATTATTTTGATGGCACTAATAATTTCTTATCAATACATAAATATATATATGTATATATATATGTATATATCAAAATCTTCACTTCACTCAAATATTCTTTTCCCTTCTTAATTTCACCTCAATAACAACAATATTCAATATAACAAATTATATATATATATATATATATAAATAAAAACTAAAATACTTCAATATATTATCTCAATAGTGAATAATATATAATTGAACTTTCTTTCTTCTCCAGAAAGAAAGCTTCAGCCCTTCACATCACTATTTTAATTTTAAATTAAAATCAAACCGATAATTAAATTTACCAATTTTTATTTAAATTCAGCAATTTCAATATTGGCCGCATCGTAGCCAACAAGTCCTTTTTCCTTTGTACCTGTCATGAATTAAATTTTAATTGGTTATTATTAAAATAACCAATTGAAATCCCCAATTAATATACAAAAGAAAATTATTGTTTGACCGATAAGTATAGAAACTACACTTATCGGCCATCTCGTGGCGGCACAAATTAATAATTTTTATCATACTCGTATTACTTCAATTATGCATTTTAATATATATATATATAATCGCGCCTCTATCTGTCTCACTTCAATTTAACGGCCTCAGCGTCATCTATGCTAGCAAGACTTCCGGTAATACATAAAACTGAAAGTAAAACGTGGGCCGCATGTTTACAATTTGTCATCAAACAATAAAATAAGTAATTAAAAAATATTAATCATTCATCGAATTCGTGAGTACTAAATCTTAAAGAATAAACATCACATTATATATAAAAGAAAATCATTTATAATATATATTTATTAGGTTTTTAATCTAAATTATATTAATTCACATCATTATTATTTTTTAGGTTAATAATGATATTTCATATCATCAAAATGATTAATACATTTAATTAGTAATTAATACTGATGTGATATTTGCAACAATCTGGTTCCAACTCATATGTTGCTAACCTGACTCTGTCATGAAACTACGTCCAACCAAGGACGCGCGCTCATCGACGGCTGGGCCTGAGCACCACGAGCGCCCGCAACGGTCGAATAGGCAAACTATTGTACTCTTCACGAATAGCCACTTGCCCAACAACGCCCCACATGTCGCCGATACCATTCGTACTACCGCAGTTTTCCCGGCTATAAAAGAGCAGCGAGGACCGTAGAAAGACGAGTTTTCGCTCTACCCGGTCGAGAGCAAACATCTTCACTGCTTTCGCAGGAAGAGCCCATATAATAGCCAAGTTATATCCCGTTCTAGCATACACTGGTACCACTATCAGCAGCGTATGCAGGGCCAGTGGTCGCCATCATATATAGTTGTAGCCCACCTCCATCGTAGACCATTTTACACTAAATAACGATGACAGCCTGTTTTACACTAGTAACTGACTTTATCACAATTGGTAATTACTAAAACGCATTTACACTAGACAACCATCAAGACCTGTTTGCACTAAGATATCGCCACACCATATTACACAATGCTTCAAAAATTAACCAATACAATACTGGTCAGAGTTTGTAAAACTTAATATTTAACTATATCAGTCCAAACACAATGGACTCATGATTTTAATTAAATATAATTGAATTCAATTAATGTTTGAACATCAGAATTTAAATTGAATTTAATGCACGTACAATAATAGAAAATATATCTGAGTTTTTTTTTCTTTATCAATCCACACAAAGTTAAAAACCAGTTTATTTTCCTACACGCGCAAATATTCAAAAACCAACTGAATTTAATTAATCAGAGAAATTCAATATTTTAATCAAATTCAAATAATAAATAAGATTCAAAATTAGACCATGATTCAATGTGAGTACAATATATAAATAATGATCTAAATTTTATTGTGATATACACGTTAAAAATGAAAATTTAAGTCAAACTTAATCTATGCACAAAAATCAAATTTCAACTGCGTATAAAAAATGGTTAGAAACTTAGCTAAAATCAAGTGACACACAAAAGATCTAATATTAGATTTAAAATTTAACACGTGCATAGATCAAACGATTTATTTTAATTCAGAAGCACAACAAAAAATAAAATTTAATTGAAATTATATCCAGACAAAAATGAAATTCTGCCGACTTTAATAATTAAAATCGACTTATACTTAATTCACACAAAATTTGTATTTAGTTGAGTACAATCAACACACAAGAAAAATACTCGACTAGATCGTTTCCCACGCTACCCAAAAAACAAAATTGTACCAAATACAGATCATTATTAATTATCACTAATTAAAATAATAATTCAACGAAGTGTTGAATGTACTCAAAAATAGGCGTGAAAATAATATCACATTCGCACACTAAATTAAATTTTAAATTACGTTTATATAAGCACAACGAATAAAACTTGAGTTAGTTTCAAATGACTCATAAAGATGAAAATTCATTAATTTTTAATAACACAAAAAATTCGCAGGTTTAATAGAAATAAATTTATAAAAATGAAGGTACGAAATTTAGCTGATTTTATACAATACATAAAGCGGGCATTTAACAAATTCGAAATTTATACAGAATAAATAAAATTTTTATAATTTCAATCCTTCCTAAAAAATTAAAATTTATTTAAATTAGAATTTACCAGCAAAAACACTAAAAGTTATTTAATTCCTAAAAATTTTAAATTTTAATCAAATTCACCTTCGTTTGAACATAGATTATCGCATACAAATTGATTATTTTTTTGATATAAACTTATTGAAAAGTGATTTAAATAATTTTAATGAGCGCACAAACCAAATCTCGGTCAAATTTATTTTACAAAAAACTAACAATTTTACGAATTTTAAATATTTATTTACAAATTACCAAAGTATAAAAATCCTTATTCAGGAGGAAAAACTCGTAATCGTGGACTCCGCCTAGTTTACGTCCACCAGGAAAGTCGCTTCTTTCCGCCAAAGAAGGTGCTTCGAAGATGATGCGGATCATTGCCACTTCAAGTGAATCCGTGGAAGGATAAAGAAGATGCCGTCGCTTCAGGCGTCGATTCATTTACACGACGCCCACTCGAGAGAATTAGAGTGGGTCAACTGTTCCTTTTTTCGAAGCACTTCACCGCATTTGAGGAATATGAAATATCGCGTTTTTTCACTTACAAAACGGTGCTTACACAGTTGATAAAAGATACAATTAATATATAAAACTGTGCTCACGTTAAACGACGCCGATACAATTTTATGCAGCCGAGCAGAATCATCTCATGAGAAAGCAAAATTGTAAGTGAAGTTTTTCTCCCGATCCCTTACCGTTTCTGCGTTGAACTTTTTCCGTCGTAAATCATTAGAATTCGCGACGGTGGTGTAGGCGGCCCTTTCCCGGAAGGTCAGTTGATCTGCTCCGCCGCACTTTTCAAAATTCTGCGAGGCGCTCCTATCAAATTTACTTATTGTAAATACGAGAGGAAACCCGAACACTTTTGATTCACAAAAAAAAAAAAAAATAAATATAATTAGCTATAAGTTAAATTTTTATTTTAAACTTTATAACTTGCCGATCGAAACTGTTTTGAAATTTATTGGATAACTATAAATTCAGTTATGTGCGTGCCAGAACATGCAGACTTTATTTTAGTTAATACACGTGTAATGTACGCATCAATTTTGCGAATATAATATTTTATACCGCTCAATACCTTCCGTTTTCAATTGCCCTAATACTTAGATTATTACCATAATATAACGATAGTATTATATAGAACTGTTGCGGAAAACTCTGGCCATCTGCAAGAGTTTAGACGCACAGGGCAGCCGTCTTAGGTAACTTTCCTGAAGGGACGCCTACCTGCAAGAAGTAGCTTCGATACGAAGAAGCTCTACAATCCCTCTTTTCCCGACTTCTGATCGACAATCATTCTCACTATCTCAGTATTTAAGATTTTTAATTTCTGTGAACAAATATCTATTAAACAAATTTAATTAAACGTATAAATATTATTTTGTCTTGCACCAATCCCTTATACATGCAAACACAAAAAAAATTACCACAGTGAATATTAATAAATTTTACTTATGAATTCTAATCGTTAATGATTAATTCAAAATATCAAAAATATACTTATCCGTTAGCAGCTTTCAGCATGAAACTGCACTGAACGGCACGATTTTTCAGCAAATCGTCAGATTACCACTTTTCGCTCGCTTACTCACCTTTTTCTCAAAATCGATTTTCCCGGCGATGAATCGAGGGTTTTGGCACCATGTAATGAAGATAGGATAGGGTTTGAGAAAAAGACCAGTCTACTTCTTTGGCACCTTCACTTTTATTTTGTATAGATGACCGCTCTCATCCAATTCGTTCATAAGAATGCGTTCAATTGTTTTCCCGATTATAATTAGCCGGGACCGCATGCCTCATCTTTTGCATTTTGATTTTCTTTTGTTTTTTCATAAAATAAGGACGCTTATTGCGCTAACTACCCAAATTATCGAATTTTTGTTCACCAGAAATTTCTACACTCTAACACGTGCACACATTCTTAAGTTGAAAACTTGGCGTAAAAACTTCTGGCATAATGGCAGATGAAAAAGCCTTTACATACTATCTAATACCACCATACTTCCGAAGATTTTACACAATGCTTTTTTAAAAATGAAACGGACCCTTTTCGCCTCTAGAGTCATAAAATCCGCCCATCTGAGAGAGTCAGTGAGAGAGAGAGAGAGAGAGAGAGAGAGAGAGAGAAGATTCGTTTGTAAGGATGCTTAAAGGGAAAGCTCGAACGGCTCCACCGCGACTGAACACGTACACAAACATGTTTAACGCGCGCACCCATCGCTACTCACACAGTTCCTACCAAGCTATGTGTGCGTCTCTTCGAGAATTTTGCTCAACCTGGTCAAGGGCAGTAAAATTTTTGCGCATTCCTAGGCCGTCGAAATAACAAACATGCGAGCTTTTTCGCGATATCCTAAATGCACACCTTCTGAGATTATTTATCCCACTTTTCCCCTAATAGTGAATAGATCACATCCTAATGGATAGGACATGAAAACAATAGTTGTAAAAATTAAGGTAGAAATAACGATTAGAATGTATGGCTTTTCCTCTTGAGTAAGGCGAGAGGTTTTTATGCTCAGGTATTAGTATAGAATTAAGATATTAGAATAAGGCCGGCGTACCCATCGACGAGCGATAATTTATTTTTTTAACTATAATTTTTTCATTAACAGTATTGCTTTATATTTAATAATTTTATAAGAAAATGTAAAAAATATATTGTTGGTTTACATTTTTATAAGGCATTAATAAATTTTTTGAATTTGATTTTTGATAATAAGAAGCTAAAGATTTTTTCTATTTTTATGTCATTAATTTTCTGTAATTTATTATCAATCTAAACAAATTTTTATAAAATTTTTTAAAAAAACCATATTGTTAACGTGAAAAAGCTTATTGCCTGTTTATTAGTAGATTAATTAAAAAATAAAATATGTGCTCAAAAAATAATTTATTCGTAGAATTATAGAATTTTTATAAAACCAATACATTTAAATAATAATAATAATAATAATATTAATAATAATAATAACAATACTATAATATAAATTTTGATCTGACAAAAAATTTTGATTCATTTAGCGATCTGAATAAAAAAAATTACAAAACTCATTTATTTTATTTTAATTCCATACAATACATAAATATGATACATTACTTATAGTTTTAAAAATTGCGAAAAAAAACGGAAATTAAAGATGAATTACTTGATCTATTTATGATAAGATCCTGATTTATTAATAATTATAGTTGTTGTGTATAAATATTCTTGACTATCCCGACAATTGTATGAATTGATGAAAGTATCTTAAATGTACCTTAAACACTATTCAGATTTAAAAATATTTTTGTAATTGTAAAGCTGGTTTGAGTATAAGGCTACTTTTTTGAAAATTTTCTTCTGCAATCATCTTCATTTTCTCAGCTTATTACATTGTATTGTTAAATTTATATTCATCATTTATATTTATCATTTTTTAAATTGATTTTTTCATTTCTATATTAGCAAGCTATTTATTTTAGATTTGGTTATTAATTTTGCAACGAAACACGCTCGTTGCTAAGCGCGAACCGCGATGACTTCCCTCGGCGGGACCCCGGTTTGCGCGTGTACCGGCACGCGCATGGACCCTCGCAGCTTTTATCATCCAATCGGCTTGATAATTTTCGCGTGCGCCGATCTCTCACCGCCGAACCGAGGTGATGTGCTAAACGAGAGCACTCGCCTCGGGGCAGACCGTCTTTGGCCTCTTCCCGATCTACACCTTCCCTTCCGCCTTTACCTGTTGTTCACTATTCAGTGGTAACATTCTAAATCTCTCCACTCCCGCTAGTCACTATTACGTGCTAGCACAAAATCCGAAATAGTCACTATTACGTGCTATTTCATCTCCTTGAAAAGAAATTAGTAATCGCTCGCGATTTCAAATTTCTTCCCTTCTGCGTCGAAGCCGTCTGCAACTTTTGATAATTGCAGTCGTTGCAATTATCAGAAGCCCCAAAGGTCCATACCCTAGCTCCCCGGAACTTCCTTCAAATATCGCTTCTTTCTTTTGCGTTCTTTTCAATTTTTCGGCCGAATATTTTGATAGCCCGGAGTGCGTAATTATTTATAAACGGATTTATTATATAAAGCTTTATACGCGTTTTTTTTGATTTTTGAAATCGAATAAATTTCTAAATTTTATAACGTGCTAAATCGAAATCTCAATTTCTAAGTAGAAATTATTGTAAAGTAATTATTTTGTATAATTACTCGAGATTTCCTCGCCCTGCGTATTTACTTTCCACATAGTTGTTATTGTCGGCGACCTCCGCAGCGGGTGCACTAGAATAGACTTTCGACGAGTTAAATATTGTCGATAAATAATAATCGACGATATTACACGGTACCGTCGAAACTTTTATTGATAAGAATTTAACTATTATATCTTCGCGATCGTCGATTTCGTCTTAAATCTAAATATTTAACAAAAAAAAAAAAAAATAGAAAATTTATGTAAATTTATTTTAATTTGTTTGTTATAGAAACTCCAATAAACTAAGTTGCCGCCCGTGGTAAATTTAAATTTAATTATTTTGTATTTTTTTGACTACTCCCACTTGCCACCGCTCCGAATCCTAGACAAACCGGCTGTCGCTTTATCCCGGCGTGTTCTTATCTTATTTTTTTCTTCAATGAGCGCTCGACTCTCCCTTCACCCGTGAAGGGCGAACGGAACCGTCTCGTTACAATTTTATCTGTATTCTAAAGGAATTTCTGTATCTTCATGACCATATATTATCTTCACTAATACTTATAATGTATCAGAATCATATATTTTTTAATGTTATGTATTTATCATTATATTTTACATTTTATTCAATTTTATTACAGTTTATCAATTGTAAAATAAAGTATATAGAATGTGTAGAATTGCAGATATTACAGAATAAAAATTCTAATTATACAATGGAATTTATCTGTTATCTTTCGTTATTATTTCATTCTTTAGATTTTAGATTTTTCTGCTCTTATATATTTTTTTATTAATAAATAATTCTATGTATTTCTATTATAATTCTTGTATAGCCATTTTTACATGAATTAAACATTATCACACTATCTGTCTATATATATAATATATATATATATATATATATATATATACATCTTTTTCTTTGACTTTTTCTGTTATGATATTATAGTATTCAGATATGCAATTAATAATTGAAGACCATCTATAGTATATAATTAAGTTTAGTAAAAATTATTTAAGTTTAATTGTAAATGCAAATATAGTCTAGATTGTACATACAATTTACAAAACTTTTAAAAATATTATTAATAAAATTAATTCAATATAATACATATTTAATAACACTTAATATTTTTATTTATCTATTTAAAATTTTTAATTATAATTAAAATCATATTTTTATATTTCCAGCGGTATATATGAAATTGAAAATTTATTTATTATGAATATCACATACATTTAGTTATAGTATTTTATTTATTTATTTCTTAATAAAATTCTTACCTTTTAAAAAAATATATATTTATATATATCCATCTAAAACTGCCCTCAAATGCACAAAATAGGTTGCACTTGCAGATAAAAACTAAAAAATACTTCAAATATTATTTTATTTCAAGTTATTTAAGGGTATATTTTTGGCTTTATTAACTGAATATAAACTAGTATTTTATTATAATTGTTAGTTATTCAGTGCTTCTTAAAAAAAAATATAATCTTTAACGTACCCGAACATAGTATTGTAAATTATAACCTGTTATCATCCCTTTTACGGAAAATACAGTTGGCTTCTGGCAGTAAGAAGCAAACATTAATCCAATTTTTGCATTTGATATTGATTTCTGCATTATGGCCGTTTGAAAAGCACGTTCTGCCAAATGTTTTCCCTAAAATTTTATCTACATATATATCACAAGTAATTGAATTAAAAGACCTCATTATGAAAATCAGTTAATTAAGAAGATACTTACACTTTCATGCAAATCACTAGCTGCTAGTGCAGTCACGTAAACTCTCATACAAGCTGATAGCACCAAAAAAATGAAGACTACAGACATTTCTAATGATTCGTGCTAGAATTAATTATTACCATGAAAATATTAATCCCTTTATAAGTAATTGATTAGTTCTTAATATATGTTTAATGCAAATATTTGACAATTGGTTAGTGTTAGGATAGTGGTCTATACACAAATATCAATTAAATTAATTGAACAAAATATAGCTAAGATAAGAATCGAAATTAACTATTTTGTAAATAGTTTTTAGAAAAATATATTGAAATTCTTACAAGTTTTAATTTGTAATTTACTTAACACATTTTTATTAAATTTTGTAAAAAATATTTCTATTTCAAAACACAATAGTATTTTATTAAAACAAATGGAATACATTATAACTAACTGCACAATAATAAAATATATGTATAAAATTTATGTTAATATAAATTTTAATGTATTTATTACAAAATAATTATTGTTTAATAAATAATAACATTGTTTACTTGCACGAATTAATTGAATAGCAGCTGTAATCATGATAATTCCCATGGATATACTCGTTTTTAAAATAAATAATTCTATCGTATTTTTAATTTCATGTATAAATCTATAAAATAATATATTTATTATTATTACTATCATTATTAAAATTTTTTTTGTTATTGGTGTTGTTTTTTTCTATTATTGTTTTTACTTTTTATATTCTATGAACAAAAAATAACTGAAGTTACGTTTATTTCCATTTCATCAAATTTGTTTCCAAACGAATAAAAAACAAACAATAGACGAATTAATAAAGAAATTAGTAATAAATAATTCAATGCAATTAATGTGTACGTTATTTATACATTATTTATATTATTTATATATTGATATTAATTTTTTCATATTTTAATTTTTGATGCTATTTTTTTAAAGCTTTTTTTCTTTTATTCGTAGAAATTGTAAATAAAAAAAAATTACCCGGTGATTTTCTGATGACTTTTCACACATTGTATCAATTGTATTTTATTTGCGGCTTTATTTACTTTTACTTCCAACAAATCAAGTTGCACTGCGATGCAGATAAATATATTGGCAATCATTAAATCCATTGAAAAGCAGACACAGACTTGTATAATTGCTAATGATTGATTGAGGTATAAAAAATATCGAACAGGACTATTTTCGTATGAAAAAGGATACCAGGAATCTCCTGGTAAAATTCCAGCATCAAATAAAGGCTTGCTTATAAACATTAATGCTGTCGTTGTTATCCATATAAATACAGCTGTTTGAAAACTTTTATGTCTATTGATATATTTTTGTAAAAATATTTTTTCACCATGATTATTATTTTCAAAGCAGTTTTCAATTTTAATAAAAATAGCCTGTTACAAAACATAAATATTTATTATATATTCTTGGTTACGTGCATGTAATGTAATTTATAAATATTATCTAACGATGTAATTTATTTAGACATAATACAAATAGAATACATTTTAATTAGGTTTATTTATAGATATGCTAAAAATGGTAATTTGATTTCCTTAAAATACGTGAAACAATAAGTATAATTTAGAAAATTAAAAATGATATAATTATGTAAAGTTAATTTATACAAAAAAGATAATAAGTGAAGAATATATGTGATTAAATATTAATATAAATATAAATGCTATGATAACAAAAAAGATGCATGTGCAAAGATAGTTAAAGATGCATTGATAAAAAAACGGAAAAGATATACTACTTGATAGATAAAATATTTGTTCGGGACTCTTTGAATTTGTGAGGGAAAACCCGGTCACGAAGAGTCCCTCGCAGTTTTGAATGTCGGGCCCGAGCCGTCATAAATTATTACTCATGATTTACGAGGGATTTACTGGGCCATGTTGCCGTTTACGCCGTCGGAAAATTCGCGTATACGCGGAAAAGCGAAGGGTTTTCGGTGTCGGGGGCGGCGAGGACGGGACTTGTGCGTCGAAAATCATTCTGAAAGCATCGCGGCGATTTTATTTGTAACTTGCTTGATTTTCGGCTCGCGAGAAAAAGCGGCGAAAAATATTTGTAAACCTGTGTAGTGCGGCTGCACTTCGATGTAGATCTATCTAAATTTTAATTAAATTTGTGGTTCCTTGTGCGGCGGAGAGGTGAATAGTGTAGTTGATTGTGATTAGCGGAATCGCAAAATACAAATTGTCGACATCCCGACGCTCGGCAGATTCACCTTCAGCGGCGATGAATACACCACCTCTAGCTTCTCCGACAGCGGGGAAAAGCAAGCATCACGTGATCAACGAAGTCTACGCGGAGGCTGCGGATTTTGATCCTGCGGGGAACCTGCGGATGGCTTTTTCCTTCCATGTGGAGGTTTTTTACGCCTATGTGGTAATATTGTTTTAAATAAATGTACTATATTATAACAGCAAATGCTAATCCTTGTTAAAAGTTATTTTATTCACCCTTCCTCTTAGTATTTTATATTATTTATTTTAATATTTTTATATATCTTTTGTATTTCAATTTTGTGTAAATTCTATATCAATTCAAAACAATATTGTTAGAGATTTTTCTGTCTGATAGAACTTCCTTAAATCTATATCATTACATAGACTGAGAGCTTATCGAAAACAGCGATAATTTCACAACATAATTACTACAATTTTTTGTTTAAAAGGGCACTGTTCTTTTATAAGTCATAGCTGTATGATGAAAGTCATCTTTACGGGAATTCTTACGCATATTTTCTCTCACTCATTCATATATAATAATATGGTATGAAACACTATTTCAAAGTCTTAGAAACAATTAACATATAGGAAATAGTATATTTTTATGAATACGATAAACATTATAATTAAATTAATTTTACTTATAAGGAAGCTTTTGTACTTTCAATTCGGAAATTTTATATTGCAAGTTATATATTTAATTATTAATACATAATTAAATGTATACGAATAGATATTATATTTATATTACTTATAATATACTTGAATAATTTCATTAAAATCAATGCAACGTAATTCATAAATTTTTATTTTTTTTTTCAAACAAATTATGGATATCACAGCCAAAAGAATCAATTATTTTTCTTTTGAAGACAATCATTCATTGAGTCATTTTTTCAATTCACGAAATTGGGGAAAGTTACATTGTAAAATTATTTTCCAGACCATTTTTCAGAGTTTGATTGAAATCGATCAGATCTTATAGATAGCTCTCACTATTTATCATATCTCGACGTTTAAATAGCTCCGTCAACACCATAGCAATAGATATACAACATTAATTTGTATACATTTTTTATTTTCTATTTATTTTTTTTATGATCTTAATCTATTATTCGCTTTATGTGATACTAATTTTTTAATCTCTTGGATCTTTTTTATGGTTTGCAAAGTTGTTTAATTATATTTTTGGATACTGCTAATACTTCCATCTATTGTTTTGACGTTTGGGTTTAGTAACAAAATATAAAAACTATTAATCTATAATATAATATATATCCATATATAACGTATGTTTATATATTATTAATATAATCATTTAAATTTAATTAAATTACAATTAAACGGATAAATATGGAAAGTAAGTTTATTTCTTCACAGTAATTATACGCAGAAATTTCTGTAACGTATAATAGAAGTCAAATAGATCTAACAGTAAGTAAAGCGAATCATATCATAACATATATATAAGGATTACTACTAACTCTATTTAGTTTTAATTTTAGTAATTTAATTGATGTAAATTTAAGTACTTTAATTATTTTCGCGATTTCAATAAATATTGGTTCTTTATTCATGGACAATATGCCTAAAAATTTGAATTAATTGATTATCTAGCGAACTTTGTAGTAGAGAAAGTTTTCCTACTTGAACATCGTATCATGCATTATTATGTGAAAGGATTAACGCCTTCGTCATCAGCTCGTAATAACAAAACATATCAATATTTATTTTATAATAATAATAAAACCGACATAATTACAAGTAAATAAGAATCTTAAGTAGTATAAAAATAAATATTGTAACTCGCAAGTAACAATATTTTATTGCATTAATGAAATATAATATGTGATGAATGATCTTAATTGCATGATTATTCATCACTGTTAACCTGAAATTAATATTATTTATGAATATATTTGAAATAATAAAAGTAGGGGGAATAAAGGGTGATGGGAAATTAAAGTAATATAATAAACGATACTTATGTCTGCGTCCTTTCTTCTAGCTTGAAGTATTGTTTGAATTCATAACAGTTAAAGTAAAATTCTCACATTGTTTACATCTTGTCAACATGAGGCCGGCCGGCAGGTTAAGTGTGACCGGAAGTCTCGTGGGATCGAGGCGTTCTCTGTACGCCAATAGTGTGGGTTAGAGTGAGAAAAAGAGATATAGTAGTGTTGAAATGTATATATACATGGTTTATGCAGAGAGTTTTGAGTGTGGTAGTATGGAAGTGGATTATTTTTGTGCCGCCACGAGATGGCCGGTAAATCCAATTCCGGAATTACCGGCATCTAACAAAATTTCAAATTCAAGCAGAAACGTGCAACTTTGCGGTGATTTTCAAACAGCCTATAAGAGTGCACGATTTCGAAAAGCACAGGATGAGGGGAAGCTTGACGGGGTGTAATAAATCAAGGAAAGGGTTACACACGCAAGTTCAGGTGTACGTATATTAAGATTTTAAAAAGTCAAGTAGTGTGGTTTCGGAAATTTAGCTCCCTTTCTTCTCGAAAGTAAAGCCATTTTTCAGTTGATATATTGCCTTTGAGTAATACACAATGTATATTTGTTCTATATAAAGTGCTATAATATCCTGGTTTTGAGAAGTAAGTAATTATTTGTAAACATAATTAACAACAATATTAGAAGAAGACATATTATATCATTGGAGAGAGAAAGAGAGAGAGAGAGAGGAATATTGAGGGGTTTAAAACAAAATCATTCCAATAATTAATAATTATTTCCATCGAACACGTGGAAAATCTCAATCAGGTGGCCATTTTTTTACATATATATATCTTATACATTAAGTCGAGGAAGTCGTATAATTTTGGACATTGGTGAGACCTTTCTATTACTATATATATAATATTATTTATATCTATATATAAATATATCATCTTATATTGGCTTTATTGTATAATTATTTACAACTATATATATTATAAAGTGGCGAGTGTTTGATAGTGTCGCGTAATTTAAAATTAAAATTTCGGTATTGTTGACCATGGGGAGATTTGTCGGCCCAACGACAAACACTTAGCAACGGAACTCGTCCCGACGAAAAATAAAACCTACTTTATAGTAATTAGAATAATTAATCTAGTGAAGTGTGAAATTAAGAAGTGCAGTGTTGTTTCCTGAAATAATTAAAGTAGTGAAAGAAAATTTGTATACGCCGTTCGGGAGTTTTTCAAAAGAAAAATTTACGGTGTTACAAATATATAATGTCTACTATATATGTATATTAATATGCATTGTTATTATTTTTAAGTTATTAAAAATATACTTAATAGATGTGTCGTTGTTTTTAACTAAATATTCATAATTGCTCGATTGAAAATGCACAGGTTTTATGAGAATCTGTTTATAATGCATCAAAAGTTTCAAATAATGAATATTTTGTTAAATGGAACAAAAACTACGTTTAAGGAATATAAGAGCAATCCTTGATTAATTAATTTATTATCTTACAATTTATTAGAAAGACAAATAATGATTACAAATTTATAATCAGTCATGCGAGCATTAAATTTGACGATATTTTCAAACTCGACGGAGTCCACATACGGAGTAACTTAAGCTAGACAGTTTGTTACTAACAAAAATAATAAAACCAATATATTGTATAGTTTAGAAATTCAGTTACTTTCATTTACAGACCTTTAGTTAAAAATGGTACTAAAAATATTTTAAATAAAAAATTAAAATTGGTATAAACAAAATTTAGAATTATTTACATTTTTGATTTGTTTGTTCTTATATTCATTTTTAGAAAATACAAGCAATTTCACTTTTTAATTTTCAAACATAGAACTCCAAAAGTTTATTTCGTAATTCCTCGTATACTAAATCTTGAGTTGTAAGAGGTTCATGGGTGGAAATCTTGGACTCAATAAATTCTAAGCTAAAACTCTTAAAGGCCCTGATAAATTTCAGATGAAAAATAATGCTTCCCTAAACAAAGATGCTGACTGCACTAAGCAATACTAATTTTATGAGTGCTGGTAAATGAATCGGAATTTTAATTTGATGTATTTCGATCATTTACTTTAATTTATAAATCATAAAGATCACTAAAAAATACCATTTTTTTAAATTCAATAATTTATAAAAATAATTAAAGTTAATTTTATTACTTAAAAATAAAAACACCATTATTTCTCTTATGTAATTTCTTCCAATATGTCTAATCATTATTCATTGTTTTATTACAAAATTTATAAATATAAATAATTTGAATATAAAAGTAAAGAAAAAACGATAACAAAAAAAATTTACTTTATCTTTTATATTGTTTTAATTATTTATAAAATGTATTTTGTTTTTGCTTAGATATAAATATTCTTAATTATGTATAAATATTATTAATTAAAAATGTATTACAATTTTTATAAATTATTATTTTATGTAAATATTTTCATATTTTATTAAGGAATAATATATATATTATATAGATAAAAAAAAAATTGTAGGTACTAACTGAAAGTTTTACTACAAAATAACTTGTAATAGGTGCAACTTTATTATGAATAATGTATAACATTTATTTAAATTATAAAAAGCTTAATTTTGAAATAAGTGATTGTATTTTATGTAATTAATCAAATAAAAAAAATTATAAAATTAAAAACGAAATAAATAATTATTTTACAGAATATTATTATATTAAATTTATAAAAATGTTTACAACTGAATAACTGTTGATGTTAAAAATGACTAGATAAGGTGTTGGAATTATTAATTTGTTATTTTCAATTGTACAATATTACATCATGAAAATTATGAGCAATGTATCTAAACAAACATATTCATAAAATAAATAATCCTGTCTATTTAAATTAATTATAAAATGTTAATCATATACTAATTATATAGTTTTACCTGAAAATTTTGAAATTTAATTTTTGACAATAAATGGTTAAACAGAAATTCACTTAAACATGTAACTTCGCTCAATGACTTTGCCCATTTTGAATCGTTACGAAAATAGTAAATTCCTAATGTAAGTGGAAACATCGCCATCAATATATTCAGGAAATTTATCCACCAGTTTAATTCATTTATAAAATTTTGTATTATACGAGTTCCAAGTTTGATAGGCCATAATGCAGAAATTTTACTAAGTAATTTTAAATAATAAAAATAATTTTCAATATCTGTATTATCTTTCATTTTCTTGTACATTAAAAAATAACGTAAAATCTGAAATACATATACAAACGAAATGTAAGTAACATTTTTTATCGTAATAAAATACATAAATTTCAGTTTAATAATGCATGCATAAATAAGTAGCGTGCATACGTGCATAAATAAGTGTAGCTAAAGTATATTTAGTATATAATAATATCAAATAATTATTAGGTATTCAATAAGTAATTAGACGTTACACTATAATGTTTTATTCATTGCTTCAGAAGTATACTTAATATTCTATGTATTTGAAATTATTTTTATTATTTTCTAGAACATTTTTTTAAAAGTTTTCTTCAGAAATCAAGTATTGAATATTTCAGTTTTTAAGTTAATTTTTTAACACGTTTAAAATTTTTATTTTTACCAAAATGTTTATTATATTTAATATTGGCTAATAGTTGCGGGAATTCGAATTAAATTTTTTTTTAAAAAATTTAAAATTCATATAATTAATATTAATTTTTTACGAAATAATAACCAATAAAAAAATGTTTTAATATATCTAAAAAAAAAAAATTAAATTATTTTCTAAGACTATTTTAAAATGTATTAGTTTATATAAATAAGATCTCCATAACAAAATACAATAACTAAAAATATTCAGAAGAATATTTGTTTTTTTTATATTGTTACGACCTATTATTTATTTATTTATGTATCGTAACTAATTAATTGTATATTTATTTATTATGTTAGGTTGCTTTATTTTTCAAGTAAATTATAAACTTATTTATTCTATTCTAGCTTTATTCGACTATTTATTATATTATTATTTTTTATTTTATTAGCGTTACCCGATTGTTTTTCTGCCATAGCTGAATCGGTCAAAGCGCTTCAGCCTTTGTGAGGATTTAGGATTTAAATAAAATTCAATCGATTAATTCGCGTTAAAATAACGATTTATTGTAAATAAATCGGAAGAGAGATTTCATTCATTGTGTTAATACGGCTCGTAGTACAATTCTAGTTTCTACGTGTGTCCGTGAATTATAATAATTATTGCTTTATTGGGAGTTAAACTTGATCGTGTCAGTATTGTGTTGTTGACCGACGAGAGTTCCAGACCGGAATCAACTTATTTCGCGCTATTTCGCCGAATCGACTCTACTCCATTGCTTACTTTACAATCAATCTGAATTGAATATAATAATGAATCCTCTCCAGATTCATTATTGCTGTATTTATAGAGAGAAACTGCTAACTTTTCCGATCCTCATACCTTGGAGGTGTTCTCATTTTTTAAGCTTAATTTGAATTACCTTAAGTTTAGTTTATCTTAAATAACATTAATTCTCATAATATTGATTAATTATTGAACTCATTCTCGAATTCATAACAATTAATATTCGTTCAGCGTTATTTATTTCATGCATCTTGTGCTCCTATTTTACTTTTTTAGGTAATATGCATTATTTTATTCTTTAGGTATATCAAATTTCGTGACATGCGTACTAATTCTAATATCTAAACTAATATTCACTGTATTATTTAATGAGTATGTGATATTCAAAATTTGTTTTTTGTTAAATAAACTTTAAAAAAGTTAAACGAATATAATCATTTATTAAAATAAAATAATCTTATCGTAAAACATAGTATATCATAATGTATATAAATAATAAACAAATTTATCAAGAAAATATTATAAATATTATTGTGATATGTTAATAAAGTAATCCATTTAAATAGGATTAATCAAATTAAATTATTGATGAATACAGAAAATGGATTTCTATTAGTTAAGATTTATGTTTTAATAATTATAATAATTAATTCTTGAATTAATGTTATTTATATTATATAATGCAAATTAGATTATTATTTGAATCAAGGTAAAAAGTTTTAACATAGTATAAGTTAATTATTTATAAATTTTTTGGTAATTTTATTTTAATATAATTTTTTAATTCATTTGTACTTATAAAAATAAAAAATTGAATAAATCTAAAAAGGCTAACATATATTCGATTCATTTTATTTTGATAAATAGAATAAAATAAATATTATTGAATCTTATTATTCAATATTTTGTATGAACTACCTAAGTATTAAAACTGATAATTGGAAATAACAACATTCTTTAAAAATAAATAAATATTAAATAAAAACAAATAGTAAATATTAAATTTTTTTTCCAAGTTTTATAAATACGATGTCGATGACGTATTTTTAAAAAATAAGCATATAATTTCTTTCTGAAGGCTATTATACTTTGAAAATTATAGTTATTTACTTATGTTTCTTCATTATTAAAAATTGAATATACTTTCATAGCATTTAACATTTCAGACTTTAAACAAATTTTTTATTCATACAAGTATATATAAAACTAAACATAAAAATGAATTCTTTTTTATTTGAATTTTTATTATTTCAATATTTACAAAAATTTGTTATATTTAAATTTATCATTTTATAATTTTTAATTAATTTTTTTCGGCGTGTTAATTTATTCAGTATCAGTTTCATTATTATTTACTTAATAACAGTTTTTTAAAATAAAGTTTAATAATACTAATAAGTTAATAATACAATAAAAATATTGGTGCTAATAATAATAATTATATACATAGTTTAGTAATAACAAATTTGAATTAATGAAATAACTGAGTTATACAATATTTCTTTCTTTTTGTATTATAATATATGTTTGTATTATTATAATATACATATAATATAATATATTTGTTTTTTTATCTTATAAATGAGAAAAGCTTAGTTCATTGTATTGCATTTCTATGTAGTAGTTTGATAAATGAAGTCCAAGAAAAATTTTACGTATTTACTACTGTAACAATAGGTTTTTTCAGCCGAAATATTTTCAATTGATATTTTTTTTGTATAAGAGAGTAATATAACGAAAGAAATAATTGCAATGAGTTACAAAAAAATGTACTATTATTGCTTTATCGTTATTTTAATGCTTCATACTTCACCAAATTTATTATAAAAAAGTAAAAATTATATTTAAAAAAATGAAGAATAAGGAATTAATATATTATAATAATGTTAGTTTGTTGTCATTTATTTGGTAGGCAAGCTTCATTCAACCAAATTTCACAAAAATTATTGTGTACGATAATTATCATTAAGTGTAATAATTTCCAAGTTGACCGTTAGATGTGGTCTGGCTGAAAAAATTGTATTACCGCTACATTTTTTATATTGCCCTCAAAGGCAAATTTATTGAATAATAATATTGAATTTTATCAACACATGTATATTAACAACAGAGTCTATGATTTTTTTTCTCCCAGGCAATGGGGGCGTAGTAATTTCAAATATTTATCAATTTTGATAGTATTCATTTTTACAGTATGCATTATGCATATTATGTATATTTTTTCACATGTTTACGTTTTTTTCATTGTTTCTTTCTAGCGAGTATATTTATGTATTTATTATTATTTATTTTTTCCTTCGTAAATATGATGTATATATATATATATATATATATATATATATATTGTAATTATTGCAAGTACATGTGTATATTAAATTTTTTTTTCATTATAAATGTATGTTTTATGTATAAATGTATGTTTGTATGCTTGCACATTTGTACATTTACATTTGTCCATTCACATGTTTTTTTTTGCTTTATTTACGTACATTTATTATGTTTCTATCATAAAAAATCATTGTAATTTATTATGCTTCTTTACAATTCGTTATTACATTTTTATACGTTAAATATTCTAGTACTAATAATTTTTTTTTCCCGTCTTGGATGTTGATGTCCTTAAGTTGCAGGTATTTAATATAACTGGAGGAAATATGTGTTTCCCAGTATTAAATCCTCTGCTTGGCGACGTGTAATGAATACCTAAACTTCATTGATATCTGGTCTTCGTAGTACACATAGATTTCTATTCATCCAATTTGACACATGTGTTGTTGCTGACTGCGATATAGCTGAATGTTCGCAGAGTATCATCAGTTGCCGGTCCCACTTTGTTTTGGTCCCTATTTTAACGAATATCCGGAATAATATTATTCGGGCTTTGACGATAATCAAATGTTCATTGTAAAGAATTGTAAAATACATTAGCACTAGTTCATAGTTTTATGCTCAATTATTCTCTTTATTCACTTGGCATTAATAGTATTAATGCAACATGCCAAATTATCTGCGAATATTAATAATGCTGTGCACTAATGTACAATGCAATGCAGTTAATTTTGGTTATATTGATATTTAATATTATTTAAATAAAATTCAGAAAGTTGAATTATATTTGAACATATAATAGATAAATAAAACAACAAGTAAGTGATAAATAAATGTATATATGCAGATAATTCTATTGAAGTTATTTTAAATAGATTTAAAAATTTTATTTTATAAAGTTAGTATTTCTTCCTTCATTAAATATATCTTTTATGAAGCATGATTTTTTTATTGTAATTTACAGACAAGTCATTAATTACATTAACAATAATTGTTTTCACTTTGTAGATACAAAAATTGATTAAAATTTAAATAAATATTTTTGGATTTTTTTAATCAACTTGTAATACATGATAATACTTTAAAATTTCCTTGGGATAATTGATCTATAACACATTGTAAATACTAAAAATAAATATATGAAATTATATATTTTTTAATTTTTACATTATTCTTTTATTAAGAATAATTAAAAATAATATTCTTTATTTAATATGAACAAATTTATATAAACTATAATAATCTGCTACTTCCCCTAGAGTTCGAGGGCTATTCTTTATAAAAATATCTTACAACTTATTTCCACTCTTATTAGGTTCCGATTGTTCGAGCAGTTGTTCAACCTATTTGACTAGAACAGGAAGAAAAAGGAAAAAATATTTCATCCAGAAAGGCCTCGTACAGAGGAGTCAGGGTAGAAGACATTCAGAAACCCATTAAATTTTATTTTATTAAAATGATATTAAAATTATGTAGGAGCACTTAGGCATATATATATATATATATCATATATAAACTTTATATTATTTACATGATTTAAATAAATGTGTTTTTTGTGAGTTTTAAGAATAATGTAAAATCTCTTAACTCTTTTGAACTAAAAAGCTCAAGTGCTGTTTGAAGGTTAAAGAAAATGACAACTTGAATTTCTTTTCCTCTTTATTAATTTGAAAATCGTAATTAGGTCGGATAATTGAATTATAGCCATAGATTAATAACGAATTTTATTATAAATACATCAATATTTGAATTAATTTATACAGATCATTATAGCGAAAGATTAATTAATGAAGAAGTTACCGATAAATATTCTCATTAGTCATAGTCAAAGTGGACATAAGATGAATATTCTTATCTACTTTCATTTTATTTTCTGATATTAAATTATCAACTTATCAAAATTCCAACGATGCATCATTTTCAAAATACATGTTGTAATAATCGTTGCATCATTTACTTAAAGACTAAACTGGAAGAAAAGAAGAGTCTAAAGATATTCCTTGAATATTAGGAGTGAAAAATGATGCAAGTAGAACAATTTTGAATTATCAAAACTAGTAAAATATAATTAAATAGTAGATGCTGTTGTAAAACTTTACTGATCTACGAGACCAGTTAGTGGGAAATAGTTGGTGTGAAGGAGCGGAAAAAAGAAAGAGAGGAGGAGGACTATTGATAAACCTAATATATATATATATATATATTTAATAAATTTAAAAATATATTTCAATCTAAGGGCTTAGTGGGCTATATTTAATAATGTTGCGTTTATAAACTAAGATATAATATATACATGTGTGTTTGATAATTATTTTAGAGAAGTAACATTTTTAATATAAATAACTTTGAAGACGATATTGATCTCTTTGCACGCTACTGTAGTTGTCAAAGTTGCTACTGATTTTCTTGTAGAACAAATCGTGTAATTAATAATTGATGAAGATTCGCGGATGGATAAGTAGAGTTTTCAGTTTATTTTGAGCTTATCACTTATAGAAATTTCACCAAGATAGTTCATTATTATTGCAGTAATGTCGATCTAGTGTGTGTGTAATACTGTCAATAGTTACACGAATGAATTATTAATGTCTTCAGAAATCTGTACATGGATTGAGCTTTCGTACAGAACAGACATATTTCTTAATATGTAAATATTGAATTTAATTTACAATAATTCATTTGTAAAATGAATATTAAGATGCTCATATTAAAATAGAGTTTCATTTCGTAAACAAATTGTTTAGATAACTTTTTACTGTGCAGTTGAAGAATATTGTGAATAAAACGACTTCATAAATTATGTGTCATACATTAAAAATCCCTTACTTAGTTTATCAAATATAAAAAAGAAGTTGTTGAAATGAAAGCATATACAAATGCAGTTTATTAAAAAAATAATCAAGCAATTGATATTGACTCAATTGCAAAATGAATTATGGATAATTCTCTTGTAAGTCCACAACAATTAATGAGTTTTAGTTAATTAGAACAGTTAATAAATAAAAATAATGCAATTGTATTTCAAAATATTGAGATCGACAGGTATTGTATTTTTTAAATAATTATCGTATTTTTTAATATTTAAGAAAATAATTATTTTAAAAATTTCAGGATCTGTAAGAATAAGCTATATTGGCAGAATACATTGATTTAACAAAAGTTAAGAATTAAACCATTTATTGACAAATAATATAATCATGTAATTAAATTTTGTGTAACGTAAAATATAACGCTTTCGGTTATACCTACAATGTATAAAACATTTTAATTCAATCAAAATTTTAATTTTATTAAACATACACGGATATATAATATACGGATTTCATACTAATCCGGCTATTTACAATTTTCTAATGTACACGTAGATTAAATTTGTTTAAGTTATACAATATTAGCTATTTTGTGTAAAATAAAATGATTTTTTTTATTTTATATTTGCGTTTTATCAAAGTTTATTTATTTCTTTAGTTTTATCAATTATACAATCTTGTTATTACTTACATTTAAATATTACCTTTTTTGGTTTCATTTTTTTACAGTTATATTACAAGTACATAATATTTTTAATCAACTAAAATTCGTAAACTTGTAAAAAGTTTGAAAGAATTTAGAAGAACCTATAAAATGAATGGATTAATTATTATTTGATTATTGAGATATTATATAAATACATTTTGAGTATATATTTCTTTATGTCTACCATGGAAAAGAATGCTAGTGATAAACTAGGAAAAATACTATTTGCCTCAACTTTTATTGGATTTTGAGATTGTGCTATTAGATTTAGTAAACAAATCTGATATCTTTTTTCCATTTTGGTCCAGTTGGTTTGAAATGCTTTGATTCCAACCGAGTATCCCTGTTGTAAATTAGAGGTATTCAAATATATATCAATAATATTTTTCTTATAATAATAATGTATTAATATATAAAAAAATATTTGAAAACACCATTTGAAGTAGTGATTCAGCAGCCCACGAACAAAGAAATAGTCCTATACCAGCGGTGATAGCAACAATTCCATATTGTCCTTTGACGACTAACGACTCATCCTTAAAATCCGTAAAAAAGTAATTAATTTCATTTAAGAATATTAATAATAATAATAATTGACCTAACTTACGCTCACTAGTTGAATGGCGCTAAATAATACTCCACCAATAGAAGTCAATAATGTAGAAAGTACAAATAGACTTATTGTTTTATTTAAGTTATTTGTGTACCTTCAAAAAAAAAACTGATTGTATTTACCGTCATTAGACTTTCTTAACAATATTCTTAAGATTACTATTTCATAAGACATTTAAATAAATGAAACAAGTAAAAATTATTTTTTATAAAACATTTGTGATTTTATTTTCAACAATGAGATCTTATCAATGCATAATAGGTTCAATTACAAAATACAATATAATTTGGAATTTTTTACTTTATCGTGTTTTTATATTATACCTTATTAAATATTGATGCTCTCGAATATAACCTTTTAATGACTCAAAGTTGTTACAATTACCAATTGATAATGCTAGAATTTCAAATCTAGCGCATACAAACCAGAGTAGCATTGCTACCAAACAATCGAGTAATACAGCAGCAGCAGTTTGAATAGCAACCATTGATTGATTTAAATAAACAAAAAGTCTTATAAAAGTATTTTCTACTGAAAATGGATACACGGCATCAGTTGGAAATAGTCGTTCGCTTAAAAATGGACTGATAATGAAGGTAAGTGATGTTAAATAACTCCATATTGTTATGAAAATGTGCAGAACTGAACATTGAGAAACGTATTTAACAAGGATCGACCGCTCCTGATCACTTGAATATTTTATAAA
Source organism: Eupristina koningsbergeri (assembly GCA_018907245.1). Classification (NCBI taxonomy): domain Eukaryota; kingdom Metazoa; phylum Arthropoda; class Insecta; order Hymenoptera; family Agaonidae; genus Eupristina; species Eupristina koningsbergeri. Next base: position 529,640 of record JACCHV010000024.1, on the reverse strand, counting down.
ATCTTCTATTTCTTTGAATAAATTCTGCATCACAATATTATAAAAATGAGTTTAATTAAGCAAGACATAGGTCAAAATAAAATTTTTTAATGTATATTAATTATCGAGAAATCATTTTTATAATGCTTGACTGACTATAATTAATTAATCCCCTTTTTTAGAATCTAATTTAAATTTTTGAACATAATATAATTTATATTTAAATGAACTTTTAAGAATCTTTGAGAATTTTGAAATATCCTCAAAACTTTATTACTGCGTAAAGAGCGCTTTATTATTCATTTTAAATATAATTTATAGTTATATATAATTACTAATTATATATAATTACATATTAGATTAAATTTATAATGCCGTTAGTTGAAATAAAAAATACTCTTATTTAAACCTTTAATTCAGTGCGGCGTAATCTGCAGAAAATGGTTTTTATGGAACATTGGCTAACTGCGCAAGAAAGACATACTGATTTTGTCATTATTTCAGAATTATCTCGGTATTTATAAGCAGAGACTATTAACGGAAATAGTAAAACTATCGAAGATGTAAACATGAACCACCAACACAATTCATGGAATATTTTTTGTATTATATTGATATTTTGTTGAGGTGGCCAGCCATAAATTGGTACAATATTATATCTCGTAAAATTAAGTGCGAATTTAAGTTTTGTTGAAGTTTTCATTTTCTTATTTCATGTAAATGTACTTGTTATCTGAATATTTTTATAATTGCACTGTCTATAATTGTTGAAGCTTTCATTCATCAATATCGTCTGTAATTTTCAAATATTCAAGTATTTTTAGACTTACCTTAAAAAGGATTTTTTGTTGAAACTGAATGCTTATTAAAATATTTAATATGTACACTTAAAATTATATATATATTTAATTATTTATTCAGTAATAAAATATTTAATATTTGTATTCAGTTTGATACAAACAAAGTAATAGTATTAAATATACCTTACTCTTTATATAAAAACAAAGTTTCTCTAATATCCAAGTATTCATTTATGCAGTAATAAATTATTACGTACTTAACGGGAGGCTAAATTACGGAGTGAAATGCCTTGTATTAAAACTCAGTTTTATTAATAACACACCCTCTGTAAATTATACTACCTTCTACTTAGAAACATACTGATTCCAATTGTAAACGGTTTTTACTCTGAGGTTTAAATTGAAAGAACAGAATTAAAAGCTTTTTAAATTTTATCCATGAATAAATAAAGTTAATATAGCCGCATAAATTATATATACGATAATTAATTTTTTAAATTATTATAAATTAATATTATTCTATAACTCAGTATTATTGTATTTTTAAATTGTGAAGTATCTAATTTATATCATCTTGTATTGCAATTTTCGGTAAAATATAAAATATGTCAACCATATTCATCATATCTATCTGTGTATTCTATTCAATTTAAATTATATTCATATTTATGCAAAAAATAAAATTCATTGCATGCTTAAATATTAATAAATATATTTATTATTAAAAAGTTTTTTTCAAATAAAAAAAAATTATTTTTAATGTATAATAATATTATATAAAATTGAAAATATTTAATACAATTTTACATATATTATATTATTTACTTAACATTATAGCTCTCACTTGAAAATTATTAATTAATTTTAATATTAATATTATTATTATTATTAATTAATTATAAAAACAATTATTAGGTAAATATACTGATAGTGACGTCAATTCACCCATTAGTACTTCAACAATAATATTGACTATGAAAATCATACTACATAAATGAAATAATACTATATAATAATAATTAAATAGTATAACTAATTTACTAAATTAAATATTTTTTAACAAAATATTATTTTAGTGATTATGTAATTAATTGTTGGGAAAATCTGATAAATATAGAAATTGTTTTAAAATAATTCAAAAATTATATTTACAAAATAATGTATTTATAAATATATTTTAAGTTTTTTTTGAAATTATTTATTTATTTTTATTTGATTTGTAAGAAAAAGAAGAAAATTCTTATAATCAATTGTATATTATATTTAAATTAATAATTATAAATAATGTCTAAACATACTTAATGGCGTATTTGAATATACATTCATTTCCTACCGTTCAATAGATGAAGTCAGTAAACTTTTTTAAAAAATTAGAGATAAGTTAATTAAAAAAAAACATGTGGTTGTTGTAGATTGATCAATTAATTAATATTTATAAAGATAAGATCCAAAAATATTATGTAATACGTTTTTAATTTGGAAATATTTATTTAATTATTTATTCTTAGACTAATAACAATATTAACACGAAGATATTTTTGTACCTTCATTTTAAAATTTTAGTTATTCTTCTTTAACAATATTCTATTAATTTTTCTTTCCAATATTACTGTTGACAAGAACAATAAATAATCGCAATTAAAAAATTTATATTGAAATTTGTATCAGTTACGATACTGATTTTTTGAAAAATATCTTCAATTTTTAGTATCTTCTTCAGCAGTACTTAAAGACTATGTTTAAAAAGATTAGTGAAATATTTTTAATTTATAAATTAAATATACTGAAGGTATTTGATGAAAAGGTGAATACGAACTTTTAGTAGTATTATGTATATTCAATAAAATGGAATAGTAATTAATTAGAAATGCACATGTCAAAAACCACTGAATAAATAATTGTTCTAGTAGTATTAAGTGTTGATAGGTTATAGGCAATAATTCAATAATATTTATTTACGATATAACTTACAATACATGTAGTTTCTAAGATTTTAAACAGTTCTTTATGTTCAATTTACAGATGTATGCAATGGTGTACTATGATATTCATACATAAGACTGAAAAATTGATGTTTATTCATATCAATTTTGTTAGATAAACTATATATTTTGAATTTCGAATATAAAAGTTTTCATATAACACTTTATTTAAGTTTTTATTAGATTGTTTTATAAAAAGTATAATAATAATATACCTTATTTATGTTTATATCGTCTACTGTTTTGGAGGAAAAGATGTCGATTAAGTATATTACACACAACTGAATCACTATACAAAAAAAACGTTTAATAAATAAATTTCTCCCCCAAATAATTTTTTTTAGTAACAGCTAGATATTATAACTAAATGATATTTGAAGGAATATAATTAATGAAAATTATGTTTTAATATAATACATTTTGTTCTATTTTATAAATTTATAAATTGATTGATTATAAAATAATTTTTCATTAATAGCAATAATTAATTCATTTATCTATTATAATTTTATTTAATTTTAAACAATATTTGTTAAAATACGTTAATTTAATGTTTTAAATATATTTAACAAAATATATTCGATTATAAAATAGATTATAAAATATTTTTCTAATGATAATAATAAATCAATGTATTTATTATAATTTTATTTAATTTTAAATACTATTAATTTAAAATCCGTTGACATTAATAACAAATACAATGTTTTTTATTAATTAATAATAAAATTTACTTTATTATTATCATTTGTTACTCTGTGGTGTACACTATATATGCGTGGTTAATTTGATGTTTAAATTCAATTATAATAATGTATGATAAATCGATTTATTTAAGATGAAAGAAAAATTTTAGGTTTTCCTCTTTAGTAAAATCAAGAATTTTCTTCTGATTGTTTATTGTACTTTGTGGATCATATTATTGTAAAGTGCACTTTTAATATAGTAGCTCAGATAGTCAAGAAGTATTCTTTTTTTTTTCATTGATGTATAATATTAGCATTCGTTTCGCAGGTGAATAAGGAAAATTGCTTTGTTTAATCTCTTCGCGTTCAGCTTATGGCGTAGGTATGTATTTGAACCCTGATTTAACTATTTAGACTATATTTCTTATATTAAGTATCCACTAATAGATAAATATATAAAACATGAATTATTAAATTCAGCATTTAAGTAGAAGAATATAAAATCTTCTAAATTACTGAAATGAAGAGTGTTACGTAAAATGTAGGAGTAAGCTTTATAAATTCAATATTTTAGTAATTATTGCATACTATTGAATTATTTGAGTGAAAAGCCAATTATAATAAATAATTAATTTATAAAATTCAATAGATATAAAGAATATTGATAAATAGTCACTAACAATAATTTCAAACTGAATTATTTTTTTCTGTATAAATTAATTTATTTTATCATATGATACATGAATATACGATATTTTAAAACTTTTATAATCTAAAAAAATATATAATCAATTTTTCACACAATAATATCAATACTAACTTTAGTAGAAGTAAGTATATTTCTTGGTAAAAGTAAACCAGATTTCAAAACTCAAATATATCTTAAAGACTACGGAAATAAGTTTAGGAGAAATCCTTATTTCTGAAAAGTGGAGAGCAGTTAAATTAATGTTCGAAATATTAAATTGAAAATATATTTTTTTACGTGTTTTATTTATTTTTATTCTCAAGAATTTTATTAATTATAATTAATATTAATATATCTAAAATATATATTTATAATAATATAGTTATTACAAACAAAAAAATTTAAATAAAACTATTTAAAAAAGTTCATTTTATTTTAAGTAATGATGATATAAATATTTCATGCTATAAAATATAGTAATATAGCTTTGAAAAGGTGAAGCATAGTTCATATTATTACCAAATTAATTCATGAAATATAGTATTGTATAATACAAAGTTTGCTCAGAATATATGTGTACAAATTATTATTTAATTTTTAGTTTAAATATTATTCTTAATAGCTTACGAATTTTTAAATAAAGATCAATTTCGAATAAATTACTGAAGTTTTTAAAAATTCATATGTTTTCTTATTTTCAACTTATATATTTATTTGTACAATGTGACTTTTGTCGAATCGAGTAAAAAGTAACAATATTAATATTATCGCTTAGAAAAACGAAATGTGTATTCGTATCAGGTTTGTGGTATAAAATAAATAGTTTGAAATACTATACTAAATTTTCTAATATCATAATTTAATATATTTTTACTACACATAGCATTTTGTAGAAAAAAATAAAAATCGTTATATATAAAGTTTTAGTAATTGTTAAATTCGTAAAAAAATTTATATCCAAAGGTTAGATTTATTTTGTAAGTAAAATTTTGTGTAATATTATTCAAAATTTCTATGTTACATTTAAAGTGTTTAAATAATCTAAACAATGTTACTCTTAGTCAATACCGTATAAACTAATAAATTGAATACAATTAATTTTAGACTAATATATTTTTATAATATTCGTCACGTTTCTCACATAAAGTATATTCTTTAAGTCGATGAAATTAGTTTTTAAATGTCATATATGACTGCAAATATTGCAAATATTAAATATTATTTTGCAATAAAAATGATTACGAATTTATATTTTATTTTTACTTGCAGAGCCTTAAAGTTGCAGTTTTTATGAAATCAGTTTCATTATTATATATAATATAACATACATATTTAAAATTTAATCTATCGATTCTAGAAGTTAAAAATAAAAATACATCACAAAGCAAAGAGGTAAAATTAAAGGCGAGTTAAAAAAAACAACTGGGGTAAAGTTTAAAGTTATAATAAAAATCAGCTAACGAAAAGATTGAGTGATATTATTAAATCAAGAAATTGAACACATGCTTATAATTGTTCGTAATACATAAAGACTAAAATTAATTGTAATACTAATTTTAGAAGATTTTAATCACTTTGGTCGTTCATTTGCCTCATAAGGAAATGAATCAATTGTTTATTATAAAAGGTGAAAAAAAAATTGAAATAATATAAAGGTGAATGAAGAATGAATGAACTATTATTAAATATAACATATGGAATAAAAATAATATTATGTTTTTTAGACCTAATTAAAAAACTAAAATTGATAAAACAGTAAATATTTATAGTATTAACTCTTTATATCATATAAAACAAATTTAATAAAAGCATAAACATTTAAATAATATTATTAAAATGTAATAAAAAAGAAAATGAATCATTTGTAATAGTAATATATATATATTAAAAAAAAAATAATGAAGGTATATTTTTGGTTCATGATATAACTATTCGAACCATTGACTCAAGAAAATATAAATATTTATGATACATATAGGTATCATAGTGTCATAATGGAGCTTTAATTGATCATCAACACTTTGCTTATATGCACTTTCCTGAAAAAACACAGCATCTCACCAAATAATCATCAGAATTTATCAAAAAAATATAATCGCTTACATTTTATTATTTAGGAAAAAAAATAACTTTCTAATTTTAATTTTAATTTGGCTTACTGTGTGAAGGAACAAATAATACTTAAGTCCAAAAAAGTTGATATATATAATGTTGATGATTATAATTAATTCCTTTCTAAGGTAATAAAATATTTTACCGTCATGCATTTTATTCTTAATATATCGTTATTAATAGTTTTAGATACTTAAAAACACCAATAAAATGTTATTTGTGTAAAACAATACTTTATAAATATTATCTCATATTTTCTTATTTATATTACGTATTTAACTTTGTCACGTTGCTTGTATAATTATATTTCCAAGTATTAATGCGCGATAACGTAATTTATACCAAGTTCGATTCTGCCCCAGCCGAAACGTTGAAAGCGCTTCGGTCTTTGTAAGGTTCGGTAATGAAATAAATATAACAACGTTAATTAAAAAGGTAGAATATTATTTATTTTGACCGATAAAGAATGAGAGAGCGTGCGATTTAAGTGTGATATAAACGATTGTGTATCCCGTGATTCTAGAGATAATCACGTATAAAATGATCAGTCGTGTAAAAAAAAATCTAAGTCCGAACCGGTACAGGTCCGAATTGTTTCGAATCTCGGATTGAAATATCGTAAAAAAAAAAATAAGAATGAGTCCGTTTCGTTTTTGATTCTACTTATCACCTTTGCCGGATGAAGAAATGTAATATCTGCGGATTCTCCCAGGGTTCGCGATGTTTCCCAGCCACTTAAGTGGTGCTCTGTTAGCTATTTCCTCTGATGTCTCTCGACTGTCCCTTGCGACTACATTTTTGGCGGAGGAGCGTGAACTTACAAAAATCCGAAAATCCAAAAGTTCACATTACTCGTGAGGTGTGGGTTACTCGCTTGACGTATGTGTTATCTCCTGATTTCCCAGGGTTCGTCACGTATGCGAGTGTGGAATTCACATAATGATATTACACACATGGCATTTACTATTGTTGAACACAATAATAAATTGGAAATAACATATTTGTTGAATCAAATCATTTACGAAGACATTTGTCCCACCAATGTTTTTATTCATTTTATTTTTTATGTCGATTAATATCAATTAGCAATACTAACTTACTATTATAATATTCTATTTTAATGGTTCCTTTAGTATTTTATTCCTAATATCCTATACTGCAGTTGCATAATAAAGTCTAGCACCAATAATGCTTAAGTGTACTTTTTCAAATAATTTCATAAGTATTGGCAATTTTTTATTATAATAAAGTGAACGACAGAAATTTTTTTTATATTATTTCATATGATATGATATGATATAATAGTTCTAGCTAAAATAAGTAATTATTAAATAATGTTTATATTGTTATTTATTATATACTCTTCCAGCCTTTCGGCCTAGGAATGGGCTTCTCTTTACATTTTTATTTTTATTTAGTTTATTTACATACGCTTTCCTTATATCTATTTATTATTATTATCATCACATTTTTAGTTGCTCTTTATCACCTCTTTTTAATTAAACTATTCGTTTATCATATTTATTTTTCATTTTCACTTTCTTCTGTCTTTTTATTCTTGGTTTCCTTCTTTGTTTGTTTCTTTCTTCTTTATCTTCCCCTCAATTTCCATAATTTTGCCCAGCTGTTCCTTCTTTTCCACTCCATTTATGTAATTCTTCATTATTGCTCCTTCTGTCCAATTATATTTTTTTCTCATTTCTTCCATTTCTATTTTTGTCACTTCATATCTCATTATCAGGTGTTCCCAGTTCCCTTTTTTGCCCTTGCATAATTAGTATAACGTTTCATTCTTCTCCATCCAATATTTGTTTCCGTATCATATTCTATCGATTGCCTTCATTGTGGTTGCCTTCATCTCTAGTCTTAGGTATTTTTTGGTTGCCGTCTCTCTTATGTATTTGTACCACATGTTGTATATGGCCTTTTCTATTCTATTTGTCCTTTGCTGCTTGAGTATTTCCGTTTTTCTTCTTTTAATTTCTTCGTGTTTATTTTTCCCTTCTTTTTCTCTTCTACGCATTTTTGTCGCTCTTTCTTCTGTTAGTTTTTCTATTTTTTCTTCGTATTTTTTCATCCTATTTTTCTAATCTATTTCCATCCTTGTCTCTTTTATTTCCTCATATATTACGTATCTCGGTGTACAAAAATCTAGTTCCAATGTCCATCAATAGTAGTCTAATTTTATTTTTTCCAGCTTCTCCGCTTTATTATTGCTCCATATTTCCACTCCGTATTCTATTACCCCTTTCAGTATGTAGTTAAATAGCATTTTTCATAGCTTGAGGTCTCCGTAGCAGTTTCTTTCCACTATTTCCTATTTTTTTATGTTATTTTTCCCTTCTGAGTTCTTTCCTTTATGTATTCTTTGTGTCCTCCATTCTTATGGAACATATATCCTAGGTAGCAGAAGTTTTATTATCTCTTTTATTCTTCTTTTTTCATTCTCATCTTATTCATTTTTCTTCCCTGCCTGTTTAAACACCATCATTTTTGTTTTTTTTGTATTCAATTATAATTTTCTTTTTTTTTTTAGAAATTTCCTTAATATTGCCATCATTTCCTCTACTGCTTCTTTATTTTCCGCTTTAATTGTCAGGTCGTCGGCACATGCCAGTGACTATATTCTATTTCTGTTTATTTTGGATCCTCCTATGTTTTTCCTTCTCATTTCTTCTTCCAGCTTTGCTATATATATGTTGAGAAGAAATGGGCTAAGGCTACATCCCTGCTTCAGTTTTCTATGTATCTTTATCCCCTCTGCCAACTTTTCTTCTGTTTTGATTCTTATCCTTGTATCCCTGTATATTTTCTTTTTTTTATATTAGGTCTCTATCTATCTTTTTCTCTTCCATTATTTCCCATAATTTCCTTCTTTCAACCGTATCAAATACTGCTTTTATGTCCATGAAGAGTACATATATCTTTCCTTCGCTCTTATTGCTCTGTTCGTAATATGTTCTAATATATATATTGTCTAGCAATGATCATCCTTTCCTGAACCCTGCTTGTGCTTCCGGTATAATTTACCTACTTTTCACTTCCTCTTCTAATTTTTCTTTCAGCTTTCCTGTATATATTTTATATCCTGTGGAAACCATAGATAGTCTTTTGTAATTAGTCGGATCTGATGCATTTCCTTTCTTATATTTTGGTGTAATTACTGCCGTTTTCCACTCTTCTGGCATTTTTTTTCCTCTCTATACCGTCTTTATTATCTCCATCAGCTTATTTCTGATTTCTTCTCCTCAATATATTCACGTCTCATTATTTATTCCTGGTATTTTTTCTTTTTTAGCTTGACTTATTCTTTCTCAAAGTCCTTGTTTTCGATTTTATATTTTTCTTGCGGTTGCCTTCTTACTGTTTCTCTCTCCTTTTCTTTTCCTTTATCATCTTTTAACAGTTTCCTGAACTGCGTTGTCCACTTTTCATTAATTATCTTTCCCTCTTTTTTCATTTTTTCCCTTTTTCCTTAATTTATATATTTCCATAAGTCTCCTTTCTTTTTTATTTCCTTCAGTTCTTGTTCCTCTTTTCCTCATAGCCTCCTCTTTTTTTGACATGTTCTTTTCCATTTCTTTCTTTGCTCTATATATTCTACCTTGTCTGTCATCCCATCCTTTCATCTTCTCAGTATTTTTTTTGCTCTCTTTTTTTATTTGGCACATTCCTTATCCCACCATTTACTCTCTCCAGTTTTCCATTCCTTTTATTGTAATGTATTTGTTTGGTATTGTCTGTTTTATCCTCTCTTTTAATGTTTTCCATAATTTTTCTATTTTCTCTTTCGCTTCTTCTTCTCTGTAAGCTGCATTTGTTGCTTTTTTTACTTTCTTATGTTTTCTTCGTCCCATATGGTTATCGTAACCTTCTTTCTTTTTTTTCTATTTTATTTCTCCTTCTCTCGTCGGTTTCTATGCTTACTTTTATTGGCATGTGGTGTGGTCCGACTCTATTCTATTTTTCACTTTAAAGCTATTTATCTTCTTTCTCAGTCCTATGTCCACTATTGCTAGATCGATTACTGTATTCGGTCCTACAAATGCATATTCCCCTTCTTCATTGTCTTCTTCTGTTCTGTTTAATATACTCCATCCATTTTTCTCTATAATCTTTACTAGTTTCCTTCCCTTTTTGTCTATTTTTTGTCCTTGTTTTTTCTTGTCTCCATTGTTTCTTCTTCGTTGTTTATGGTTCTTATGGTTTTACCTCTATATCCAGTCCTTGTTTTTAAGGCTGTCATTATTTGTATGTCTTTTTCTCCCTTGTAGCTCTCCTCTATTCTATTTATATATTTTTCTGTGTCTCCGTTGCAATATATGCCTTTGCCTCTCTCCTCAGTTTTTATTCTCGTTTTAACTATCCCTTCTTCTCTCTGCTCTCTTATTCCTCTATTTTGATGTTCTATTATTTGTTTATTCCTACTAGCATTCTTGTTTTCGCACTGCCCTTCTTTTTCTCTCTTTTTGCCTCTATTATTTTTTACTCTAAATGTTCTGGTAGTATTTTTTTACATCTCTCATTATCCTTTCTTTCTGCTTGTTTTTGTCCTTGTTGTGTGTCTTCTCTCCCACTCTCTCTTTCTTTATCTACCCATTCCACTTCTACTCTAAATCCTTCTGTTTTTCTTTTTTCGTTCCCTCTTATTTTTCTCGATTCGTTTCTTCTCTTTCATTTCTTTCTTTTTTTTCTGTTTTGTTTTATATCCTTCTTCATCTCTTTGTTTTTCGTCTGTCCTCATCATATTTTCCCTGTCTTGCTTTTTTCTATCTTCCCTGTTTCTTCTTCTATCTCTCTTCTTGTCATTTCCTGTACTTCCTTTTCTTCCCATTTCATCAACTTACCATCTACGTATATTTTATTTGGGCCCGTTTTGACGTATTTTTCTTTCTTTCTTATCTCTTTATCCAATCATTCGTCTCTTCCTGTTTCTTCTTGTCGTTGTAGCTCAGATCCTGCTCTAGATATATCACCGATCCATATATATTTTTCCTTGTTCCGAGAACTTCGTTGTTTTTTTTCTGCTCTATAATTTTGAAACTAATACTTTCCCGCTGCACCAGCTGCTTATATTTTCAGTTTCCACCTACAGTTTTTTTTATGAATTTTTCCGTCCACTTATTTATCCCTTCTTTTTCTATTTCCTCTCTGTTAACTCCTCTTATTACTTTTTATGTTTTCCTCTCTATCATTCTTCGCTCTTTCCTTCAGCATTTTTTTCATATATTTTGTTTCCCATTCTGTCAGGTTATGTTTTGCCTTTCTATGTTTTGCCTTTCTATGTTTTGCATTTTCTATGCTTCCACTTATTATCGATATGTTTGATCGACTGCTTCATCTCCCTTCTATCTATTTATCCTCTCTTTCTTCTTGTATCTCTCTTTTCTCGCTTCCTTCGCTTTCTAATCCTTCTCCATCTATGTAATAATGTTTATATACTTATATTAATACATAATAATTGTAGAAATTTATTTAAAACAATAACATAGAAATCAGTAAGAACTTCGTCAATCGAGTACAACGTTATAAATAGTATTTACAATAATTATTTAATACATTATTATAATCAAAGAATGTCTCAGTTAAAATTTATTATTTCCAATTTTCTCGTTCTTATAATCCAATTACAAACTAAATTAACATAAACTATTAAATACTTTTTATCTTAAACACACTGATTTATTTGAATAATATATTTTTTATACGTGAATTAATAGATAATAAATCGAATGTGATCGTATAAAAAAGTTAATATTCATTCATATCTGTTTTTTTGTGTAGAAAGTTTAGTTTGAATTATTGTAATACAAGTAATAAAGTGTTATATTTATACTGAGTTATGATCACGCATATTATTTTATAGGAAAATGAATATTTTTATTTATCTTATATTTACCTGCACTATCTATAATGCTATTTTTTCTGGTATCTTTTTTTTTATATAAATTACAAAAATTTTTGAAACATTAAATTTTTAATAATGAATCATTAAAGTTGCAGATAAAACAACAAAGAAACCAAAATCTTTAAAAGACTGTTATACTGACTGTAGGGGTAATAGTTTACTGCATTTAATATTTTAATGAACATTATTAAATTATAGTTAACTATAAGAAAATATTAAGAAAAGTAATTAATTAACAAAAAAATTAATAAGTGTGTATAATTCCTGTTAATATGCGTGGATATATACATTAAAATATAGTTCTAGAGAATATTTTTTTTAAATATTAATTTAATTTATCATAATATATTAATATTTATATTTCATACTGTTTAATAAAATATATTAATAATGAATAATTTATTGTTATTTTAATTATAGTATCGGTCGTCGTGTTACTAAAGACAGCTGCTACTAAACCCGATGTCAATAATTATGTTAAAAAATGTGATGAACAATGTCGAAAACGTTTTGGTCTTTCTAGTTAGAATGTAATTTGCCATTATACAATAAATTTAATATAAATTCTTTTTCTTCTAGAAATAACGAATTAAAAAAGTATAATACAAGTTTGTAATTAATGTATATTTACATGAATAAAAAATTCTTTTAATACAAACAACAAATATATTAACAAATTAAAAAAAAATAATAAAATTTAAGCTAACTTAATTAATTAACAACTTAAAGCTAAATTCATAAGATTAATTTGATGAAGAATATTAAGATACTTTTTTAAAAAATAATAATTCATATAATTTGAGATTTTTCAAAATACTTAATCATATTTTTAACTATTTTAGAAAAAATTTTCTTCAATTTTTATGGTATTGTAATGTTTCAATAAATAAACAAAAATTGTCTTTCAGAAAATGTGTGAAACAAAAAATATATTTTTGTATAAATAAAGTATATACAATGAGAATCTTTTGATTGATGTACATATTTAATAATGTTCTTTAATAAAATCCATAATAACTATGTATACAAAATAATACAAATCACTTATAATTATCAGAATAATTTATAGTACTTATGCTTGAGCAAGCATTGATATATATATATATATATATATATCATTTCTATCATATAATTATGATAATATTCAAGTGTTGATCATTAAATCTTTAAGTGTTGTGTTCAATGATTTCTTAGTATTTTTATAAATACAATTATTATAGAAATGTATGAGTCTGTAAACGGTTAAAAAAAAATAAACAATAACAAATATTTTATAAAGTTTTAAAATTTTTTTAAAAGTTTGTATAGGTGAATCTGCAAGTGTAGATAATGACAAGGCAAAAAAGCCCGGTTGTACCAGTGACTGGAGCGTCGATCTCTAAATGGTAATTATACCAGGAGCGCACCAGTCTGATGAATCAACTTGTATAGTATATTGTTAGAAATAGGGGCGTACACAAAAATACATGTGAGGTTTGCGATTGATTATAAACGATTATTTATTAATTGATTGTACACGAAAAATTAAATGTATAAAATGTTATTATAGAAATATAGTGTATTGTGCTTAAACTCTTATAGTAAACTAACTAGTAAACAGAAAAAACAAAATCTAGTTTTTGCAGGTCAAAATGTCCCTTCCACCTTTTATTATTTTATAACTGTCTCTGCAGTATCGTCATTTCCAACACCCTTCCTCGATACTGCAGGGATTAAATTACATTGTCTTCTTAATCTTTCCAATTTTATTTTTGTTTAGTGGTTTTGTTAACAAGTCGACTAGCATAGTTTCCGTCGGGCAATATTTCAATTTTATTATTTTCTTTTCTATTAGATCCTTCGTGTTGTAATATTTTGTATCTATATGTTTCGTTCTATTGCTTAATTTATTATTTGCGATCAGCTTATGCATCCCTGATTATCTTCGAGCATTATAGTCGGTTCGATTTGTTCTTCGCCAAAATCAGACAACAGACGACGCATCCATACAACCGCTTGACAAGCATCCGACATCGCTATGTACTCCGCTTCAGTTGAAGAAAGCGTGACGCATGTCTGCTTTTTACATAACCAACTCACAGAGCTCCCATTAAATTTGAAAAAATTTCCACTATTTGACTTTAGATTGATCTTTTCTTGTGTCCAATCAGAATCAGCATATCCATGTAGGTTTTTTATTGAAGCATCTGTATTTTCAAGTTTCAATACTAGATTTTTCGTACCTTTCAAATAACGCAACGTTCTTTTAGCTTCTATCCAATCTGCTTGTATTCGATCTTTGTTTCGTTGACATAATATAGTATCTGTTGCACTGATATCAGGTTTTGTGTGACACGCAATGGACAAAAGTCCCCCTATTAATTGCTGATAAATGTTGCTTGAAAATTTTTCCTCTTCATTTGAAATTCTTAAATACCCAGGGTCCATAGGTATTGTTGATGGCTTTGCATTTGTCATACCAAATTTTTGCAATAACATATCAATGTTTCGTTCTTGATTTAGACAATAAATACCATCATCATCTTTTTGTATCTTGATTCTTAAATATTGATGCAATACCTCGAGCTTACATAAATTAAAATATTCTTTTAATTTTTCAGTTGTTTCGTCGATTATTCTTTCATTTTTACATGATACAATGAAATCGTCGATATAAACTACCACATACACAAATATATCATGTGATTCTTTTTTAATATATAAACAAGAATCGGCCTCACTTTGGATAAATTTAAAATCCTTTAATACACTCAATGTATCATTCTATGCCTTAGCTGCTTGTTTTAATCCATATATACTTTTCATTAATTTACATACTTTATATTTATATTCTTTGATTTCATATCCTTCGGGCTGTTCCATGTATAAATCTTCCTTTAAATTACTATCAAGAAAAGCAGTTTTCGCATCGTAATGATACGCATGCATCTTTTTCAAACCTGCTATAGATAATAGTGTCAATAAAGTTTGGTGCCTCATAACGGGAGCAAATACCTCATCATAATCCATGCCGAAATTTTGGGAAAAACCGTGTGTGACGAACCTTGCTTAAAACGGCTTATTTTTTAGATTAATTAATTAATTAATTTTAGATTAAAATATCCACTTTATCCTTTGGGTGATCAACAAGAACCCAAGTTTTATTATTTTTCAAAGATGAAATTTTCTCGTTCATTGCACTTATCTATTTGTCTCTATCAATCCTTGTAAGTACTTCTTGCCTTGTTTTTGGATTCTCGTAACTTGCTAAATTTTTTTCTCCAATATAATAATCCGGAGGTATGCCTTTGTTTATTCTTTCGGACCTTCAAACTTCTTGAATTGTTGTTTGTTCGTTTACATTATTCAATGATGGATTATTATTTAAACTTTTTCTGTCTGCTTCATTATCAGTATGCATATCATTATTAATATTACTCGCAATCAGATTTTTTTGGTTAATAATTACTTCATTTTCTGCAATACAGTCGTTTTTTATTTTGTATTCAATATTCGCGAAAATTACGTCTCGACTAATTTTTATTTTTGACGTTTTAGTGTCAAGCAGCCGATAGTTCTTTGATTCTTCTGAATATTCAACAAATATAAAAATCTCAGATTTTGGATCCAGTTTAATGTATTTTTCTTTCGGCACATGCATGAAAGTTCTTGTTCCGTAGACTTGAAGGTGATCTACATTTGGTTTTTTGTTAAACCATAGCTCGAATGGAGTTTTGTTTATAGCTTTTGATGGTAGTCTATTTTGCAAATCATTAGCGGTGCAAATTGCTTCACCCCAATATTTACTATTTAAATTCGCACTGATTAGCATGCATCTCACTATTTCAATTAAACTACGATTTTTTCGTTCCGCGACACCGTTTTTCTCAGGTGTATAAAGGGTCCTATATTGGGCTTGAATTCTTTCCTTTTTGAGAAATGATTTCAATTCATTATTTACGAATTCAAGTCCTCTGTCAGACCTTATAATTCACGGCTTTTTGCTGAAAGCCGTTTTTAACATTTCAATGTATTCTTTTATTTTCATACGTGCCTCAGATTTGTGCTCCAGTAGATATACATGGGAGTACCTACTATAATCGTCGATAATAGTTAAGGTGTATCGCTTATTTCGAGGAGTGGGCGGATTTATTGGCCCGCAGATGTCCGTATGAACTAATTGCAAAATATCAGTTGAATTTTTACGTGCATGCTGTACAAACGGTTTTCTCGTTTGCTTGCCTTTCATAAAAAAAATTCGCAGAAACTGTTAATACCGCATTCATTGATATTAAGGGTTTTCACCATATTCTTCTTTGTCATTTCCTTTATTCCAGCAATATCTCTATGTCTGAAGCGCTCATGCCAGGTATGTTCACAGAAACTTTTGTACTTTAGTTGACATACAACTGCAAAAGCTTTACTTATTTTCAATTCATATAAATCCGGTGATAAACTTGCTGTAGCTTGTATGTTCTCTTCCTTAATTATTTCGCACTGGTGTTTTTCTGCACAAAACTTCACATCATAACCGTCTTTTAATAATTATTTCACTGACAAAAGATTAGACGTTAACTTCGATACATAAAGAATAATTGGGGACTGTAATTCGGTCGTTTTATCTTTTACTATACAATTTAATGCAATCGAGCCTGCACCCAAAGCATTTGCTGATCCATCTTTATCTGCAAAGCGAATTTTTCCTTTATAATTTTCATTAAATTCTGTAAAAAATTCTTTTGAGTTCGTCATATGCGAAGTTGCGCCTGAGTCGACGATCCATGAATTTACTTTTTTATCTAAACTTTTTAAGCATAGTTTTAGTATTCACATATGAAACCACGTTACACAAGTCTATAGTTTCTGTTACCATATTAACACTATTATTTTTGTTTTTCTGCTTAACTTTCCATTTTCCATATTTTTGGCATTCCTGTTTAGTATAGCCTATTCTTTTGCAGAAAAAACATGCCTATTTGTCAGTCTTTTCCGATGATTTATGCCCTTGAAAATTCGCCTTTATTACAGTTTCTTCAGCGTTATGATTATTTACTTGATTATTTACTCGTCGCTTGAATTCATCCCTTAATTTGCCTTTGACAAATTCGAAAGTAAACTCTTTCTCAGGTCTACTTTCGATTGCAGCAATCAATGCATCGTACGAATTCGGCAGACTTACAAGTAACATCGCAGCTGGCAATTTATAAAAGGTTCGTCTAATGCCGCTAATTTATCTAAAATATCGGCGTACGTTGCATATTTTCACCTTCAGCTAAACGCAGCGTGTATAATTTTTTTAATAAAAACACAACACTACTCAGCGATGCTTTTTTGGTGATAATTCTTTAAACGTATCCAAGCCTCCTTTGCAGTATCAACTCCACGAATATGTGAGATCTGATTATTTTTGACGTTTAATGCTATTGATGATAATGTTTGTTCATCTTTTTCTAACCATTTTGCATCCACTGGAACTCCTTGATCACTTGCCACACTTTTTCCTTTTTTAATAACATCTTCATTTTATATGACCACACTGCACAGTTGTCGCTATTTAGTTTTTCAACTAAATATCTTGCACTCACGCTTTGAGCCATTTTTCGCGATACTTTATTCAACTATTAGTTAAGAAAAGTTAATAATTGTTTTCTGTTTTTAACTCACAAACACCCTGGACCCATAACCTGTTATAAATAGGGGTCTACACAAAAATACACGTGAGGTTTGTGGTTGATTATAAACAACTATTTATTTATTGATTGTACACAAAAATTAAATGTATAAAATATTATTACAGAAATATAGTGTATCGTGCTTAAACTCTTACAGTGAACTAACTAGTAAATACAAAATTTAATTTCTTCAGGTCAAAATGTCTCTTCCACCTTTTATTATATTATAACTGTCTATGCAGTATCGTCATTTCCAACATATATATTTTTTTGTATAATATAGTATATTTTTAGTAGCATAATAATTTTTTAGTTGATGATATATAAAATTCTATCCCACTTCACACCTATTGGAAAAAACTAGAACTACTAGAACTACAAAAGTTTGATTGTGATAAAAGGATTCTGTAAAATGCAAATATAAATAATATTTATGCTCAAACTAAAATAATTATATATATTTTAAATTAAAGATATCAAGAAATTAATTAAGTTAATTAAGAATATGTTGATTGAATACGTAGTTGTTTGTGGTATATAAATATTGATAATCAATAAATAAACTCGTAGTTAAAATTTTTACAAACAAATATTATTTTTCTATAGAAAACATATGTGAGTATAGAATAAAAATAAACAGTATTTCTATTTGTTGTAACTCTTTATGAACGGTATTCAATGAAAGATATACTTTTATCTTTCTTCAGTGAAAGTTTTCTAAAGTTAAAAAATTTGCACAGAAAACCTTTTCATCTAAATTATTAAGAGTTCGAACTGAATCGATAAGCGTTGTATGATCAAAGTTAGCTTCAAGTCCTTAAATTTACAGAAACTGAACCTTAGAATAAGCACATAATCGAAAGTCCCTCTGTTGTTAAGATTAAAGGTGCAATTAATAGCCAACTTGATATATCATTAGCGATCATGAAAGCTATAGATCCTTTTAGTCTGCTTATAAACAGATTTCCTCTGAGTAGAAAACTGGATCAATCACTTCAACGTTTATCAACGTGCTTAGTGAATCAATTTGAAGTTTATTCAGCAAGTAGTTCATTAGTAGTACAACTCGAAGGACGAAATATTAGAGAAAATTTATATAAAAAAAGTGGACTAAGTAATATTAGACTTGATCTCGCATTTAAAGGTTAACAAGGATCCAATCTATACACATATAAAATACTTTAACTTTATATGTTAAAGACTCAATATATTTTATTAATACTGTCTATCTTTAATATATCTCGGCGTATAGTCTGACGTATAACTATTCAACTTGCTTTAATGTGAATAGAATAGAGAGAGCGAGAAAGAGAGAGAGAGAGAGAGAGAGAGAGAGAGAGAGAGAGAGAAGCTTTGAAAGATATTTATACTCATATACAAGAAGATTCAAACGTGAATATAATAAATAAAGAAAATTATACACTATTGGATGTTTGAAATACTTTTGAATTCGGTAAGTGATGAATATGTAATTATATGTGTATATGATGAATTTAATACGAAACTTGTTTTTTAAGGGAGCAGTGAGTACATTATATGAATAAAATTTTAATTATCTTGAATAAAAATTGTGTATATACAATGAAATTTTTTTCGTCTTAAATAAATATAATGGATCTATATACACTGTAGAAAGTAAAGGTAAAGAATTTCATTTGCATGATTAAGAAGATAATAAATTATGTTGATAAATATTTATATTTGATAAGATAATAACTTGTTAGTAATTTTTTTAAGAAAATTATATAAAAATTAAACATTTAAAATTAAAAAAAACTAATTATTGAATTTTAAGAAATTTTTATTTTCTAACTAATAAATATATTTACTATCTTCCAAAGTTTTAGAAATAAATACTCTCAAGGACTATATTTAATTGATAAGTGTAATTTTTTTAATTAGAATCTTAAATTAGACAATGTACTAAAAATCTTCCATCCATTATATTATATTATATTATATTATACATCAATATATACATAAATATATACATAAACATGTACATTAAATTTTCTGAAATGAATATACTCTAGTCAATATATTTATTACCAATATGGTATCGAATTATCGATGTTATTCTTTAAAAATTATTTAATAAGTGAATTTAAAAAGAGGTAAAAATAGCAAATTTGATGATAAATTGCCAAAGTGTAAGTGATTATTAAATTATTTTATCACGCAGATAACAATAAAATAAAATAAGTTTTGAATTTGAAATGCAGTATTCATTATCATAAAAATGTTAAGTATAACTGAATATAAGATAATATATTCTACATATAAGATTTAATAGATTCATTGAATGCATGAAAATTCATGTATCTTGCTTTTTTAATTGCATTTTTTAAAACTTTCATATTTATTTTATTTATATTAATTTAAAAGGTATTTAAGCATAAATAAACTTCAAGAATTGGTGGTAATTATTTGAATTATTTTGAGTCATTATTATTATTATTATTGAAAAACAAATAATGGATATATATATTCATTATTTGTTTTTTCATTTCAAGGGGATATATATATCCATTATTTATTATACTGTATTATAAGTAAACTATTGAAATACAACAAATACATAATACAAATAACGGTTCAGTAATCTTTTACTGTCAATATAATTTTCTAAAATTTACGTAAATTGTTGAATAGATTTTTTTATTTTTTACATATTTTTTAAATTGTGATACAATTTTATTATTTGAAATACTATGGTAATAAATTTTATATATTAAATTTAAAGAAATAATTTTTATTGATATTAATCCTTTTTACCAGTTTTTTACATAAAATTTTGTAGTTTAATTTATTAGAGCACAAGTTTTAAAACTCACATTTGAAATGCGTTTTTATTATTAATGTATTTTGAATGAAAATAAATATATATATTTATTTAAAATATACTTGATTTAAAATATCTTCAAATTTTAATTTGTAGTTTTTTCTATGAATTATGTAAAATTTAGAAGACATTTATAATAATTAAATGACTTATAAGGTAAATAATTTAAGTCACCAAAGAAGTAATGAATTAAGAAGTATACTATTGCTAATTAAAATATATTTTATAAAATCCCATATGATATATAGGATCTATAAAATAAAATATAATTTCAATGTTTATTATTTCTAGTGGTAATTTAAAATTAGTAATAACTGTAATTTTCGGTATTGTTATTAATGATAACAATGAAATATATTAATATCCAAATATATACTATTTATTATTTTTATATTATAATTTATTTGTACAAATTTAAATAATTTGCAGAATTTTTAAATATTTTTTATGAAGTTCATAAAAGGGTGAAAAAATTAACATTAATTAATATGTACGAATGCTAATTTTTGTGAAAATTAAGTATTATATTATGTATAGAACTGTTAGTGATACAAATAAATAAGCGTTAATGACAGAACATAAAAAGTTCATATTATTATTGTTTGATAAAGTACTGCTGCTACATATAGATATGTTTAAATATTATTTGTTTCTATTTAAATGCAATAATGTTTAAATATTTTTTGATAAGTATTATTCAATATATTTAAGAGAAAAATATTTTAAAAAATATAGTAATAAAGATAGTTTGGAATCATTATATATTTTTATATTATATTAAAGAGTTATTATCTTATTACATTATTGTACTGTATTAAAAATCATATAATATCATCTAAATTTGAATAAATCTTCTAGAAATAGTATTCAAAACTTAATTATCTTATTCATATAATTATACAATTATAGCATTTTAATATGATATGCTTTACTAGAAATTACTCTTCGTCATTAGAGATAATTATGTAGATTTTATTTCTAAATTTAATGTAATAATAAAGAGATTGATGAATTGCTTGTATGGAAAAATGACGAAAAATGAATCCAGACCCTTTCAAATTATTCGATGGAATTCAAAGAATGAATTTTATATTTTTTTTACACATCCAAGTTCAAGTAGATTAATAAGAAAATTTTTATAGAATTTAGAAAAATTTTAAAAAGTTTATACCGAATGATTACAAAATATAAAGGGTTTTAGGTAGTTTTTGTGATTAACAGAATTCTGCAGATATAGCATAATCGGGATGAGAATTGATATATGAGCCATAATTTTTTAAAAATCAAATTGAAAGCCAGGGAAAATTTTTTTTTGGAAAGTGTTTAAGTGAAGAAATTTAAAGATAATATATTCTACAGATTGCTTATAGAACTAAGTGGAATAGCAACAGAGTAATTGCTAGTATTAGAAGGATTCAAGGTTTCAAGTTTTAACGGTACTTTCGGAAAAGTAGTTATATCTTCTTTCCAAGTAGTACTGTTTCACGTTATTAAATAGACAAATAATGATTTTATAAGATACTGTTATTCATAAAATCGTTTTTTTCATTTCGTTAAAATCTGCTCCTTTTTCAATATCAGTAATGTAACGATAAAACAATTGTTGTCTGGACAAATATTGTAATATTATTACTGAGAATAAAATTAAAAGCAATATTTTTATTTCAATACAGAATATTGAATATTATAAGAGTGAAGTTCCAGCACTGCTTTAAAATTTTTTCTTTTTATCGAACATATTTTAAATGGTTCGTATATATACAAGATTTTTTTATACATCAAAAAGATTGATAAACCATCAGTTTTGTGTTAATTTTATAATCAAATAACAACAAATGTTATACATAGTATAGCATACTTAAAATTAAATTACAAATAAATAAAAATAAAAACATTAAGACATTGAAAAATGACAATTAATTACAATATACATATTATTCAATATTTCTTAATATGCACAAGGCGAATATACACATATTAATTTAAATATTAAAAATAATTTAATCATGAACATTCAAAATGTATTAATCAAAATTTTTAGTACAAGTTAATTTCATTCTCTGAATTAAACTTATGTATGGATGTATTATCGGTTATATTATTTAAAAAATATACTTAAACTTTCCATAGAAAAAAAGATATTTTAAAAAAAAAAAAATTGTACTGTTGTAATTGCAAATGGAACAGAATGATAGAATACATTTTATAGATAATCGCCTATTAAAAGTAAGAAGCAGCACAAATATAAAAGATACGTTACATTGCAATATAAACCGTAATACTCTTTATCAGAAGATCAAAATCTAAATGAAATAAAAAGAAATTATACATCACGTGTCTGAACTGACTAAAGAGGGAATTATCAATATAGGGAAAAAAAAAAGTATTCTTATAAAAGTAAACAATTTATAAAATTATAAATAATATTAAGATGAATCTTTTTAAAACATGGAATTTATTTTTAAACAAGAAATTTAATTTGAATACAATGTAGATGAAAAAACTTAATTTTGTTTCTTTTTTTTTTTTGAAAAAATAATTACACATGTATATCTAAAAAATCTATACCGTGTATTGCAATAATTTATGCAATATGCTAAATTTTATCACAAATAGTATTAAAAATTATAACATATTATATTCAATGTTTTTGGATTACTCCTCAAATTTATTAATAAATAATAGACAATCTATTTTATAACAGTTTATTATTATTATTCCTATTTTTCAGATTTGTTACCAATTTATATTTAAGTATTTTATTGTGAATGCTATGAATTAGTAGAGTGAGTATGAATTCAAGATTATAAAATATCCAGTGTAATCGAATAATAGAAATTAATAAAAATGGCGAATACATATTTGATGGGAAAATCGTTAAAGAGCAATTGCACAAGTGCAAGAGCTGTACAAAATTCTTAAGAGCAACTCATTTTAATAGCCTGTAAATTATCATAAATATCATTTTTATCGTTTAATCGGTGATTGTCTATTTACTTTCTAAGTCTTTTATACATAGTTAAATAAATACTACATTCAAGTCTAATATCAATAATCCGAATGACTTGAATAGTCATTTTCTTCATTTTGAATGATCATTTTCTTATTTGTGATGCTATTAACACTAGGTCTGATTATAATTTAAAAAATAATAGTATTAAGTTATCAACATAATAACATACTCAGATGTATAAAATATAATTTAAAAGTAAATTGAATAATGATAAATAACTACAACAATTGAGTATACAAAGCAAATGGTATTTTGAACAAGCTGATCAAATAAAAATCGTATCAATGATTAGGCTAAAAAAAGGTGGCATATCATCAAATTTCGAAAGTGTATTATGGATACTATGAAATTGTGAAAACCGTTACTTGCGACTGGAAAATACGTGCATTGCATGAAAAAGGGTCACAACTACCCTGAGAATAATAACGATGAAAATAATGTATGATCATTTTAATTTTTATATGATTTTTAATAATTTTTGTATAATAATTTTAATGTATATATTCAATTTTTAAACAATTACTTTATGCAAGAATAATATTTCTAACTAATATTTTGTCTTTAACTGTAAGTTAGTAAATAGTTCTTCTGTATCTTTTTAAATATTATAAATAAATTAAATAGTAAAAGTAATTTTTTACTTGATAATACACCTGATTCAAGGTAATACTTTATAATTAGACAAATGCTTATCTTTATTTACTTTTGAGGATGTTGTTATTGCAATAAACCGATATTAATAATTAATAATTCAATTAGTTAGGTTCATAAAATTTGTTGAACTTTTAGCTGGTATTAATACATACAGTTAGCTGTGATATACATAAGCCTTACGATACATAATTTTTTGTATTATATTTTATTTATGCATAAAATTATATAATAAATTATAAAAAAAATTTAGACATTAAAAATAAGGTAAATTATAAAAGTTCGTAGTATTAATAACTGGCGATTGATTATTGTCATTGCAACAACCAAATTTACTCAATAGTCAATTCATTTTAATATATATATATATATATATATATATATATATGTATTTATATTTTAATTATTTTGATTTCAGTATCTTTTAAATGTATATATCTGCTGAAAAATAAAAATATTTTTAATTAACATTGCATGATTTTACATATCACATATGAGTTAATATAATTCCCTTATAAATTATTAAATTAATACTTACTAATAAAGTACTGTTGGTATCAATACAATTAAAACTGCTATTGTAGTTGTAGTAATTACTCCAATTACAAGCCAAAATATTTGACATGAATTCGTAGGCGATGAAGTTAATGTTTTGTTCTACAAAAATAATTGAGTGAGTTTAGTCATTAATGACTAAATACATGGATTTATGAGAATTAAATATTTCGTTAGTATTTTTTAAAATTAAATGATTCGATTTATATATGCTGAATTCAAATATTTTATTATATGTATTATGTACCATAAAATAATTTATTATAAGTTTAAAAATATTTATAAATTTATGCAACGTAATTTTGAATAATAATCAATAATATTTTTTGTGTTTGTATCACGTCTCTTATACGTTTTATATAATGTATTTTATTTGATAATGGTAAAATATAAAACCATCGCATACAATATTCTCGATTGATAAATTGGTCATTTTTAAAAAAGAAAGATGAAAATATCACATAAACTTTTTATGGAGAGAAACTTGTATAAATTAGTTAAAACCATCAATTAGATATTTTCCACGCTGTTTTTGCTGTCCTTATAGGATGAATCTTTATTCAAAGAATTATAATATGTGTCAAGTGAATAAGAAACACAATGACAATAGCAATGAAATCCAAGAAATAATAAATACAAGGAAAATAATAATAAAATTATTTTCATATTATGTACGTTATGTGTAAGCATCCATGCTTTAATTCTGGTTATGGCGTATCATTCTTTATGTAAAAAAGAAACACTTTTTATATAAATAAACAAAAAAATATACAATATTTAAATATGATATACAAACAATTATTATTAATTAAACTACAAGTATTTACATTTATTAAAACGAATTTCTATGTTTTAGTATATTTAGTAAAATAAATTGATTCTATAATAAAAAAAAGCTTGAATTTTTTAAATATGAATATGTTTCATCTATTTTTTAATAATATTTCAAATATAATAATATTTTATAACATCTACAAATTACTTTATTCAAATCGTTCTCAAATTTTTTGAAGTAGAATTGATAAATACGTATATACATGGTCTGTCCCCGAAGTATTGAGTTTTTTTTTTCATTTGGTCGTAGTGATTTGGGAGCGGTCTTAAAATGTAGAGGAAAGGTTTTCCATTAGCCTCTTTTTTGTTTTTTCGATAAATTAAAGAGGCAGGATTTTACTTCCGCGTTGGGTGTTTTTCGATTTTTTGACACAGCGCGCTGAAGCGACTAGTGGAATAGCATTATGTGATAAAATTTTGTTTGTAACTTAAAAAAACAGTGTGAAAACATTTAAAATGTCGCAAGAGGCTTATAAAGATAATTGTATGTCAAAATCGCAATATGGAAAATGGCAGAGAGCTTTTAAAGAGGACCACGAAAAGATAATTGACGAGTTTCGATCTGGGCGCACAAAAAGCTTATCGAATCGCTACGAACACCCGCTACGTGTTAAAGATTTTACATTCGGACTGCCCATTAATAGTTAAAGCAATCACGAAAAAACTAAATTTAACGCGATATATTATGCAAAATATAGTGCAAAAACATTTAGAAATGCGAAAAGTTTACATAACTATCAAAGCTGAGGAGTTTCAGACTATTTTTGAAACCTGGAAAATTCATCTTCGTAAATGCGTTGATCCAGGAGAGAATTATTTTGAAAAATTTAAAATTTTTATTTCAAACTATTTCTACGTCCACTAATAAATCATATTTTATAAGAAAAAGTAATTGGTTTCTTTTTATTCATAATTTTTAAGCGAAACATTCTCGCGTAGTGTTTTTCTACTGATCGCTTCAGCGTCTCGTGTCCAAAAATCGAAAAACACCTTTCGCGCGAAGTAAAATCGTGCCGCATCCATTTAACGAAAAAATGAAAATAAAAGGGACAAATAGAAAAACCCTTCCTCTTTTAAGACTCCTCCCACATCGCTGCAACTAATATTTGCCAAATGAAAAAAAAACTCGATATTTCGCGGACATACCATGCATATTTTTTTATACTTAAAGCATATTGTTCATAAATAATAAAAATTTAATCTAAAACAAATGTACACAATTTGAATTCCTTTAATTTGGGTCAAAATTATATAAGAATAAAATATACAATTAACAAATCATTAAATTGAAATAATAGTTTTCATAGTTTTAAATTAAATATATAAAATTAAGAATTCTTCATATTTATTTATAAAAATCATAAAAATATAGTTTAAACAAAGAAAATTTGAAATAGTATCTATAATTATTTTTAAATTATTATTTTTGTTGGTGTTGTAGTAATTATTATTCTTATTATTGTTGTTATTATGTCATTTAAAATTGATTAAATAAAATAATATAAGATATTTTTTTAGATATAACATCTTTATTAATTTATTATTTAAGATTAGGTTTTATCATATTTACAAAAATTTGAAATTCCTCATTTTGATAATAATAAAAAATTATTTGTGTTATCATACTTTAACAAATATTAAAGATAATTAAAAATATATTTATTGTAACAACTTTTCTTCGGTATTTATAGAAATAAAAACTTCAGAAATTGGTTTAAGTAAAAAGTCATTATGTTTATTGTTGAAGCTATATTTATTAAGATATGTTTTTTTTTTTAAATAATATCATTACAGTTTATGGTAAAATAATATACATGTATTTTTTTAGACAACAAATACTTCTTAACTACTGTAAAAGGATACAATTTTAACGATATTTGCATTTAATATTTAGAAAAGTGTGTATTAGTAGGAAAATAATATATATCGTATACCTCGGTATTTAGAGCTGTACAGAAAATAGCATGGTCCAATAGGAAGAACGTAAAAAATACAATGAATAAGTAGTGAGTAATTGAAATTTTTTTCATCATTGTTTCTTTTACTCTTCTCTTTCACACACACATCCACACGTTATAGCTTTGAGGAATCCACTGTTCAACTTGAATAATTCTTTTTTTATCTCGCTTTACATTATCGTAACTTAAAAATCATTATCTAAAATGATATTATATTGGTAAGATTTGTATCTCACCTTTGAATTTTGTGGATATATATAATAGAAAGATCTGCAGAATACACGAAGAATTGTATAATTTTTCAACAATGGATTTTAATAAAATTTTTATTTTAATAATTCATGTACGTAATGTGAAATAAGAAAAATAATCTAATACCAATTTCTTTGTTATTTCATAATTATTATACGATTGAAAATTGATAGAATTTCCGATCTTATTGAAATTTGTACTCTCGAGTTGAAAGTAAAATTTTCTGATGAGCATCCAAATATTTGCGATGGTTATCTACATCTAAATTATGCATAAATAATATATATATTAGAGAATTAGACACAGAAATATTGAAGTCAATCGATCTTAAAGAACTTCGAAGAATTTATTATTTCTTATTTTATCAGTAAACCTAAAAATACATGTTTATTTTAAATTATATATATAAAAAATTAGTTGGGAAATTTTTTCAGCAAAATAAGAATCTACTTACTTTTTACGATTCTTTATGTATTCAGTGTGCTGTATATAGTTTAAAAACAAAAAAGTGCTGGATTTCTTGTTTGAATATTCAATAATGAATAAAATAAATAAAAATGATTGTAAATTTTGAATTACAGAAACTTAATTTTCAATATATAAAAAATTAATATGCATATGCAAATATATCTCAATAATAATTTAATTATGATTTAAGGATAAATCATATAATTTTTTTTCTACAAAAGGTTAGATAATACAAATGATTACACATATATAATTTCATCAGTTCAATGTATTTTAAATAAATAATTTTATGTAATGCATTGATTAAAAATTTTTAAAAAAAGTGATGAATTATTTTAATATATATTATTGTTTTTACTAAATTCTAATTTATGAAATATCAAACATTCTATCCTTATAATTTCATTGATAAAATATTTTTATTCTTCAATGTCCTCATATAGGAAGTTTAAATTATGCCTAATTTCATTTTTTTTACTTAGAATATATGCAAAACGACATAAAACAAAATAAAATTATGATTTATTATCTAAGAATAATAAAGAGCAATATCTCGCAACTGTCTTGTTAAAATAACAGAATACTCTTTTGCTTGTTGTTTGTCATTGACATATCGATCTCCATCTTATTCTACAATATTTTTAGTCTTAAAGTATCTATTATCAAAGTGATTTTTAACTGAATTTATACTTATAATCCTTTTATATTTTAAAATTTCAAGTCAGCTACTTTCTTCGGAATGAATTTAAAAAAAAAAAGGTATATGGAAAAGATGAAAAAGCATATATTTAAGATGAATCCAATAGTGCAGCATCTTTCGAGTGCTCAAAAATTATTAATGAGTCACTGCAAGAGACATGAAGCTGGTATAAGTTTTCTATTGTTATAATCACAGCCAGAATCACGAAAATATATGTATTTTTTATATAGAAAAAAAAATAATGAGTAATCAAACAAAAAATATATTTAAAAACTATATAAAATTATTTAAAAATTAATTGTATATTAGTATTATGCATTAAAATTCATAATATATAAAAAAATATTTGAAATATTGAATTTTATTATGTAAAACTATTTATAAGCAGATACTTACAAATTATAAGTAGATAATATAATCTAAGGTATAAATACAATTAATAGAAAGGGAATTCATATAGATTTAAAGTATAATATAAATATACCTAATTAATTTTCTTTACAAATAAAAAAATCTAATTAAATTCTAAATATTTAACCATATTTTTAATTATTAATATAAATATAATTAAAAATTGATTAAAACTGGCTATTCTTTATAATGGCATTCATGGATTAATTCGTTTAAAAAGAATTTATATTTTGTTAGCCTACTCATATTAATAATAATTTTTGTTAAAACAATTTTATTAAATTATTTATCAATTAAATATTTTACCCTTTTTCTTTATTTTAATCAAACTTCTGAATTAAGACACCCGTTTCTCGGAAAAGGATGCACACGGTCATTTTCCCATGATAAAGGATGGTACGAATTTGAAGTTGAGGCAATTTCCCGACCCACAGAAGAATTTGCTGTTTTTTTATGTTGCTCGCACTTTCTTGTAATAGGTAAGGGCGTGGGAATCGATTACTACATAAATAGGATCTGAAATGAGCCAACACTTTTCGCGGTGTCTAGAGCACTACAGTATCGAAATAATCCCTTCAATCACAATTAGAGGCAAATATAAATAATATAATCAAAGAATATTGAAATCCGCTCGGTCAAAATGCTAAAGCCAAAATGAGGGCATCAATCAACCCTTAAACTTTGTCCAACACAAATGTCAGAAAAAATATTTTTTCAACATTATCCCTTGGTCTTTAACTTATAGTTTGCTGATGAACATTTCGTCGAGAAAATTTAATATTCCCCTTTATAACATGTACTTACAAGGGACTCCTAATTACTCCCAACTAGACGCATAGTAGATCAAAACCATGTTTCTTAAATATTCATTTTACCAATAGTAATATAATGAATTCTATGTCTAGTTATATCTATACATATAAATTATAAATCTAAATTGAAAATATTGATACGCACTAATTAATAAATATAAAATTTTTCGGAATAATAAAAAATTTTGTTGATGTCAATATTATATATTATTATTGAATAGGTAATCAAGTCAATCTCATTATTAGTTTAATAATATTTTAATAGTATAATATTTTTATTTTTATTCAACCATAATAGAAACTCTGTATATTGCATACAAAGAAATGTGAATAAAATTGTATATGCGAATTCAGTACTCTAAAAATGAAACTTTTAACATAAAGTTACTCTGAAAACTATGGAGACTAGGAAAGTTGAAATAACATCAAGCAGAACTGTCAAGACAGATAAAAGGCGGAAATCCCGTGGATATAATGTAGTAAGATTTATTAGGGAACTGCAAAATTGAATTTAAATTTTTTTTACATATTTTATTAATTAAATAGTTTATCAGTTAAACTATAAATTTATAATTTACTATATCATTCATTTTATTTGTATATTTGTAGAAACATTAAGTTTTTACTTATAATTAAGTTATATTTGATATTTTATTTTATTTAATGCATAAAATTAATTAAGGTTTTATTTTTAAACTAATAAATACTTTGATAAACTGTGTTTTTTAATTGTCGAAAATCATGAAAAAATAATTCATCAAAACAATATTTTTTAATAAAGTTAATAAAAAAGTTATCAAAATATTAAAATTTAGGTTATGTTATCTAGAATTTAGATTAAAATTCATGTATGTTTTTACAAAATTAAAGTTATATTTCATAAAAATATCATGTAATTTTGAAACTTATTTCAAATTTCGCGATTTTTAAAAAATCAATCAAACTGCAGAGTCGCAAGCGAATGATTGAAGAATATGAGAAAGTTAACGAGAAATTTTGAAAGAAATTAACAATTTATTCGCGGGATTCTACTTTACACTATTTTTAACTAGTGAAACGTGAGTAGTTCACCCGTACATAATCTCTTCTTTAATTCATATGTAAATGGAGGGTTCTGAGTTTCCTCGGCAGCATTATGCTCTCTATTATTCTAAAGGAATGAAGTTTCGAGGTCCACTGTCCCAAGCTTGACTTACTACGTGAATATCCTGGAAAACTTACTTTAAATTAGAATTTACCGTGTAATTTCATATTTGGTCCACACCAGGACTGAATGGTAAATACAAGGAATTGTATTTGAATATGTATATTCATCTTTTTTTTCTTTCGCCTGTGTATTACAGGCTGTGCATTTTTTGTTATCTCGTTTTTTTCTTTTATTTCGTACTCTAGCCGTGGAGCACTCTATGGCAAGACAATAATACGAACAAAATGTATTCTTTCTTGATTTTGTTCTAGAAATGTGATAATGAAAGTATTTTTTTTTTCGTAAATGGTTAAAAGAAGAGAATTTTTGTCAATTTTAGGAAAGTTATTTTTAAACGAAAAAGAATTAATGATGTTGTTTACTTGAAGTAAGAGCTAATAATTTTTAGGTGAACCTGTTATTTTTAAACGAAAAAGAATTAATGATGTTGTTTACTTGAAGTAAGAGCTAATATTTTTCTAGGTGACACCTGTTTATTTTTTTAAATTATCGCATATAAGGGAAAAATAATAAGTAAGAAAGTAATTATCAATATATTGGTTGCTACAAGTCTCAAGGATTAAAAACGTCGAAAATAAGAAAAAGAAACTTCAATGGAAGGTGATGAAAATAATAAAATTGTTTACAATGATAATTAGTATTTGTATTTGCAAAAAGTTTAATAATTTTTAAAAAATTTTATTTGATTACACTGCAGAAATCTTATGAAATGAAATATATATATATATTCTATTATTTATATATGTTTTAATATCTTTTATTAAATAATATATACGTTATATGGTAGATTCTTTTACATTTAATGGCAAAAAATAAAAACACGAACTTTTATTTTATATAATTTAAAATCGAACCAAAACTGTTTTTAAATTAATTTTTATTTTTTTAAGCGAAAAGATTCATCTTTATATTTATTTACATCTGTTAATTTAAGCATATATTACATAATATTTTGCATACAAAAAATTGTAATATTATAATCTATATTTGTAATAAAAAAAATAATTTTTACCAGAAATGCATTACATTTTACATATTTTAATAACTTATCTACAATTTATTAAAAATTGATTCAATAATAATTTACGTATAAGTATTTTATATTTTATTAAATTTACGCATATAATTTTTATAATGGTATAACATTATTTAGGAATGTAAAAAATTTAAAGATAAAATATTTCCCTTATAAATTTTGTACATCAAAATTTAATTCTAATGATATTTTATAATATTATTTAATATAACTATCATTCTTTTCATTATATAACAATGTTTTTTGTTTCATATATAGTTATTATAAATATTTATAAATTTTAATTTATAGATATGAATTATTCAGAATTATTTATTAATGACAAAATTTCTCATAAATTGAAGACAAAAGATTTAAGAACACAACATAAATTGTTGGTATTGTTATCAATTTTAAAATGATATTTTACATTAAATATGGGTATAAGATTAATTCTTGAGTGCTACATCGAAATCATTCTTAAAGAAATTCTAAAATACTTCGTATTGAAGTTTTTAGTTTTATTCTCTACGGATAAATTGATTTCAGTCACGTTTCAATTGCTTCCTCTGGCTTAAAATCAATGGAGTAATTTTGCAATAGTTTCTTCATACGTATATATGGTTTTATCTTATTTATATATACAAAAAATAAAATTGCATAGTGGTGTAGATGCGCGGGTGACGATTGGAGAAAAATTTCTCAAGCAATTGGAAACTTCTCACATTTTTTGTTTTTGTTCTTTTGTTTTTAATTTCCTAATAGAATGTGTTTATATGTATTTACAGCAAATGTAATTACACATGTTTGGCACGTAGCACCAACTCTCGTACAACAAATACTAATGCTAATTATGTATGTGGTTTACTTTTAAATTCTAGTGGAGATGGTCGGTCAACTGGCAATCAGAAACTCAACTTTTCAGTAGTAATTGATAAATATAAATAAGAATGTTTAAGTATACAAAAGTTTATCAATGTGTGAGAGAAAATATTTATTTACTTAAGACAATCAATTGACCAGAATAATTTATCCGAGATAATAGAAGTTGGAAGCACTTGATTTCTGATAGTTGATAAAAGATTTTACATAAAATTCGCAACAAGTGAATTTCATTTCATAAAACGTGAATTGAATGTCGGGAAGTCGTATTTTACCTCAGGGCAAAGATGTAGGTATACAATTGGTAGATTCTGTTTGGTATAGATCAGAAGATTAAAGCAAATTTACATTAGGTAGTACGTATCTGATACAATTTTTGTATGAAATTTATCTCATTTATCATATTTACATCATACAAAAGAAAAATGAAAAATTGTTTTGGAAAATTTAATTTTCCTTAAAAATTTTATTCATAACTTTCTGATAATATAAAAATTATTTTTTAGATAAAGTACGTATGTTTATATATTCATTAAATTTATGGTATTATGAATCATATAGTATTATTACAGTACAATTAATTAATGAAATTTTTCTTTTATTATGATTGTATATACTTAATAAAACATTTGTTAATTACATAGATTTATCATAAAAAAATAAATCAATATATATTTTTTTATATATTTATTATGATATACTTGTTAGGTATTGCGTAAGAAGTACTTTATAAGCATCAAATAAAAATATATATCATAACATAAAATAATTATTAATTGTTGCTGGTGGTTCATTTAAAAAATCAATTATATAATTTAAACTTACATATTTGAGCTTTTAACTTGAACTATTAATAATAACTATTACAATTGATAATAAAAAATTTCAGCAAATATTCTCTAATAGTAAAATAGTATGTATAGTATTAGTGATCATTCGACTATGTTATTACCTGCGGTAGAAAAGCATTATAAATTTAATTTAATAAAATGTATAATAAAATGTCTCTACACGTAAGTTTGTACACACTCTATTTTATTGCAATTAACATGATTTGAATGAATAATAATAATAATATTATTATATAATGATATATAAAATATAACGCGAAATCATAACCCTTAAAGAAAATTATTCTACTTAATTTATTTTAAATGAAATATTAAAACAAAATATAGACTTACAAGGAGAAAATATAGAGACTAATTAGAACAGCAAAACTTGTTGATAAACGACACTTGATAAACGACATGAGTAACTTAGGGTTACTGATTTACTAAAAATTCACGTACATTGAGATAATCATTTGGTTTGTCCTAATTATTGAACTCAATAATACTTCTAAGAAAGTAAAAATGAAATGAATAATATTTTCTTATGGAAATCAATATAAATCGATGATAATAAATTATTGAGGCACTGTGCAATTTTTAATTAGTTTATTGAAACTAATAATACAATTTAACTATTCGTGAATTCATTTTTTAATATAACATTTCACATATTGCGCACAGTATAAAAAATTGAAGACAAATATAAATATAGGAATATATAAGGCACTTGAGGGCATTATTAAAATTAAAGCTTCGATAATGACAATTATATACGAAAAGCCAATAATTTGAACGTTAAAATAGAGTAAACTGAGTTGTGCGCCGGCACAAAGGTAACCCGCACGACTCGCCGTTTCGGACCGACCGACCATCAATAAAGCCAACTATAATATCCAATTTTCGTCTAAAATTTATTAGATAAAGTAACACAAATATCCACATGGAATTATATTAAACTGAATTTTGTAATTAATGATTTAAATAGATATGTACACTATTCATAAATTTATTATTTAGTTTAATCATATTTAATTTAATATTTCTATAAAATCAATACAACTATTAAATTTACTTTTTAAAAATTTCGTATTTATAAATTATTTTGTATTTTTATGCGATACCGTGTTA
Organism: Eupristina koningsbergeri; assembly: GCA_018907245.1. Lineage (NCBI taxonomy): Eukaryota > Metazoa > Arthropoda > Insecta > Hymenoptera > Agaonidae > Eupristina > Eupristina koningsbergeri. The sequence continues at coordinate 494,273 of JACCHV010000024.1, read as the reverse complement.
TTAAAATAAAAAAAAAACTATTTCTAATATATTGAAACATAATTTATATCTCTTATAATTCTTTTATTTACAATAATATTTTTTTAATTTAATTTAATATCAAAAATTTTCTTTTTACATAAAATATAATATACATGTACAAATGACTAAATTATTTTGAAATGTTAATGAATGTTTTGATTGTTTAACTTATGTGAACTTTAAAATCTAGTCTTTCTTTCGAAAATCTGCAAAATTTTATCTATATTCATGTTATTTAAAAAAATATTAATTTATTTTTATAATTAAAAATATTGATCCTTATAAACCATCTACATAATTTCATGATTATGAAATAAAAATATGATGAAAATTAAGCAGATTGACGATATACTTTATAGAAACGTATTGAAATTTCTGTATAAAAAAAATTCTATAAATATTTGAAATGTTAATGAATAACATATAATATTCACGTTTACACATGCATTTATGTACACCTACTCAAACACACACTTGCGTGCGTGAAATTATTTTATATAAGCATTATTTCATAATTTTTTTCTTTAATACTATTACTAAGAATTGTATTTTACAATTCTTCTTTTTCATTCATTTTCAAAAATTCTGCATAAAAATGTTTATGGTATTTTAAGAAAATGATTAAAATATAAGGTTATTATAATTAAAATATAATTAAGTGATTTTATATTTAGTACTATTATAGATAATTGTTATTCAATTCATAAATTCAATTCTCGCTATATTCATTTATTTATTAATTTCTTTTATTAAATTCATTACTTTTTGAATTTGGAGTCATATATTCTGAGAATAAATTATTATATTAAAATATTATACAATCATGTATATTTTGTATTTTTCATATTTTAATAGTATTTGTTAAGATATATAGGATATTGTTCATATACTTTTTTAATATATTTTTAATATATTTCATAATACTTGTAAGATATTTAAAATAATTTATTAGAAAATTAATTATGTCTCTATAAGCTAAAAAAATTTATTAATATTATTGAGTTCAATGCTATGTTATGAGTTCAATGCTATGTTATGTTATTTATAGTATATTTAGTTTTAATAAAAATATTTTTAATGTATGTTCAATAAAATTATGAAATAAAATGTACACAAGATACCGAAACAAATTTCATTCTTATCATATATCAACGAGTCGAAGAATGACAATTGGTGATGTAAAAGATAATTTTCAGTTACTAAATTTTTTAATTAATAAATGTAATAAATAGAAAATAGAATTAATTGACATTTCAATATATTTATAATGTGAGAAAATATCAGTTTGTGTAAATTCGTAAATATTCTGATTAACGTACAAACAAGAAAATAAAACTTATTGATAAAAAAAAAATTGGTTTCGAGTATATCAAATTACATAGATACTAATGATCCAGAGAAATGTAGCTTTAAAAAAGGTAGGAGTAAAAAGTAAAAAAAAAGTGAAAATTCGAATTAGAGAGAGAAGTGTAGAGGAAGTAAAAGAGAAAGTAAGAGAGAGTGAGAGGGAATGGGAAAGGGAGACAATTCATGACTTGTGTACCTATGCTCAAACCATCTAAAATGTGCGGAATTGTTCTGATCCCAAAGTGCGGTCATCCGATCTAGTATAGGAGCAAGGAAGCAGAGAATTGGCCAATGTCTTCTGCTTGAATGCGTTTGCAATTTTTTGCCACTGAGCGGGACTGGGAACAACAAATTGGTTGAGTAATTCAGTTTTGCAACGGCGGTGCTTTCGCGACCACCAAGACGATATACACTGTCTTCAACATTTATGTCGGTAAGTTGTGTCTCGTGAGCAAAAAGGGCAAAGAAAATTTTAGGGGACACAACATAGGAAAGTGATAATGTTGTTGGGAGGCTTAACTTTTTTTCGCGATATATAAAAGAGACGCCCAAACCGAGTGAGTTGTTCAGTTTTAAGGTGTTTGAGATTCGAGAAGCAATAAATTTTGTACGACACAAATTTCAAGTACTGGAATAAGTAAAAAGATAAAAAAAAGTGAGAGGAGGAGGCAATAACGTCGACGTAAAAGAGAGAAAGAGAGAGAGAGAGAGAGAGAGAGAGAAAATCGAAGAAAAGTTAGAAAAACAATTGGATGAAATGGCTTTTAAAGTGAGTGGCTGTGTGTAGTGAAAGAAATATACTTTTTGAACGGAAGAATAATAGATAACATTAAATTGTTTTTGATAATAATTGAGTTTTTTTTTTTTATAATGAAAAATTTAATGCTTTCTCAGTTGATTCTTATTTTTATATTAATTTTCCTTTTATTGTTACTTTGAACCGATTTGAAACAGACTAAACATATAAATTTAATTTTTATAACAAGTGCAGACAAAAATTAAATCCTTACTATTAATTTCTTTTGTTTCTTTATAATTATATTTTATTAAATTCTAAAAAAGTTCTACTTATTAATATGCAACATTTACATTTCATTAGAAATGTTTATTTAGTATTTCAAATCATTAAATATTGTTTTTATACGATAAAAAATAAGTTTTTAGTCACTTATTTGTAATTTAATTCTAAATTTTAGTTTATTGTTTTATTATTAAACATATATATAATCAATATAGTGATTTTGAGGAAAGTTTAAGAGTGTCATATCCGGTTATCTTTTATTTTATGTCCATTTTAAAATTTACGCACTGAATACATACCGAATGACACATACATATTAGCTAAACAATATGCAAGTCATGTTTATAGTTTAGAAATATTAAATAATAATAATTACAGTTGGATTTCTTGTATAAAACGTTTTAAAAATTATACATAAAATTTGTAAAATAATAATTATGTTAAATAATTATTATATAAAAAAGAAAATATAAAATAAAATTCGAATACTAAAAAATACAAATTTTTTTAATTAAAATTATTAGTTTTTATTTTATCGTAATTTTTTATAATAAAGTTTTAATAGCTTTAATAATTTAAATTTTACACCCTAATCATAATCAATTCTTATTAGTGTATTTCAATTAGTTGTAATTTTTATTATTAAATAATACAATGTTATTCAGTTCACTAATGTTGTCAAAATAAAAATGCGATGGTAAAATTAAAAAATCATTACATACATAAGAATCTAATTTTCAAATATTTTATTTCATTTTTTACTTACACTTTTATTTTTTTTTTTAAAAAAAATTGAAATCTATTAAGAAAACCATTATATTATCTTTTCATAAGATTTAAAACATTGTTTGAGTTCTATCAATCTTAGTTTACCGTAAAAATGTATTTTTTTCTTTCTTTATTAAAATAGCATATTTTACAGAGTAAGATTTGAACTATATTATATCTATAATAATTATTAAATATTTCCGAAAATATTATTGAAATTAATAATAATGTTTTAATGTAAAAAACTTAAATTTTAAAGAAAATTAATAAATAATATTCAACGAATAATAAACAAGAATAATAGATAATTTTCTAGAATTGCAAAACTTTTATCTAACAATTTTAATTCACTATACTTTTTAAATACACGTCCAATTTTCTTAGAGAAATCTATTATCAATAAACAGATATACATAATAATAAGTTTTACACATTTTTGTAGATACTTAATAAAATACATTGCAAATTATGAAAATATAAATTGATAATCATTTATTACTTGATAATTTTATGTGATTCTTCTATACAGAGAAATGATTTTTATAATAAAATAAAATTTTCAGGTTCTTTTATTTTTAAACTAAAATTATTATAACATTGATTTAATTTTAAAAAACCTTTTGTATTTCAAATAAAAAAGTTAATGAATTTTTTTTTGGTACATTTTGATATTAATAATTTGATGAATAATTATCTACAAATATTATAATTTTATTAAAATATTAAATTAAAATTTTAGTTTACTATCGTGATAAAGAATTATTATTTTTTAACTATTACTACTAACAGCACTATGTTGAATTTCATTTCTTAATAGAACTTTATAATGACACATATAAAAATTTAACTATATTCAATTATTTTATAGATATTATTTCATTAAAATTAATGTTTTCGTATTTAAATAGAACCATACAATGTTAAAAAAATTAATTGAAAAATATATTTAAAGTAATATATTAACTTAATATATTAACTTTAAATATACATAATATTTAAAGTTGTTCAAAGACGTACCCTCATTTTTTTTTTGTATTCAGAATATTTTTAAGTAGTAAATTCTTTGATGGATGCTTAGCAATAAATTAAAACGTGATTTTAATTAGTTTGATATTTTGTTTAATAATTGATTCATGAAAATGGTATACTTTTTCACAGATTTATTTTTCACTTATTTTCATGGGATTATTTTCAAGTATAATGATCTTTGAAGCTGAAGCTGGACTTGCCCACTCCTTTCAGCATTTTCATGGACCAGTAGACGGAAATGACAAAGAGATAACGTGGGTGGATAAACACGGCAAACATCAGCAGGACTTTTCTGCTCCAGCTCATTACGAATTTGCTTATGGTGTTGAAGATCGACATACTGGCGATTATCATGGTCAAAAGGAGCACAGAGATGGTAAAAAAATATTCTACAAAAAATAAATTTAGATCCTGTGAGCTTTCATTTTTTACCAGTTTCATTTACGATATTATCTTCTTTTATTATATACACTTTTCCTATTCATATCAATTTCATACATATTTTTTGAAAATATATATATATAAGATAATCGGAATTCTAATATTTTTTCTAACAGTAAAATTTTATATCTATTTTCATTGAATTTTTGAAATAAAACTTACACATTTTTATTTTAAATTTAATCCAAAATTGACTTATACTGTATTTACATCGATTTTATATTTTAAAAAATTATCATTAAATTAAATTTTATTTTCGTTGAATTTTATTGCATTATTAAACACATACTTTTAACTTATATGTAAATATGAAAAGTATACCAATTAAAAAATTAATAATAGTAAATTTTATATTGAATGTAATAAATTTATAATATTATATATATTAAAAAAATGTTTATTTTTACGAAACACTTGTACAAAATTATTTTATTTTATTAAATTATTAATTTTGTTACTATAATATATTTTAGATTTTAATAATGTAATACATGATATTGTTAAAGTTTCTTATCAATTCTCTATATTTCTTTCAAAATAAATAAACCTGTTAATAAACAATAACGTTGCTGATAATTAAAAAAAAATGTTATCATTCGAAATTTTATTCGTCTTTAATAAAAACACGTAGCTGTTTAAATACATATTATTTTTCATGTCCAATTAAATACATTAAATGTCATTTTGAATATTATTCTTGAAAATCCATTGATTAAAAACAACGTTTATTTATTATGCATACGAAGTATTTTATTATGCCTATTATTATTATATACACATTTATTATTTATTATATATATTTATAATAAGTCACAATATAATTTATTTTGAAATAATCATTATATAATTTTATCAATTTTTATATTTGATAATTTATAAATTATATAGTCTTGATTAAATTATAAATAATAAATTTGTAAATTTGATATAAAACAATATAAAATGATACTGGTTTTTTTAAATTTTAGAGTTGACAAATATGTTGTACACCTTTTCTCCAGCAATTTACTCTAAAATTTTATAATGATTTACATTTTTATTCATAATTTCATATATAAATGTAAGACCAAAAAAAAAAAAAATTAATAGATAAAATGCTTACTCATTGTACTACAGGATTTATAGCATTCTACATTGCTTGTATAGCGTCCGCACGTAAAAGAATAAATACAAACTATGAAATAATGAGTTATTAATGATTCAAACAAGTAATTCCTGTATTAAATAGTATTTAAGGTTTTAATTAAAATTTAATAAATCGACAAAGTGGCATTATATTTTTTGTTCAATTATTTATATATATGTATAATTCAGTACAAATATAATAATAATGCATTAAAGCTCAAATGGAAACAAAAATATTTGAACATTTTATATACGATAGTTCATACTTTTAAATTGTATACATACAATATCTTGTTTAACAAATAATTTTCTATATTAAAGTTGAATTAATTAAAATAAATGCAACTATCTCGGAGGTTGTTTCGTACTTTGTAGAGAATACGTGAGTTGTTATTTAAAAAAAAGTCGAATAAAGTTATAATTAACAGACCTCAAATCATATCAAGATTTCTTGTGTATTCGATTGTTTGTTCTTGATATCTTTTGCAAATTTATAAGCATTTATCTCTCTCTCTCTGTCTCTCTCTTTCTTTTATGACAGAAAACCAGAAGTACTTAATTGTATTCGTTGATGTTCAATGAGTTTTCAGAATGTTCAATGTCCTCGAATTTAATTTCGTTCCTCTGTATTATGGTCGAGTATTGAGTAATTCTAAACATCTGTATCATCGAATTCGGATTACAAGAAAATTGCAATTACAAAATTTTAATAAATTGTATTATCGTGAAATAAAATCAAAGTATAAAATACATTATATACTTAAAAAAAAATTTAATACGCCCTTAAAAAGAATGACATATTTAATGTTTAAAAATAATCAGTATTGAAGGTAAAAAAAAACAACTTAATAGCATGCAAAAAGATAAAAGTTAAAGTAAATATTTTTAAGATTTTTTAAATCTGTAGTGTATTATCGTGTATCGTAATATTCGTATTATAACAATTTTTATTATGTTAGTTTTTATTTTTTATAAAAATATAATTAGATCAATAACGACAAATCTAATGCAAGAATATTTAGAGTTAATATTCTTTTTTAGACGGGTGTAAAAATAATCAACGAATGATATTAAAGTACAGATTAATCGAATTTTATTCCAAAATTGTACATAAAAATACCACAATTTTATTTAATATATACATATAAATTACCGTACAATAATTATTACGTATTTATAGTTTCTAAATTAATCTCAAATAAAATCATCCATATAAAAAAAAATATTATTGCGTGACGTGTTGTTATTGTTCGTCATCAAATGCAGCAGACGTCTATAGACGTCAGAGAGGTTCTAACAAGCAATTGTGTTACAGGAAAATCAGTCGCAGGTGAATATACAGTCAAGGAACCTGACGGGAACATCAGAACCGTTAAATATCATGCCGATGACGATGGATTCCACGCGATTGTGCACAATAGCCACGGAAACGATCATCAAGAAGGGGGTGGTGACGACGATGATGATCAATGATCAGGATACCCAATTCCAGAGGATGTGGAAGGAACTTCCATTGTTCTTGACAATACCAACCATAATCGATACTTCATTCCTACCACACTCCCTGCAAATGTAGCGGATTTTTTTATTGACAAGACATATATAATTAATTATAATGCATCGACAACCACAGAAAATTTTTGTAAATTATTTAACTTTAATACCGAAATATTGTATGTGTACATTTAATGTTGTTTTAGCACTTGTACAGTAAAGAATAAGCACTGTTCGAGTTTCATGTAAATACAGTTATCGAATACATGTGTGAGTCAATGATTAATAACAACAATTACTTTATTGAATAAAACGTAAAAAATAAAATTAATTTATCAAGTGTAATTAATCAAATTTGCTTTAAAACGTTTTTTCGAAAATTCAAATATTTCTTTGACGTTAGACCACAATAGAGAAAAAATTGCATAGCAAAATTTAGATTAATAAATTTATAGGGTTTCAGTTTTTAATAATTATTATTTGAATTATTTTATGAATTTATTTTATCAAATAAATATTATTAAATATATGACATTTTAATTATTATATTTTCCTTTCTTACTGGCTTTGTTTTCATTGTTTATATAAATTCTATAATTTTTCTTAGTAATATTCTTTATATAAAGATATATAATACATATCTGAAAGTAGTTATAAGTATACATTGAATCAAATAATAAAAAATAATGTTGTGTAGACATAATTTGAAGTATTGATATGGTGAATAAAAAAAGAAATCTATTGAAAAAATTTAATGATAATTCAATAAAATCTACATAACCTAGAGAAGGATAATATATTTTTATCGACACTTTTTCATCAAAGCAATTTTTATTCATTAAACACCTGCAAAGAATCCTCTGAGAATAATACATAGACATAACTATTACTTAATAAAAATATGCATATTTAATAAGAATTTTCAGTAATTTTACAAGAAATTTTTATTGTAATCTTTGATAATATCAGTAATTCTTGATATAAATGGCGTTAAATACAAGTAATAATAATTTTGTATTATTTAAAATTTTGAAATTACTATTTTCACGGAAATAATAATATATTTATAAATATTTTATAGAGATTGTGGCATGTTTCATTAATTTTACTCATAATTTTAATTAAGTCATTTTTAGACTTGATAACTTTTTATAAAATTGGAATTTGTATTTACTGTACTGAAAAATTGATATTATTGATTAAGTTATTTATGAGAAAATACAGAAAATTGCATAATAAAATTTATAATTAAAAAAAATTGCATCGACTACAGAATGTATAAAGTCCTGAGTATGTTAGGACTCGTTCCTGTAAGTCATTGCAGAATTTTCTCTTAAGAGTACTTGGTTGTTCACGATAAGTGGTGCCAACCTAAACTGTCTCAAATCCAGATATCGGCATTTTACCATAACCAAATTTAGTGTCCTTCGAGGTAAGTCTAACATTAATAAAATAAATGATAATTAGATAAAAAATTTCTATATTTTTTGAACGAGAAAATTACAAAAAATACAGCACTGTCCTACTTGTGCCAAGCAATATCAACAAAAACAGTCTGTAATCAGAACTCTATTTTAGGTGACTGTTTTATCATCCTGTGATGATTTGAATAATGGAATAAATTGGTCTACTATAAAAAAATTAAATGATTAATTAATTTATCGATACTGTTTATAAATTCTTTTTACATAATTATGTATTTAGAAGAATTACAATTTTTAAAACCCATTAATGTTGATTTTCTTTATTTCATGTATTCATTTATTGAATAATTTTATAAAGAAAAATCAAATAAGCTTAACAAATAAGAATAGTTTATAATACTAAATGAAGCGATTATTATATTTTTAAAATTTTTTAAAACTTGTTTAAATTATCTTGGAAAAAAATATGATAATTGTGGTGTTCTCATACAAAAATCATTATTAATTATTACTTTTTCTTCAATGGTATATTGAAAATTTTATTTTAAATTTATTTTAAAAAATTTATTTAAAAGATCTTAATTGAAATTGAATAATTATACATTCTCATAAAAACTCTTACTCTTATATTTTAGAAACTTTTTAAATTACAATGTTTTTGTGCTGTTTTTCACTGATAAATATTTTTAGATTAATACGGTCGATATTAATTGTAAATTTTTTAATATTACAACTATGTATCTATTATTTGATTATTTTCTTATCTTACATAAAGAAAGTCTTCAACATAGTATTTATTGTTTCCTGTCACTTGTTTAAAAGTGACGGGACTATCTACATAATAGATTTTTCAAATAATGTTGCATGTATTGTCGGAACATTTTGATAATTTATTATCGTTTCCATAAAGTATATTATACCTTACATATATGTTTACCGATTCTAATAAAAGTTTTAAAAGTAGTCGAGGTAAATATTAATAAAAAATTTTCTATTCTGTGTAAAAATTTATTAAAAAATTTAATTTTTTCGTATAAATTATTTATAAATTCAACAAAAAATTAATAAAATTATCGTTACGAACAAACGTATAATTGACTATTTAAAACGATTCATTATAAATATAAAAATATTGATTTGAAAATTTATAAAAAAACCCCCGTTTCTAACTACTATCTAATAATAGTATATAGTTTTAATATATGGTATATAGTAGACGTAACTCGGGTAAAACGTACATAAAATACTATTCATTTTACCCATTAGAAAGTGAAATAAAATATTATATTAAATAAATAAAGAGAAGAATAATTATTTCATTTTATAAACTGAAAGACTGGTTATAAAATATTATAACATATTAAAATAATAATAAATAAGAATACTGAACTAATAGAAGAGTAAATACAAATAAATTAATAATTTAAAGCAGCAATTATTTCAATCAGTATTAATTTATAAATTCAAATATAAAAGTATAAATATAATTATAATATATTATAATATTGTATAAATTCAATAGAATCATGTAAAGCATGACCTGAATATTATACTACTTATATTTCAGATTTTATGGTTCCTTTATAATAAAATCAAGCTCAAATAATGTTTAAAACAGCAGAACAATATTACAAAAATATTGAGATATTATGGACAAATTAATTATGAAAAATAGAAATTTAAAACGTATACGTATATATCAAATGAAAAATATGGAATATACAAATATAAAAGAGAATTTATAATAAATAAATATATTTTATTATTAACTGTAATTATTGGAATTTGTTGAGTTTTGGTGTGGAACAGGGTTTCAATGAAAACACTAGTATTTAGATATAACTTGGCCACTCTCTGTTCTTTATTTATTTATATGATCAATCACACTTCTTTATAATTACAATTAAAATTAAACGAATATACAGACAAAACAGCTGTATGTTTTATACTTAAGTATATATCAAAACATTAACACGCGCGCGGCGTCTGAATTTGAAAAATTCCAAGAAGGGCTTTGCGTCACTAGTCACGTGACCTCTCCTGACCTATCAGGCTCTAGTAGGTCTTGACTAGGACGCAAAGCAAGAAGCAGAGAGTAAGAGAGAGACAGAGTATTACACATACTATCAGCATACGCCGAAGCATGTGTAAACTCAACACTCCCTCCCTTCGGTGGATGCCCAAAGTTGCCAGGTTGTCAAGGAGGTAAAATCTTCAATAAGACACCCACGAGAGTTCCTTCATTGAAACGGCTCGTGAGTAGTGTCGGGTTGGCTTTATTCAATGCCGACCGACTAAAAACCCCCAGTCCAATTCATCATTAAAAATACTTTCTTAATCTCCAGTTGGAGTATGTCATAGCTTCTTTATTATTGTCATCGTATTCACCTGATGGTGTATTATTGTTATATCATCCTTCTTTAGTCCTGTTTTATTTTACCTGCAACATAAAAAAAAAATTTCCCAGTGTTATTTTCATCTTTAATTATTCATTACTACATTCTAGTAATTTATTTCTTAGGTATTTATGTGATTCTAGTGGCAATGGCTTCGTCATTATGTCAGCAACATTTTCCTTGGTGGATATCCACTGAACATCAATACATTTTTGTCCTACGCATTCTTTTATGTAGTCGCCATGTGTATCTGCCATGTGTTTTCGGCTTCCAGTTGTTTCTCTTTCTTTTAATTCTTCTTTAATTTCTTCGATAGGATTGTCGAACATTTTCAATCTGTGACTGCCATCTTTCTTTGTACAGTCTCCCGCTGATTTATTGTCGCACCAGATTATCCCAGGCAATAGTGTTTTGCCTGTAATATTTCTGATGGCTTTATCAAGAGAGATCAGTTCTTGACATGACTCACTCATTGCAAGATATTCGGCTTGACATGTAGACAGTGTCACATAAGTCTGTTTATGACTCCTCCAGGACACTGTGTCTCCATGTAGACATATAATATATCCTGATGTAGAGGTTGAGTCATCACAGTCTCTGAAACTAGCATCTGTGTATGCTACTAAATCTTCTTTTAGTGACCTGTACATGAGTCCAATGTTTGGATTGCCTTTTAAATATCTAAATATCCTCTTTACTTCTTTCCAATTTTCAACAGTTGGTTGATGTTATTTTCGAGCTAAGAAGTTTACTGAGTACGCTATGTCAGGTCTCGTTGCATTGGCTAAATACATCAAACTTCCTATAGCTTCTCGAAAAGGTATTTCTTCTTTAGTCATTTCATCTTTATCATTTTCTTCTGCTTGTGCATCCGAAACTTTATTTCTGTTATGCACTTGCCTGGTCACCATTGGTGTGTTATGAGGGTTGCAGTCCTCCATGTTAAATCTACACAGTACGTTTTCAACATAATCTTCCTGTGATAAAAATACTGTGTTTTCGTCTTTATTCCACTTAATGTTTATCCCTAGGAAGCATTTAGGTTTTCCTAGGTCCTTCATCTCAAAGGTACTGCTTAGTTGTCCTTTTATCTCACTGAGTAGCTTTACATCGTTACTAGCCAATAAAATATCATCGACATATAGTAGAAGTACAGCCATTTTACCTTCTTTGCGCCAAGTATATAAACATGGCTCGTGAAGATCGTTTTCTAGACCCAACTTGCGGGCTTCATCTGAAAATCTTTGGTTCCATCTTTTTGGACTAATTTTCAGACCATATAAAGCTCGTTGAAGCTTACAAACTTTGTTTTTCATGTCTTCTTTATCAATTTCAACTCCTTGAGGTATATCCATGTAGATATCTTCTTCCAGAATGCCATTGAGGAAAGCCGTCTTTACATCCAGTTGGCAAACGTGCAGATTATATTTATTTATGATGGATAGCAAAGAACGTACTAAAGGCAGCCTTGATACTGGTGCATACGTCTCTTTCAAGTCGTACGTGCTTTTATCTTTGAATTCACGCACTACTAAGCGTGCTTTATATTTTATAGTTCCGTCACTATTTATTTTCTTCTTAAATATCCATCTTGAGTCAATTATGTTTGGTTTTGTACCATCCAGTTCTTTTTGTGGCCTTGGTATTATTTTCCAAACATTATTTTGTATCATTGAATCTAATTCTTCTTTAATAGCTCGGGACCATTCAATACTGTCCTTACTATTTATGGCCTCTGTATAATTTACAGGATCATTATTTATTTTGGCTAACAAACAGTGTGCTGATTCATCGTCAATTTGTGCTCTGTTAACGATCTTAATCGACGGTGTTTTATCTTCTTTATCCATTTTGGTCATGTTTCTTGTAATTGGTCGGAAATTTATTGTTTTGATCCTTTTAGTCTCATCTTTATTTTCCGAATTCCTTTTACAAGGTCTTCCCCGCTTCTTAGGTATTTTTACCTGATCACTTTGATGTGATTGCATTTCATCGTTATCCTTTAAGGTTATATCTTCTTCTTCATCTTGTTCTTCAAGTTCTGATTCATGATCTTTATCATTAGCATTAGCCTTCGTTTTAAGATCTTTTACATCTTTATACATTAAGTTTTCATTGAATCTTACATTTCTGGATTTTATAAATTTCCTTGCTGTTGGATGCCACAGTAAATAGCAAGAAGATCTAAATCCAACTAAAAACATTCTTATAGCCTTTGGAGCAAACTTTTGTTTTTGAATGTGTGCTTTTGTGTATGCAACACACCCAAATCTTCTTAAATACTTCAAATGATTATTTGCTTCATTGTTAAACTTCTTTACTGGTATTTCATAATCAATACTACTATGTGGTGTATGATTATAAATGTGAACAGCTGCCTCTGCTGCCAACGCCCACATAGTGTTTGGTAGACCTGAGTCTATCATCAATGATCGTATCTTCTTTTGTATTGTTTGATTGAATCTTTCAGCTACACCGTTATGCTCAGGTGTGTAAGGTGCCGAAGAATCAATCTCAATTTTCTCTTGATCCAGAATTTCTTTAAATTTTCCTCCAACATATTCTTTAGCCTGGTCTGATCGGATGTAACATATTTTTTCATCCTTTCCCAGTAGATTTCTTGCTGAGATGAGAAAATTTTTCAAGACATCTGTTGCTTCATCTTTAGATTTAATTGCATATACTTTTGCCCATCTTGAGTAGTCATCAATAAACGTTATTATGTATTTATTTTGACCTGGATAAGATTTTGGTTGTATTGGTCCCATAATATCTGTATGTATTGTATGCAGAGGTCGGGTTGATCTTTTCCTTGCTTCTTTAAATGGTATTTTATTCATTTTTGAAGTGATACATACTTCACAATCTCGTATTTTGTCTTCAAATATAATACCTTCTAATGGCTGTGATTTTTGGCTCAGTTTTCTTAGATAGTTCAGTGATGTATGACCCAATCTATTATGCCATAACATCCCTTCAGATGGAGAATCTGGTTTTGAACTTATCTTGGACAATTGCATCTTGTTCTGTCCATCATGTCCTCCCTCCGAACATGATGTCGGTTGTCCATTTTCATTTGATTTTAACTCATTTGATGAGTTATCTTCCAAATTTGTAATAACTCTAGCTTCACAGAAATATAGTCCTGATTCTATATCATCTGTGTTGTCTTCTTTATTATGTTTTATTTGGAGGCGAACAATCCAATTTGGTTTTTCGTATGTCCCCTCAAGGATAATTTCATTTGTTGTCTTGTTGTAGACTTCCAATGCTTCATTATCGAGTTTAATTCCTAAACCCGCATCTGCTAATTGTCGTAACGACAGTAAGTTATTACTTATTTCACCTGCTGCCATAACATTCTTTAAGGTGATTGTTGTTTTAGACTCTGGATCTGAATATAAAGTGAGATTTCCTTTTGCATCAATCCTTATATCAGCATACTGATTCTTGTTAGCACTTTTGATATATTCGTCTTTACACTTCTTTAGCCTTTGCAGGAGTATTGATTTATTTATAATGTGGTGCGTAGCACCTGAGTCTGCTATAAACTCAATTATCTCTGAAACATAAGAATTATTTACATCTTTATAACAAATATTACCTTGTATATTGGAGTCGTTTTGAGCGGTGTTTGCTGCTTTTTCCAGTTTGTTCTTCTGAAATTTCTGTTTCCTCTTAAAATTTTTTTTAGCAACTCCGAACATCTTTGGTTTACTGGCTTTATTTTCCTCTTGATTTTTCTGGCCTGAATTATTTTGTGGTTGGCGAGATGATAGTTTTATATTTGATTGTCGTCGGTTTGGATTTTTAAAACAATCTGCCCCTTTGTGAGCTCTTAAACTTTGACAATAATAGCAAAAATATTTATTTGTATTATTGTATGGACAACTCGCGGTATAATGTTGTGGAGAGTTACATCGATGACACCGATTATTACCTGCTCCAAACATCGCACGCGGTTGCTTATTTTCATCATTATCCCGGTCTTTTCTTCGTTGTTTACACTTTTGTTCGGCTTCGAACTCAAGTGTAAAGTTTTTTAACTCTTCATATGTTGGCTCAGGTAATCCTTTCCTGGCCCAACTCATATGTTCAAGTTGTGGGTACACACCTACGACTGCATTGTAATAACTCGTCCTTTTTTCCATCTCATCTATCTCTTTGGCGTCTTCGTGAGCTTCATAGTCAGTGATTATGGCTTCAAATCTGTCTATGAAGTTTACCACCTTTTCGCCTTTCTTCATCTTAATAGTATAAAGGTCAGTACGAACATTTCTGTGTGAAACGTTCCGTTCTGACCTTTTAACTTCTTTCAGTTTCTTTATCATTTCTTTTGGCTCAGTAATTTTCATTACCAGTTTGTGATATCGGTCTGATAACCTTGCCTGGATTTTAGTACGAGCCACATCTTTATCGTCTTGTAGTTCTTCGTATGTACTATTCTTTGGTGCCGGGTATTTGTCATCAATTATATATATAAGTCGTTGGCATAATAATTCTGCCCTCATGTTACTCTCCCAAATAGCAAAGTCACCCTTGTGAGACAGCCTGAAGTCAGAATTATAGCTCGTTGGCTTCCTCTTTATTCTTCTTGTCACATCTTTAGCTTGATTTTCATCTTCTTTGGTTTTTTCAACAATTTCTTCCTCTTTATCGGCTATTGATGCCGTATCCATGAACACTTCGTCATCTGTGACATTGAGAAGGATATTTTCCATATCCTCTACCACTTCTTTATCCGTTACACTTTGTGTACCGGTGTGAGACCCACAGCTTTGCAGCAATTCCAACTCACGAACACGCAAGCGTTTCAATTCGAGTTGGTCAGCCTGTATTTTAGAAATACTGGCTAACATTTCTCTCAGCAATTCTCTTGACTCTTCCTGCTGCAAGCTGTCAGGTTTCATCATGCTCTTAAGCATCTCGCCAGCCTGTGCCAGAGTTTGCTCTACATGTTGTTCCATCGTTGTTGTTTTCCTTTTATAATATATTATTATTTCAGGATCTCTATATGAAATCAATGATAAAAAAAATAAAAATGTTTATATTTAAATCATTTTACATGTTCATCATAATATGTTAAATTACTATCTTACGTTTTAGTTAAATCAAGTTTGACTATAACAAGATTTTCTTCTTTATATTATTATCAATTGTTTCATTACTTCTTTATTATATATTTAAAAATTGTGAGGATCATTTTCATATGTTTATAGGGAGGAGAGAAACAGATTATATTAAACAAAAGAGTTTTGATTAATGTTAAAATCCGTTAATATTCATAAAATTAGATATAAGTTTTGTTACTTTTTCTCCCTCCTAAACCCCTTTTTTTTATTATAAACATTGAACAATTTTTCTCTTCAATTTCTCTCTTTAAGTTTAAAAGATACGAAATTTCTAGAGATATCCTCTCCCTTTTCTCTTTTATTCTTGTTATTAATTATTATTTAATTATTATTTAATAATGTTTTAAATAATTAACCTCACTTTTAATTAAAAATAAAAGTGAAATCAATCATTCACATCTATCTTATTTTGTTATCATGTATTTATGTGTTTTTAGTTTCTCTTTCTTTATTTTAATTTTTTATCATACATGCATGTATATATAGTTTTAAATTTAACTCTTTATATTGTTTATTGATATTTATATATACATTTATTTGCATCATGATATCTTTACTTTCTTTTTAGTCTTATTTCATCTGCAGATGATTGTTTCTCTCTTGTGCACATTTTTCATCTTTATATTTTAGATTTTAACTATTTACACATCTACATAATCATCTTAGTCTTTTTCATAATAAATTTAGATTCAGTATTATATATATAAAAACTTTGTTTTGATTCTTCTTTAGATTATATATAATACATTGTAAATGTTATTATTATAAATTTTTATATTTATTAATAAATTTATTATGAAATATTATTAGTTAAACTTTTCATCTACTTCATTTAATGAATTTTAGTTTATTTTATTCAAATACACTGGCCAACACAAGTTCTATTTTGATTTACTTCAATTATAATTTAATTCATTACTATTTGTTTACAGTTTTTATTATTTTTATCATAATTTTAATTTATTTGACTTTTACTTTCTTTAGTGATCTCATCTTTATTTTAATACATTTATTATACTTTTGTTTAGTAATTATTAAATTATTTATATGAAATTTTTGTTCGCATAACAAAATTTAGTTTTTATATTTAAGCTAATCTTTATTTATATTATATAATTACACAAACTACTTTTATTTGTGTAATTTGTCTGAATTTATTAATATTTTAGAATTCGTGTTTCATTTGGCTTTAATGTATTAATTTTTTTATTTATATTTTTTTTTTTTTTTTTTTTATATTAAAAAAAATTTTATTCTCATTTCATTTTATTATTTTCTTAAGTATACATACAATTATATATTAAATTATTTTATATTATCCATCTTTAAACATCTAATTTAATTTTCATTTTACATATAATTATTTGTATTTTTCAAATATACTTATATACATATACATCTTTGTTTTATTTTAACTCTAATGTATTTAAGGATACATTAATTTCTTTTGATTTGAGAAAAAAAAATTTAAACTTTTTATTATTACTTCTATTTTTTTTTTTTTATTTAAGTTTGTTCATTTTTCATCATGATGGTTTGAAACTTCTTTATTTTTATTATTTTAATTTAATTATTTTAATCATTATATTTTTCATGTGCACTACACTATATAATATTTTATTTATTTAATTTTCTTTTCTTTTTCCTCTTTATTGTTGTTTTTGTAAGTTAGATTAACTTTAACCATCATTTTATTTTAACTATAAATGTATTTTGAGTTGAGATGAGTACCAGTGTGGCACATAATACTCACTCAAATACACTATATTTAATTTGATTCAATTTTATATTTAGTTTTAATTTATTTTTCTTCTTTATTTTATTTTATCATTATTCTTTTAAAGATATGAATCTTTTAAGCGATAATATTTAATCTTTATATTTATTATATAAAAACAAAGTTCTAAAGTCTGAAACTTTTAACAAATTTGTCTTTATATTTTCTATTCAATAATATATTATAATTTTTTTTTTTTTTTTTTTTTTTTTTATTAATTTTTATTTTAATAATTTGTTTGTAATTTAATATACATGCATTAAACAAATGCATTGTATTATTGTATTTTATAATACAAAATACAAAATACAATAATTACGAACTTGCAGCAATGTGAACATTTGCTCTTTTATTGCGAACATCTTTATTTATTAATTTTTTTTTATTATTTGTATTTTAATAATTATTCTGCAATATAATGTACATGCATTATTCAAATGCATTGCATAATTATATTTTATAATTCTAAATACTGAACTCAATGATTACTAACTTATAGCAATGCGAGCATTTGCTCTTATATTGCTTACTTCTTTATTATTTTATGCAATAATATTATTTTCAATAATATTTCTTATCTACTTTTTGTTTGCTTCTTTATTTTAATATAATTTAAGCATGCTTCTTCTTTATATATATATTATTTATTACATTTTTACTTACTTGTACCGGGTACAGTTTCACCTCTTTATTCTTATTTCTTTCACCCACTCACGCACTGTGCTCTGCTTTTATATAATGTAAATTTAACACTTCACTTAAATTTTCACTTTGTGAAGGTATCCTGGTCCTTGTGAATTTTGGATTTTCCAATTATAAACAAAGTTTGATGCAGTGGAAGGGTGCCTGGGCCAATAACCTCTTGGAATTTCTTGAGTTTTGGTGTGAAACAGGGTTTCAATGAAAACACTTGTATTTAGATATAACGTGGCCACTCTCTGTTCTTTATTTATTTATATAATCAATCACACTTCTTTATAAGTACAATTAATACAAACGAATATGCGGACAAAACAGCTGTATGTTTTTATACAAAAGTATATATCAAAACATTAACACGCGCGCGGCGTCTGAATTTGAAAAATTCCAAGAAGAGCTTTGCGTCACTAGTCACGTGACCTCTCCTGACCTATCAGGCTCTAGTAGGTCTTGACTAGGACGCAAAGCAAGAAGCAGAGAGTAAGAGAGAGACAGAGTATCACACATACTATCAGCATACGCCGAAGCATGTGTAAACTCAACACGCCTGTAAGCAGATTATCGACATACATGTGTTCTCGTACGGCATTAGCAGCCTCTGCTTCTTTACAGGTGGATAATCAAACCTGGCTCCGGCGAGCCACCTCCGGACAAGGGCCCGAGTGCAGCCCTAAGGGGTTGCTTCATTACATAGCGCCCGAACAGCGACTATAAGTCAAAACACCCTGAAGCCTCCAGTATGAAATGGAGACAGAGGCCAGCTGGGTAGACAAGCTCGACGAGGCCGCCCTACACGAGGAGCTAGAGCTCCAGAATCTGCCCACGGAGGGACGGAGAGAGCACCAAGGCATATTGTACCGCTCTGCGGACGATGATGCGAAGGCACGGCGGATACACCGAGACACAGCAGTTAGATATGCTGTTTCGCAACATGTGCTCCGAAGTACAGGTACTCCTCAACTGGAGAGATATCCGCACAGAGCAGGATTTCCTAGACCTATATGCGGTAAAAGAGGCGGGCTTAAAGCGTGTCAAAATGACACAAGTCAAACCGCGGAAAGCAGCGGCAACAAGCCCCGGCGCCGAGTACGACCGATAATAGAATTGCTGAAAATGCAAGCAGCGGGGGCACCACCATTTCGCGTGCTAAAACGCGACGAAAAAGTTCTGCTCGGTCTGCGGAAAGGATGACGTATGGACCCGGGCATGTTGCGGCCTCCTGGGAAACGCCAAAAGGGCCGTCCCCAACAAGGGAGGACGGTCCAACTCGGCCACGACCCCTGATAATACTACATAAGTGTGTGCATCGGGAAAAATATCTACACCGCCCTCGTCGACACCGGCGCAATAACGTCAATCGTTAGCCAGACCACAGCAGAAGGGTATAGAAAGGGGGTTGAGAAAGCATACGCAACCAATGTACAATAACGATGGATGACGGCTCCAGGAAGGACGTTAATGAAATCCTCCGGGGAGCCAGCACGATGCAGGGGCGAGTAATCATCGCCTCTTTTCTAGTCATCTAAACTCTAGGATACAAAATCATCCTGGGGATGGACCTGCTCGCTGAGCTGGGTTTTGAGATGGGATTCCGGGGTAACAAGATACACCCGGCCCAATTCACGAAGCACTGGCCGTAGGACTGGTACAGCCGGTAAAAGACGAGGTAGATAGGCTTGAGGACCTGATCAGAGTCGAACAAGAGGCCTCGGACAAAGTCCAATGACCCACCCACCGGATCAGGTACAAGATCGAGTTAATCGACCCTCGACCTATCAAATAGAGATACCGGCCGCGAAACCCAACGATGCAAAAGGTCATCGACGACGAGATGGAGAAGATGATAAAGGAAGGGGTGATAGAGGCTTCTTCCAGCCCCTGAAGCTCCCCCGTGGTTCTCGCACGGAAGAAAGATGGGAACTACCGGTTTTCCATCGATTACCGAAAACTAAATGGGGTAAACAAGATAGATGCATACTCCCTTCCCCAGATAAATGCCACGTTGGACAAGCTAAGGGAAGCCAAATACCTGTCAACGATCGATTTAAAGAACCGGTATTGTTAAGTCCGCTGCACCGAGACAGCAAATCCCTAACCGCCTTTACCGTGCCCGGATGAGGGCTAATGCAGTTTAAGTAATGCCCTTTGGTTTACACTCTACTCCGGCGATATTCCAACGCCTCGTAGACCATGTCATAACACCTGACTTGGAACCACACGTACTCGTATATCTCGACGACATAGTAATTGTCACGGCGACTTTCGATCATCATCTTCGCCTAATCAAGGAAGTACTGACCCGGTTGCGAAAAGCTAAGCTCCGCCCAAATTGGAAGATAGCCTTTTTGGGAGGAAGGAGCTTACTTATCTGGATTACCGAATCATAGAGGAAGGCATCCACACCGACCCAGAGAAAATCACGGCCATATTGGCTCTTACCCCGCCCACCAATGTTAAAGAGCTAAGGCGATTCAATGGGGTGGTGTCTTGGTATCGACGATTTGTACCAAATAGCGCAACACTGACTGCCCCATTAAATCAGCTTACAAATAAAAGAACAAGGTGGGAGTGGAGTGCGGAACAGCAAGCTGCATTCAATGAGATAAAGAGAAGGTTGAGCAATGCGCTGGTCTTGGCATGCCCCGACTTCAACCAACTCTTTACCCTCCAGACAAATGCTAGCGATGAGGGCCTAGGGACGGTCCTCACCCAGGAATTGGGAGGCATCGAGAGGATTATCTCGTACGCAAGTCGTGCATTAAACAAAGCTGAGAAGAACTATTCGGCAACAGAAAAAGAATGTCTCGTGGTGAAGTGGGATATCTGGAAGATGAGGAACTACCTCGAGAGATACCACTTCATCGTACTGACCGACCACCAGGCCTTACGATGGTTGGGAGGGATCAACAATTTCTCAGGAAGGTTGTCTCGATGGGCGATCGAACTCGCCCAATGGGACTATGAGATACGCTACTAGAGAGCCGAGGAGAACGTCTTAGCTGACGCCCTTTCTCGCCAGAAACACGAGGTCGCTTCCATGAGTACCTGGTACGAACAGACAAAGAAGGCCACCCAGGAAACCCCGAATCTCCACCCCAGCCTCACGGTACGTGATAGGAGGTTACTCTATCAAAAGTAGCTCCTCAGGGAGAAGAGGGATGATGGGTGGAAAGTCTGTGTACCAGAAGAGGAAAAAGAACGAGTCCTGAGGGAGAACCACGATCTTCCTCGCTCAGAACATCTCAGAATTAAGAAAACAATTAACCGGCTATCACAACACTATTACTGGCCGAAAATGTTCCGCAACGCTGCCGACTATGTCAAGAAATGTCATAGTTGCCAGCTGTCAAAGGCCCAACAACAGGCCCCAGCCGGTCAAATGTTATCGACAGAGGTCGATAAGTCGGGGTCTCGCTTAATCTGGTAGGCCCACAGCCTAACTCCCACCGGCAGAACAAATGGCTGCTAGTGATGCAAGATCGCTACACCAAATGGGTAGCGCTAGCATCCATCCGTAAAGCGACCGGGTGGAACATTACCGACAAGTTTTAGGAATTAGTCGTGCTACGGCATGGATGTTCTCGGATCGTTGTTACCGACAATGCTAAGTAGTTTGTTAGTCGAGAATTTACCGGTTTTCTCGCTAACAACAACATCCAGCACTGACGGACACCGTCGTACACATCCCAGTGTAATGCCGTGGAACGTACCAACAGAGTTATCAAGACTATGATAACTCAGTACGTCAATAAAGACCACCAGAACTGGGTAAGTATCTGAAGGAACTGGCTTTCGCTTATAATACCGCGCAGTCTTCATCCACAGGATATACTCCTGCCTTTTTGAATTACAGCAGAGAGTTAGTACACCCGGGTGCCCTTCATCAAGAGTTTGATCATACCCCAAAGTGTACCCTGCGAGGACGCCTCAATAAAATAAAGGAAACGCTGCAAAAAGCCAAGGAGAACATGGTTTACAGTTTTAAACGACAAAGTCGGTATTACAATGCCAGGCAGCGCCAGTGGAAGTCTCAGTTAGGCGACCAAGTACTGATTAAAAGCCACCTGTTGTCGGATAAGGCGAAAAACATTAATGCTAAGCTTGCCCCAAATTATGTTGGACCTTTCCAGATCAGCGAACAGCTGTCCCCGGTTATCTTCAAGGTACTAGAGCGGGGTAAGGAAAGGAGGATCCACATCCAGAATCTGAAGTGCTACCAGATGCGGATTGACTCTTAAAATGGACTTCAGCGCCATCTCTTGGGTATAAAGAGACGAGCACGAATGGGGCATGACCATTCTGAGTTCTCGACTCAACCAGAGTTTTTTGTACTCACCCAGGCTTACCAGCAAATAATAATAGAGTCAAGAGGAACACCCCTTACGAGGACAGTTAGCCCTCCAGGGCTACCCGATCACTATGCTAATAGTAGTGAGCCGGTACTCATTCAAAGCACATTTGGATACGAGTATCCAAATAACCCTGATCAACCCGGCACCAGCTCGCCTGCTCCAGTCGGAGGAACTTGGCGAAGAAATATTTGGCCCAGCAACGCTAGAAGTGGGGATTTTAGCACGGTACATCCTCCGCACCGAGGGTGTGATATACATGCGTTGCCGCATCCAAGGCTTCACCATGCTACTTTGAGTGACGGAAGTAAATAATCTGCCCTACAGTATGATTGCTGGGGCAGACCTGGTTGCGAAGGTGAAGAAGAATAACCAGGAGCTGGAGAGGAGGGAAACCACCCTCCAGCTAATGCGACTATGGCGAGAGCGGTATGAGGCACTCCGTACCTCATCAAGCTCGAGCTCGACGAGCGGGGGCGACGAGTCCAGTGTGGACCCCCCACTGAGCTACAGATCTAGAAACTAAGTGAATAAAGTTAAGCTTGGCCGTAAGATTGAATATAAGTATCTAAGAAAATAGTATTAAGCGCCAGTAGGAATTAAAATAACAGCCTTAAGAGTGTGCGAAAAAAATAGATATAAGTATAAAAGTAAGGAAAATAGCATAGTTCATAGCAAGTAAGGCTAGCTGTAAGTGTAAAATAAGGAAACCAAATATAAGATAGTGTAAGAGGAAAATTGGCGACATCCTCCCGTTCAGCGACTACACCCGCGCTCAGCGCGTACTGTAAACAACTCAGCGCGCGCGCTGAGCACGGAAGGCAGTGGTCCCGCTCGGCGCACCCCTACCCGCAACCCTTCGCTCGAGCCCCGGTGGTGGAAAAGTCCCAGCCGCGGCCCCCTTGATCAGCCACCAGGGACAACCACCGCCCCCCGACGATCACCGAGGGTGGCCAGAGTGCCGACAGCCGTCATCACTCCTACGCGGAGAACATCACCGTGGACGGCCGGTACCTCGAGAATGCTAACGTCCTCCTTGCTAATCCCCGGAAAAATTGCGGCCTTCAAAGTCCGGGATGCGGCCACCCAGATGGGGAAGGGATCATCCGTCATCCACCTCCTCGGGGATGACTTGGTGTTCTACGCCCATTAAAAGGGGTAAGTTTTTTTGAAAAAAAAACTTATTTTTCGCGGGGGGGAAGTATGAGGCAAAAACCTCACTACGCGCTCAGTTCCGAGAACTGATTCCAATAAAAGGATTCAATTTTGTAAATATTATAAATACATATCATTTAAACCATAGTATAACTCGTCTAATAAATTATATTAAATTTAAAATATTATTGAATAAAATATTACATAAAAATTTTTTATAAAAAATACATACTACTAAGTTATTAAGTTTATTTATGTCAATAATTTTAATATATATTTATAAACATTTTGCTAAATAAAAATTACATAATTGTGTATCTTCTATTGAAGTTAGACATACACTTACACCAATTGATACATGTGTACCTGTACCTGCTGTGCTAATTATGATACCAACGGGTAACCTCGCTCCTTTATTGCTGGTATCATAATTAGCACAGCAGGTAAACCCGCCCCCTTATTGCTGGTTTCATGGTAATTTAAAAGGTGGAAAATGTGCATTTAAACAGATTTCCAAACAAAATCTTAGTAACACAAAACTTTTCGCACGTGTTTGGTGTTTGTCATAAAAGATTATTGTTTCGCGCAAGTCTTCACACAGATGTTTGACGAAAATTTTCATTTCTACGGGAAACAAATTTTACTGCAATTGCATTTTCGTTTTCATGAACAAAATTTTTAAAGATTTTTTGAGAATACAGATAAAACATTATATTTAATGTATTAGAATTATTTAAAAAAATGAATCGAATTTTTTTGTTAAACTTTTAGTAACATATAAATTTTTTTTTCATCAAATAATTTATTAAAAATGGTTGAATTGTTAAAAATTAAAATTTTCAAAAATTGTTTATAATTTGTAAAATTCACAAATTTCCTCAAATTTTTTATTGTGTAAAATTTTAAATTTATAAACATTTTTAATGCACATTGATACAGTAAATTCAGCTGCTCTATCAATTGTCTACAAAAAACATTTTCATCTCTGTTTTTGATATTAAAAATAAAAGAAATTCTTCATGCATTAGTAAAAGTAGTAGGTAATAAATTTATTGCTTTACCTGCGCCGAAGTTCAAAATTTGCAAACGGCACAGATGGAATAATAAAAATATTAGTTTATACTCTCACTATTGTATGTAAAGATTATCTTGTACCTTCGATATTTAAAGAATAAGAACAAAATCTTTTCGTAGACAATTGATCGAGCAGGCAAAATTTACTGTACTTATACATCGCTTTTAAAAATTCTAAGGACAGAATGATTTATATTATTTCGTAATATTTTAAATACAATATATATTTATATTGTATTAAAAATAATTTGTTAAAAATTTTTTTGTACTTTTAATTAATATTATTTGTCATTTGCAAGTTTCAACTTTATTCACGGCAGATGAATTATCTTTTTGCTCTATTGTTAAATGTAGAAAGGAAGCAGGGTGGGCTGGTGTTATATCACAATGAATAAAAAAAAAACTCCTCTCGTCCTGGCAAGCTTATGAATTTTTATTACAACAATATAAAAATATACAAGTCTGATCGTTCCTCGTCAAAGGTTCTAATCAGAATCGCCAAAATCATCTTCCGTCGCTTACAATTAGCGCAGCAGCGCCGCGTCCCCTCCCTTCGCCTTCTTATTTCAATTGTTTTTCCCTAAAACGGGAACAATTACGCTCATCGCGCCGATTCTCCGTATTCTCGAATTTTCGATTGTTTTTACCTTTTTTCACTCATATCTCCCTATGCCGAAGTCCTGGCGTAAAAAACTCCTGCCTTGCCTGCAGGAGAAAAGCCTTTTACATTCTAGCTGCTTTTCATTCTCGAGTTCTTATTTTACAATTTTTTAAAAATTCGATGGATTGCTTTTACCCCCATGCGTCGTAGAATTCATGCGACAGAGAGAGAGAGCGCACGAGAGAGAAAATGGAAGCATGCGTTAGAGAAAGAGAGAGAGAGAGAAAGTGAGGGAGAATATTGCACACAGATAGAGTGAGAGAGAGAGAAGCTAAGCTCTAGTCATGTATGCCGCGAAATCACATGGAAGCTTAAACAATCCCGCTACAACCGAACACACTCACACCCACACACGTTTTTTCACCATCGTTCAGTCACACAAATCCCTTCCGGACTATGTGTGAGTCCCTACGAGCTTTTTACTCAACCTGATCAAGCGCCAAAAATCCTTGCGCATTCTATAGATCTCAGAAACGTCCCAAACCCTGCGGCCGTCCCTGCGGAATCCTGGACGCACACCTTTTGGGACTTATTGTCCCAATCCTTTCTTAATATCTATAAAAAAATTAATTTTTTATAAGCACTTTAAAACTTATTTAAAACAAAAAAGTATATATAGATATATGAACTTCGAGTAAAAGAAATAGACATCTGAAATATTTCGAGCTTTGAAAAAAATTTAGTATAACTGAAAAACATTTTTATTAATAATTTTATGATTATAATTTACATTTCAATAAGAAATTGAAATCATTATAAAATTATTAATAAAAATGTTTTTCAGTTATACTAAATTATTTTCAAAGCTCGAAATATTTCAGATGTCAATTTCATTTACCCGTACTTCATATATCTATATATCCCTTTTTTTAAATAGGTTTTGAAGTGCTTATAAAAATTTTTTTTTAATTTCTCGTGTCTACTGGGATCGCTAAAATCACTTCGGAAATGCGAGAGAGAAAAAAGATATGTTAACCACCATGTTTGTTTCTTATGTAAAGCATTGAACTTAACATTCTCTTATTTACTCTTCTGTGAATTTGACCTTCTTTTAATCTCTGCTCTGTGATTTCCACTTTTCCCATTTAAGCTTGGGCTCCCGTCTTAACGATTAATACATCGTTTTATATTTTTTTTAATTTATAACTTAAAAATTTTTTTAAAGGATGAATCGTAACTGGTTATTTATTTAATTTTCGGGTATTATTATGAAAGGTGGAAAAATTCGTTCAATATTTAATGTTATAGGTTAGAAAATATTAACATCAAATATTGAGTGGATTCCCCAGCATTTAATACGGTTATTTTTTAGCTAAATAATTGTCAAACAGAAAAGTATGGATATAAAAAAAAAAAAAATAGTTCGAAAGAAAGATTGTAATATAGACAATAAAATTATTAAAAATCTAGGAAAAAAGTTAAAAATAAAAAAAACTGCAGGCAAATATCTACCAAAATCTTTTTTATTTGATGGCTTAGATTGTATCCTTTATATGAATGATTATATTTCTGATCTGTATAATATTGAAAAATATTTTAATAGAAATGATAAGTACATCAATTTTTATTTTTTTTTAAATTTAAGAATATATGATAATGTAACATTATAATAAGCTGTATGTTCCTAAATTTACATGTATAGATCTTTTAGATGTGTGCTATAATGAATCTAAAAAAAATTCTGAAACTAATGGAGAACAATTGAAATTACATTCAAATGAATCTGATGAATCAGATAACAATAATGAAGATGCAAAATCAAAATATACTATTAATAAGAAAAGAAAAATTAAAAGTAAAACAAAGATATCAAAAACTGAAATTGATATAAATATTAATTATAATGACCATGATACAAATAAAAATTTTGATTCTTCAAAAGCTAATGTGGATTTAACTAAATTGCATCAAGAAAATAATTTTAAAAATGAAGAGAATTTATGGGAAGATATTTATGGTAGGAAACAAAAAAAAGATGGTAACATTTTAGAAAATAATCAAACTCCTACTTTAAAATTAAGTAATAGTGAAAGTAATATTATACCAAATGAAGATTTATTGTTTCTAAAAAAGAAAATAAATTGTCTTCTAAACAAATTAGCAGAAAGTAATATGCATATAATTGTATTTCAGGTAAATTTATTCAAATATAAAAACAAAATAAATGTTAATATTGCTTAACAAACTTATTTTATATTTTAATTATAATAGTTGGATGAATTATATATGCTTAACAGCAGAAATAATATGAATGATATATTTTCAAGAGTAATGTTAGAAGCTCTAATTAGTCCCACATTAACACCAGAATGGATGATTATTGAACATATGATGTGTCTTACAATACTTCATGCTAATATTGGTATAGAAGTTGGAGCTTATTTTATTACAATTTTTATTCAGAAATTGAATGAAATGATTACACAGCTGGAGTTTATTCAAAATAAAAAAGTTGACAATTTATGTTTAATGATTTCTCATTTATATAATTTCAAGGTATTTTAAAAAGATATTACATGAAAAATTGTATAAATTTTTTTCAAAGAATGATTCATTTCAATATTTCTAATTTTGCAAATATGTTACAAATAAATAATTTTGTGGTTAATTTAAAGATTATACATTTTCAATATTTTTTTTTTTTTTTATTTTATTTAATGCATTATAATTTGAAGTAATATATTTAAATTAATTAAAGCTTACAGCCATGTATAAAATATTCTTCATACTATTACGATCATTAATTATATAATGTATATATGTATAATTTTTATAATTTTAATTATAGGTATTTGGATCACAGCTTATTTTTCAAATTTTTGAAAAATTAATACAAAAATTTGATGAAAAAGTAATTGAATTAATTTTATTATTTTTAAAAACTATTGGATTTAGACTAAGAAAAGATAATCCTATTGCTTTAAAAGATTTAATTTTAAATCTGCATCAGAAAATATCCAAATTAAAATGTTCAAAGTAAGATAAAAATTATTTTAAATTATTTAGAAAATTATGTTTATCATAAATTATTTATTTTTACACAATTATTATTAACTCTTTATATTATTATATCAACTCTTTTCTTATAATTAATATTGCTTTTATACCATACTTTTTTTATTAAGTTATAAATTCTTGTTATATTATTTTCACTTACTATTTTGTTTTCATATATTTTTTATTCATATTTATTTTTATACCATTTGTATATTTTAGTTTATTTTCATAATGTCTTAAAATTAAATTAACATAATTTGTCTTTGTATATAATATTTATTATGCAATGATATCTCCTTCAATACAATTGAACATTTTCATTTTCTTTTTTATATTAACTTTAATTTATTTTTTTGCTATACACTATATCTTTTCAGTCCATACTTACTCTTTGACAAGTATGTTATATATTATATATGTATTCTTGCTTACTATTTATAATACTTTTTCTTTTTTAATAACATTATAAATAAAACTAATGAAGTTATGAATTCAAAATTTCTATAATAATAATTTTATTATTTATCTAGTTTCAGAATTAACTTTATGTTAGAGATGTTGTTAGCTATCAAAAATAATAATACGAATAAATTTTCATCTTATAATAAAAGCCAAATGGAACGTTTGAAAAAAAAAATTAAAACGTTAATTAGAAAAGGAAATACCATAACACAATTAAATGTCTCTTTTGAAGATTTGATAAATGGTATGCATATTTTATTTTATATGATTAAATTGGACATGACTGATTGTTTATCAAAATTTATCCTAAAGTACTTTAAGAAATTTTATATTAACATTAATGTATAAAATTTATATTTAAACAATGTTTTATTTGTGTAACTTTATACTTATTTTAGTGGATAAAAATGGTAAATGGTGGATAGGTGGTTCAGCTTGTTTTGATAAAACAGTATCAAATAATAAATTAATAAAATCAATGCATGATAACTCAATGTATACTAAAAAAATTCTTCATTTAGCACAAATTCAGAAAATGAATACAGATGTAAGGAAAAATATCTTTTGTATTCTTATGACAGCTGAAGATTATTTAGATGCCTTTGAAAAATTACATCTTTTAGGATTAAAGGATCATCAAGAAAGAGAAATAATTAATGTAATTTTAAACTGTTTATTACAAGAACAAAAATTTAATCCTTATTATTCTGTCCTGTTACAGAAATTTTGTGAATATGATAGAAAATATCAAGTAAATAAACATTTTTATAACTTATGTTTAAATAAAAATTTAAAAATATAATTTTTTTTATCTTTAATTTAATTAGTTGATTATACAATATTTGTTATGGGATAAAATGAAAATAATAGATAAGTATAATGATAAACAAATACAAACTATGGCTAAATTAATGTCACATTTATTTATTCAAAAGGCTTTACCACTATCAATTTTGAAGGTAAAAAAGCTATAATGTGATTAATTAAATTTTATTTATTTATAATATAATGCAAAAATTATAAAGACTATTTATATAAATTTTATTTATTTTTATTAGGCTATTGAACTTGAAGAATTAGATACATCAACTATGAAACTTTTCAGAAAAATAATGCTGGACATTTTAATGCATGAAAATATAGAAGTAACTCTCAATGTTTTCGAACGAATAACATTTTCTGTAAAATTACATGAATTTAAAGAAGGTTTAAGACTCTTTATTAATTATTTTTTATTAAAAAATATTAAAAAGGAAAATATACCTCAAAAGCAATTTCAACTATTAGAAAAAAGAATTGAAATTGTAGATAAAATATTACAAAATTCAAACTCAAAAATTTCTTTTTAATAAATAATATACAAATTATTTTAGTATATAGTTTTCGTTTTTTTTTTTTTTAAATATTATTCACTTTTCCTATTTTGTCAATGTATTTTTCCAATTTACATTTCCTCTAAATAAAATTATCCAATTTTTCATTTAATACCGATTAACATCAATTATTAATATATTTGATAAAATTAAATTAAGAAAAAAAATCGTTTTAGAAAATTAATTCTTTAGTTCAATTATATAAATTATTAATAAATGAATAATATTAAAAATATTCAAAATAAATGTGTAAATATATATGTATTATAAATAAAATTTAAAATAAATATACAAACTTTAAATTTTATGGAATTAAATTTTTTAATTTATTATGTAAAAAAATTTAGATTTTGGTATTTTAACATAAAATTTTGAATGTAATTAATCATTGTTCTTCTGTATAAAGAAGAAAATATATATAGATACTTTAATAATTATGATAAAAAAAATAAATAAATACATAATTAAGAATAATCAACATAGATAACTAAAATGATCCTTTTTGCATCTTATTTTGACAAAAAGAGATTTTGTGTGTTTTGGTATCTAATTTAGTTAACCTTCATCAAACCTTTATTCAAATTATAAAAATTATCTATAAAAAATAAAGGCCGATTATGGTACCAATATAAGTATGAAAACATCAATATATGTTAAAAGGTGTTTTTGTTTTATTATTTATTTTTAAAAAAAGAATCAATTTATTATCAAAAAAAAATATAATTTTTAGTTATCAATTTAAAAAAATCACAGTGGAAGTCAATTCAAATAATATATAATTAATATATATATATATATTATTAATTAAAATTTGAATGCAACTATTAAATTATTATAAAAATACAAAAACTTTTTAATGAAATGTGTTTTTTCAAATAAATTTAAAAATTGTAAATATTTATATAAATAATAATATAAACATATAAGATTATTTTAAATATAAATGTGTTACCTAGTAACTATTATATTGTTGTCTTCATTTTTTAAATTATTGATTAGATTATTATTCCATTATTACAATTTTCTTTCAACTTTTTTTTATATAAATTTTATAAACAAAATTTTTAGTTCATGATTTAAAAAGTTTATTTAATTTTTAACTCAAGTATTTCATTATAAATTCAATTTTAAAAATAGCTTTATATTAATCCAAACATTATTACACTTTAACTTTTTAACTTTTTTTTTATATTAATATCTGAAAAAATAATTTATATTAAAATCATATAAAGTATTTTTAAAAAATTTTTAATTTATTTTTTTTTATAAACATTTTTGGTACTTTCTATTTATTAATGTATAATTATTAAATTAATATTGATAAGATAAATTCCGAATTATTTAAATGTAAGAATTTTTTTAAAAGCTTGTTTATAAAGGTTACAAACAGCTCACAATTGACATTTTGTTCAGTGAAATTTTGCAGTTTACAAAAGATAATAATAACAATCAACAAGTCTAAGCCTCGAATGTCAAATCCAATTAAATTGTTTGAAGAAGCAGCAAACAGGTAACTATTTTTTACTACTTTTTACTTTTGTATTTGTCTATCTAGTTACACATACTCGAGTAGCATAAACGAAAAGTTTTTGTATAAAATGTTCCCTGTCGCGTGGGTAGGGTGCGCTCTTTGGAATCAAGAAAGTAGACTGTCGCACGCACGCACGTACGTGGACGATTAAACAGTGAGTTTATACCGATGGTGGAAGGTTTTGTAAAATAAATTATCAGTGTAATTTGTGATAGACGAAAACCTAATATAAAAAAAAAAATTTAAGTTGTACACTAAGGCTCATATCCATATTCGTTATCCTGGACAACGAAGGCATTGAAGAAAGTTGTCTACGAAGACGTTTTCCTCTTCGTTTGCTTCGCTTTTCCTCGTCGTGAACCGTCATCCGAATAATCCTTACCTCGTTTCACTAGGATAAAGTAAGTTACTCCCCTTAAGTGTGTTTTGTTCTGTGTGTACAAATACTTGTTCGAATTTTTCCCCCTCTCTCTCTCTCTCTCTCTCTCTCTCTCTCTGATGATCACCCTGATTAATGTCTGTCTTATTTAAACAGTCATAGGAAAAAGTAAAATATTATATTTACTGTGCATACAAATGGCTGAACAAAACTAAGGCATTGTACAATCGTTTATGTGTAGTACAGAAAAATAACTGCACACATTTGTCTTGTTAATACGATTTTTGAATTTTCGTATGTCCTTTTTTTTTTTTAAAGTGCAAGTTGTGTTTGTATCTCTAAATTTTGAAAGCTGTATATCCTGAACTAGTAATGTAAAATAAGTTTTAGTCAACTATATTTTCTCTTGGCTTTTCAGAAAATAATATTATTAAAACAGTTCATGTAAAATTATTTTGAGTATATCAAAGTGTTGTAAAGAGCAGATTTTTCCCTAATTTACTTTACGCAAGGGTAATCAATAGTTGTAAAATTTTAATTTTTGATTTTTTGACGAGTTTGATTGGCTTAATAGTTGTATTGTAAAACCCATAAGTAATTATTCATTCATTCGAATGTCAATAAAAACAAATCACTAATTATTTAAATTATAAAATCTGAAAACCATGTTGGTTTTGGTATTGAGAATATCAAAAGGCTTAAGATATTAGATAATAATTTGTTGTTATTTAACCATATCAACGAGTGATTAATGAAATTTGTGTAATTAATTATGTTAAAAATACGAATAACGTAATAATATAGGGTTGAAATATAACGTACTGACTGCCATGAGAGGAGGGAAGTGAGAGAGAAAACATTAAAAAACCTAAAACGTCGCTTCTGCAAGACACCAGAAAAGGATGCAGATATTCGAATGGTTTCATTGCCCTTTACAAGCTCCCCACTTCATAAATTTAACGTTAATCTTTTTATTCATTTTCTCTTTGGAATATCATTTATACTTTTTTTCTTAACCACTTGTTATACCAATATATAATATAATATTGCCACTTTATTTTTTATCTTTCAAACTTTCTGAACTGCCCCCTCGTAATTTAATACACACACACACAAAGTATATTAAAAAAAAAATGTGTTAATTGCACACGTCGGAATCACGAAAGTTTACATTAAATTAAATTACATTAAATTTAATTATTATAAAAAAATTAAATTAAATTAAAATGGATTTTAAACGAATAGTGTAATTCCAAGGTAAGTGTTGTTCGCAAACCTAACATGTACACTTTTACATTCACTGTGCATCCGAGCAAACTTGCATGACCGAAGAAAGAACAGCTATTTCTCAAATTTTCATCTTAAACTCTTGATACGACTGGCGATAAGTTAAATCCTAATAATTAATTTTAATAGTTAAATACGACTAGTTTACTAGTTAAATGTTTATCATTTATTTATTTCGTTTTCTTCGAGTTTTATCTTTAATTTATTACGTATAGGTGTATATTATGGCTTGTTTCTTTTTTTATTACCAAATTTTATTATGTATAGGTGTATATTACAGGTTACTTTTTTTTTTGTTACCAAGCTGTATGTTAGGATCGAATTTTGATTTGTTGTTTTAATAAATAGTGTACAAAAGTGGAGTAGATATTTGGAAATATATTTTTTAATTTAATTTTATTTTTAATTTCTGCATTATTAAATATGTTTGGAAGTGTTTGCTAACACATGATATTTTATTTTAATTTTTATTGTTCCTCCAATGATTTACGTTTTTATGTTATTTATTTCGTAGATGTTCAATCGTACAAATGCCAATTTCATTTTTAATCATTAATTTCTATCATGATTTTATAAATATATATAAACGTTTTTTATGAAATATTTTAATTTTTAGATTGATTTCTTCAATTTTAATTATTTGTCTTGCTGAATATTTTTAATACTTTTATAATTACACATAACATTAGCTTTTCAGTTGAACATTTAACTTTGAATTATGAATTTTCATTAATGTATTTTTAATAATGTGTGTGTAAAGGATACGTATTTGTCGTTATTATGTATACAAAATTTTTGTATAGGTGAGATATAATAAAAATTCGACATCTACTATAATCACTTCTCGATAAATGACTATAAATTATTTTGGGGTTAGTCAATATATATATTTTTACAAGAAAAAAATCTAGTTTTTTTTCCTTTATTTTTTTTAGATTCATTATAATGTAGACATTCGATAATGCATAATGTGCACTTAGAAGAAATGTTGAGAAAAAAAGAAAGAAACTCCGTAATCGTAATAAATCCAATAATCTTTTGCGGATGAACAGAATAAACGAGTGTTTCGTTATTTCTTGTAAACAAACTTGACCCTCTCAAATGTGAAAACCGTTGCACTGATTAAGCGAGCAAATGAACCAATATTTATATATTTGCGCATGCGTACTTAGCATAAAGTATTCAGACAAAAAAGAATTAAGGAACAATGTGTGTGTGAATTTTGAATAGCCCACTAATGGTTTATTTTTCGAAATGTTCTATTATGAAATTGTTTTGTAATGAATTTTAGAATTGTTAAAATATTGAAATAAATTTTGTATATAACAAATTTACAATAAGAATAAAGTATTTTTAACCAAGAAATTTATATTTTAATTATTCTTGAATTAAATACTTTCCATTTAAAAATATATTTTATTGGTCAAGTTTTAATTAAAAATTTTTTTAATAATTATAAAATAATAATTTTTATTAAATAATAATAATAATTTAGTTATAATTATAAACTAATATCTATTTATACCGGCAAATTTTATAAAAAAAGTAATCTAAAATCAAAACAAATATATCATATGTTTTTGTTACATTTTTGTGATAAAATTTATGACATTCTAAATTTCTACACGAAATTTATAGCAATTTATCAATGTACAATATTGTATAAAATAAGCATTAGTAATACATTTATACATTATAGTTATAAAATGTGTTATTAAACTATATTAACATATTAAAATTAATTATTGTTCATAAACTTCATAGCTTGACTTTTATTATAAATTATTTTTAAATTAAATGTTTCTATTATAAATATTGTGTAATTTAACGCATGTGCACTGTCCATACTATTAATAATAATAATAATAATAATAATAATAATACATAAGCTATTTTGTAAAAATGTTTATATTCATAAATACAGTATAATATCAATAATATTTTTAAAAAAGTAGAATGCATAATTTTTATAAAATATTTTCCTTTTTTGTATACACTAAATTTTGTATATATTTTTATTTTATTTCTATTTTTCTTCGCATTATTTGTGATCTTTGTCTTTTTTTTTCGTTCTATTTTTTGTATGCGTGCTCAATGAAATTAATACTATACATAAATAAAAAAATATTTACTTATTTTTGTGTATTCTAAATTATGATTATAAAATGTATTTGTAAATGATTCAACATACGATTCATAAGTTCTATTATTAGTGAAAAACGAGTTAAATCTTGTGTTTTTATGAAAGTTTAGAATAATTTACAATACATATAAATTTAAATTTAGAAAAAACAATACTGAAAATCCATGATTTTACCTTTTTTTTGTTGATTATATTATTTATTTTTATTTTATAAATGTCTTATTTGGCAATTTTATGAATTTTTGTTTATATTTAATTTATTTGGATTTGTATATTTATGTTTATTTTTAATTAAGTATTTAATAGTAATATTATAATTATTAAAATTCATTAATTAATAATCATTAAACGATTATTAATGCAATACACTATTAAAAGAATGTAGGAATATAGATCAAGAAATTTATTAATTACTTAAAGCAATGAAATTTTAAATATTAGAAATTTAACAATTTTTAATATTATAAATATTTTTCTTTAAAAATAAATGTATTGTATCAATTATATATATTTTGTGTCTAAATATATATATCAATAGTTTCAAAGTTTATTATTCCAGGTGTACTAAACAAAATGAAATGGTCTCCAGGAGCTCTATTTTGTGAGCAGGTAGGTGAATTAACAAGAGTCTTTTCACAGTGGAATGAATGCGAACAAACAGTTGTATTATATGCTTTATTAAGACGCATCCCAGCTGTGCAAGCTCGTTTTCTTGCACAAGCTGTTCAACATTCGCTACATTCAGTTTCAGAATTGGACTCACAAGAGCTAAATGCCAACAGTTCTGGTAAATTTATTAATATAAAGTTTAATTTAAGGATAAAATTTGTTATTTAATGGTCTTTTAATTAACTTAAGAAATACAATATTGTTTTAGTAAGCAATATCAGTAATGTAATTTAGAAAAAATTTTAAATCTTTTAAGACAATTAATACTAGTTTTTGTAGTATATATACAATATACTTTTATACTTTTCATTGAATTGAAAAATTATTGCAAGATAAATTTATTTTATACATTAGTAAATATAAAATAAAATTAAATTAATTACCTTTGAATATAATTTTTACAGCTTTTATAAATTCATTATTGCTAGAGTCAACTGAAGTTGCTATTAACCAATTACTTACACATCTTCCTCTTTTGAGACCAGGGAATGTAGAATGCAAACAGTGTTATTTATTAGCCATACCTGAACTAATTAGTCATTGCGTAACCACTGGTCAATACACTGAGCAAACACAGCAACTTTTAAGCTATACTCTCATTCATCCTGCCATTACTAGTCAAGATAGACGTGCACTAACCCAATGGCTTAGGCAACTTGAAGATAGAATTAGTAATGTTCAACCAATTCAAAATATTGTAGAGTATACAAGTAATAGTCCAATACGGTAAACGAATTGAAATCTTATAATAGCAGTACATATTATAAATACATAGAAACATTTAAATTACAAATTAAATTTTATAATATAATTGATGTTAAATATTTGTATAAAAAACTTTTTCTAATATATATTTTTTAAATATTACAAAAAAAGTAAGCAATAACCAAAAATTCTGTATTTAAATAATATTAATTTTTAAATTATATTATTTAATTAAACAAAATTGTTAAATATTATATTTTTTTTATAATTTAGATGGGATATACCATGGCAAAAAAATATTAAACAATATGATCAAATAAGTCAAGGATATAATGCACAACTTCGAACACCATTTAATTTTCAATTTCAAATGCCTGTTACTCGTCAACGACGTTCAAATAGTTTGACACCTCCTGTAACTTCATCACATCAGCCAGAGGTTATAGAACGAAGTGGAAACTCAAATATTTCAACAAGGCATAAAGTACGAAGCTTTAGTATTTCAGAAGATCATTCTAGTAAGTTTAATATATATATATATTTTTGATATTTTATTTTAAATAATATTACTTTCCTTTCATATTTTTTGAACTTCATTTTAATAAAATATTGATATAAAAAATAAATTTTTTTTTAAATGTATTTATTTTCATTTTATTTAAAATAGCTACTCTGATTGGATTAGGTCCCCTCAGTCCTCAAAGTTCTTGTGCAAGTAGTAGTAGTGAAGGTGAAGTTTCTTCTCGACCTTTAACAACAGGAATGAGAGGTTAGTTAATATAAATTTATCATGACTTATTTTGAAATTACCAATGTCAGTATGGAAAAATGATTTATTAAAGTATAAAAGGAATAAAAAAAATTGTTTAATCAATTTTTATTTTAATTGTTAATTCTAATATATTTATTTTAATTTTTTAAACTATATTTAAATTAATTTGTTTGTAAATACAGGAATAAATAAAAAATTTTTTTTGTTTTGATATTAAAATACAAAATAACAATTGATTATATAAAATAATAAAGTTTATACAAAAACTTTCAGTAAAAACATTACTTATCTCCTTTAAGTAATATATACTTATAAAAAAATATAAAAATGTACAAATAAGAAGGTAACAAATGTAATCTAATATTTAAATTATAAAGTTATAATAAATTCCAATATTACATTGATTTTTAGAAATTCAATGTTAATAATATGAAAAGTTTTTTTTTTTAATTAAATTAATATAAATAATGTTTAATTAGCATATATGTAAACACTATTTTAAAAAACTTTATATCAAAATTTTAAAATTCATATTAGTTTAGATGATTTAAAAAATAAAATTTAAAAAAAATAAAGTAAATAAATTACAAATGAAAAAAATAATGGTAAAAGGCTAAAAAAAATATTTAATATTTTAAGAAAAATTTTGATTTAGTAATAATTATTTTTTGCATATATTTTTGAGAAAAATCAATAAAAAAATAATATAATATACAATATTTACTATCTTAAAAATTGAGTAAATAAATTCTAGCAGATGTTGGTGAAATTTTATGTAAAAATATAAACAAAATTTTTATTATTCCAGTGATATCTTTATTTAAAAAGTTTTCTATTGTTATCAAGCATGCTTGAAGATAAAATAAATAGCAAACAATTTAACAAATAATAATATTATGTGCATGTTTGTATGTATACATATATACTTTTGTATGTGATTCAAATTAAATTTAGAATAATTAATGGAAAAATAATTGAATTTATTACAATCAAATTTAAATTACATTGAGCCATAAAATGTGTTCAGCTTAATAGTGTTAGGTATGCTTAGGTTAATTGTTTTATTGATTAGTTTCTTATAAAGAATATTTGAATATTGTATGTTCTTCTGTATTTTAGTATATTTAGTGTTTGTATGTTTATATTTACAGTTAACATTACAGAAATTATTCATTTTTACAATATTCATTTATTAGAATTTTTGTATGATTTTAATCGTCAGCATAATTATAATTTCAAAAAATTTAAACGCTCAAGTATATTTTTCTTAACATTATTTACATTATAAAAATTTGTTAAAAAACTAACATTTTTAATATAATATAATATAATATAATATAATATAATATAATTGAGCAAGTAAAAGTTTTGCTTTTTATATAATAAATTAAAATATGAGAATGAGAATTTGAGAATTATAATAATTAACTTTTATAGTTAAATTAATATATATAATTCATAAAATTTTTCTAGGGAGAATTTGTTTTTGTTTTGGAATTGGATTGAAAATAACTAAAAAAGACAACGTCTTTTTTGTATGTTGATAACTTTTCGATAATCTTATTAGGCCTTTATTAAAATTATAAAATTAAAAAATTAAAATATAGACAATGAAGTAATAAAATGACACGATTATAAATTAAAATTATAATCACTTGTTTTTTTAAATTTTCAAATTATGTTGACATTGTGTCAAAGTTATTATTATATTACTATATTATTTGTGAAAAATTTAGAAAGATGTTTTAATTCTGTGTATTAAGAATGAACATTACCAAGATTTGGTGTTTGTACAATTCCTTCAATTAATTAATTAATTGCGAAGCGATATGAAAAAAAGAATAATATATCGTTTTATGACACTCTTAATATAGATAATCACATAATATTTGTTTATATTTAATATTTAACATAATAATTGTTTGAGCTAATTCAAATATTGTTTATTCAAATAAATTATATATAAAAAAAGTTGATCTGAAAAATGAATTACTTTAAGTAATAAGTTGATTTAATTCCTATGTTAACTACGACATAGATTGTTGTTAAACTAATATTTACATCAATTGTCGCGTAATGCTGACGTAATTTGAAAATTTAACATAATAAGTGAATACAATTTTAACTTATCGTGTGTTATTTTATAATGTCCATTATCCATATTTTTATTATAAAATTTTACAAATTTTAATAAAAGCCTGATAAGAGTATCAAAATAGGTATCAAAACATTTTTAATATAAAAGACAGTCTTTTATTTATTTTCTATTTCATTTCTAACAAGAACTAATTTGTTCTTTAAAAATTTATTATGAATACAATTTTTTAGGTATTTTTACAAAAACCAAAATGGCAATTAAGATGCTCTATGTTTTTAGTGTTGATGTTTGTTTTTAAATCAAACAACTCTAATTTATACAAGTTGTTTCTACATATAATTCATAACTTTTTCGTTTATTATGCCATTTTTTGTCGTTAAAAAAACGTGTTTCAAGTTTATAGGGCCATTAAAAATAAACATAGATTATCTACAGAAAATTAATTTTTGCTGGTAAAATTTCTTGATTTGTAACAAATAAACTGGTCATACCGATATTTTTCCAAGTTTTTTGATTCGAAGATATCAAATTATTGTCACATGTACATTATAGTTAATGTTTATTTCGAACACTTTACCCAGAAAATTTATACATGTATAGAGAAAGCACTCTTTGTACTATAATAAGATGGCTCCATTCGCCCTTCATGAGTGAGCGCTCGTTGAAAAACTAGAGAAAATTAACGCCTGGATAAGCAGTAGCCGGTCAGTCAGGGATTGGGAACGTTGTTCACAGATGTAGTCAATAAAAAAAACAAGTTTAAATAAATAAATGCAACCGAAAAGGTGTACTTTAATGAGCAGCTCTCTCAGATAAATACAAAATCAATGATATAGTGTAAACAATCGTTGATTTAATTTAAAAATCGAATAATATAATAATTTAATTCGAAGCTGTTAATTCCCGAAACAAAACAGTGGTAACAATTTAATATTTATAATACTTAAGTTACGTCTATTCGCCTAGTGACCGCCGGGTGGGTCACGGATATAAACAATAATATCGACCCGGATACACTAAGACTCTGCGGATTATCTAAAGTTCGAGTAATTATTTTAAATAATTACTTTACAAAATTCTATACACACAAATACATTTTGGATAGTGAGCTGCTTTCAATTTTTTCTTTTAACAAATACAGACAAATAAATAATAACATACGGCGGGGGAAAACAAAAGTAAGCGGGAGACATAATGACGTGGTAGCAAAAACCACCGGACGGTATTACTAACAACGGATGTAGTGCAAAAAGGGAGATTCATCATGAGCCAAGGTTGCGGACGGCGGATGTGAATGGTAAATTTGCAGCGAATGCAAATTTACATATTCGCCGCAGAATACTTCTGGCTACAGACGAGATGGTTTGATTGCAACTAGTCAAACCCTTAGGAATTGGGCTGCCACATAAACGTGAACGGTCCGGGTGGTTGTTGACATGGATGCGTGACAGCGGAGGCGTTTAAGAGTTTGATGACACGAAATCATGTGCAGCGGGATAAACAGAAATAATGGTGCGTTCGGGATCAAGACCATAGAGATTCTGCTCTCGAAACTAGCACGCCGGGGTGCTAAGTAGCCTCGGTCTCTCGGCATTCCGGTGTGCGCGGAATCTGGTGCGTACCTTGCCGCACGAGGGGATTCGCGGATTTGGGGAATCCGGAATGACGATTAGCCACAGTCATTAGTCTGCGCGGACTACTGGGGTGGGTTACACGACGAAAAGACTCGAGCGGCCTATTCCACTTACTCCGGGCCCGTTGAACGACTCGGCAAGCACTAACATGGCGACCTACATGCGTCGGAAGTTCTGGGCAGCTCACGCGGACGTAACAAAACTTCCAGCAACGAGAATGTTTTGTTACAGTACTGAGAAATTAAAAAATTAAAATTGAAGGTATTGTATCCATGTGTTTTAGTCTTCATATTTTCTGTAACTAAGTTACTTTGAATATTCATAAATAAAAAATTTGTTATAATGTGACTCAGTGTACAGTCACATATTAGTATTCGATAAAATTTTTAGATATTTTGAATGAATTTTCTTTTTATAAATTTATTTTTGTAAAATGTTTTTAATTAGTTTACTTGTACCACATAACAATTAACGTACATGATTTCAAATTTTATAATAAAATTCTTGATATAATACGACAAATTAACAAATAAATTTTATTTAAAAAATAGTTACATATCTATAGTATTAATCAAAGAAAATATATAGTTTTTATTATTAATAAAAATATTTTTATTATTAATATAATATTAGGAATATAAATGTCAAAATAAAAGATAAGTGGAAATAAAAAAAAAGGTTAACATTGTAAAAGTCCATAGGTTATCTTTAAAAGAAAAAATTTTTTTTAATACTAAAGTAGATAAAATTGTACATAACGTGAATTATATGTCTTTTTAATTTCAAAAATTAAAAAAATGGTAGCGTTTTGAAAAAATTTTTTGTTTTAGCAAAAAAAATCTTATATTTTGGAACTTTTAAAATATCAAAAAATAGTGGAGGTTCACGATGTACAAAAAGTATTTTTTACATGTCATTTATAATTTTTGTAATTATTAATTTCAGTTGTTTATTGTATGTGCTTACATTAATATAATTTATTAATTCCTTTACTAGTGTTACGTCCGTAACATTTATTAAATTCTTCCGAATTTTTAGATTAGGAAAGAACTTAATATCCGACGAGAACGACTTTATTTTTACATTGACGCATTTGGGTCTACATTTAACTGCACAAACCCTTTTTGCCAATTGTCGCAACGACGGTAATTTCTCCAATTCGAGCCTACGCTTGCGCGCACTAGCTCCTGGGATGGAGTATACAAATCTCGCGAAATTATTTTTATAAAAATGAAAATGAACGAACACGAGTAGATAATATATTTGAATGAATAAATAAATAATAAACAATACATTTGATACAAAATACATTTTAATAATCTTACTTGTCAATGTGTAGTACAATGATGGAGATTCACAATTTGGATCGCAATATAAACCAAGTCTCGTCAATAAATCGAATCCTTGAAATATATTATTTTGAAATTTTACAAATATTGTCTAAACTCGCGATGAAAATGCTTGATGAGCATGTAAACTTTGAGAATCAGAAAACTAGTGCTGCATGCCTAATGCTTAATTAATGCTTACTTAATGCTACTATTATTTGAAATTCGCCCCTTTTTATACCCTTTGGTGATTAGTTATTTTTGAAAAAGAATGAATCTTATTCGTCGCATTCATCTCCTTCTCCGGACTTTTCTTAATTATTTTAGATTCGCCTAATCAGAGTTAGTTTCGGATTTTGATTAGGTTTGATTTTACGGGGGAGGTAATGATGAGCTTACATATTTAATTCGAGAATTTTCTAATTTACAATTTTGCTTTGTTTATCGGTTTCTTCATTTAACAATCGTATAACTTAATATTTCGGTGATTCGATTTATAAATTAATAATAAAATAATGATCAATGATTAAATGGTCAATAATTAGTTAATTTGTTAATAATAATCATTTGTTAATTAATAATTATTTAACAATTCATTGTTAATAATCGCGATATCATTTCTAGTTTATTGGTAATTATTTGTTTATAATTATTTATTAATTAAGAATTTTTCGTTAATCAACAACTCGTCAGAAATTAACTATTTGTCATTAATCATTTTTTAAAAATAA
Source organism: Eupristina koningsbergeri (assembly GCA_018907245.1). Taxonomy (NCBI): domain Eukaryota; kingdom Metazoa; phylum Arthropoda; class Insecta; order Hymenoptera; family Agaonidae; genus Eupristina; species Eupristina koningsbergeri. Next base: position 450,251 of record JACCHV010000024.1, on the reverse strand, counting down.
CTAGTTGTTAACAACAATTTATTTGTTAATAACAATTTACTAATAATAATTTGTGGTTAATAACAATTTACTATTAATTATTAACTTATTAATATTGGTTGCATGTTAACAACATTAATTTGTTAATGATAATTTTGTTATTAATTAATAATTTGTTTGTAATAATTCATTCGTTAATTGATGATTCTAATAATTTTATTTAATCAATAATTTGCAATCGGCTTCGCTATAAAGAAATAATCGGCTTCTGGTAGTTTCGAATTATTTTTGTGGGTTTTCGATTGATATTATATTTCTCGAATTTTCATGTCGTAGATGATTTTACTTTTTCGTAATTTTACTCTGCACAATACTTAGTCTCCACATCTGGAAGATATTAAAATTTTATTACTTACACGCGTGCGTGATTAGGGTTTTCCTCATCCGCTCGTGTATAGGTCAAGTTCTAGGGTCAAGCGCAACTCGAGGTTACATTTCGGGAAAACCATAAAAATGTTTGATAGGAAATTATCGTTTGGGATGCGCGTGTCCATGACTTGGGAAAATATTCTAAATTCAATTGTCGATTCATATTTTAAAAAGTATGTAATAATAATTTTGATAAATTAAATATTAATCGTTCGGCTTATGCCGTAACACTAGTATCAATGTACTAGTACGAAATTAGTGTCATTAGCAGAATATATATCCGAAATTGAAAAAAGTCTCATAAAAAGTGAGTTTCAAAACAAATTCTGCTTAAAATGCAACAATGCTTACATCCTCTGCTATTTCTATATAAATAATTTTTGCTTTTAGATTTCATAGTTGTTATTTTTTTAATAAATTGGGAATTTTCATAATTGACTCATTTTTATGCATTTGACCTTTAGACTATTTATTCATAGAATACATTAGTACAGTAAGCTTTGTCTTATGATAAATAGCATATTTCTAAATCATTTTATAGTTACATACTGATAGTTTTGTGATTTTCTTGATGTCCATCGACTATCCAATAATTATCTTGAAAAATATTAAACCACTATAAAAACCGTATAGATGTAGTTTTTAATTATTAGACCAGTAAAATGATGATTGTTTTGGAATAAGTTTTTAATGTTTTTGTTCAAATAATAAATTGATTTGGCGTATACAACCTCCGCTAGTTCCAATATAATTCATATCAATAAGCGAAGATAAAAGGGATGTATTGCTGTTCACTGGGTTCTTTTTAACAGTTGAATCTTTTGAAAATGCGTTTCTTTATAATTCCTTAATTATAAATGTAGTACATTTTTAATTTGACAAATGTTACCACTCAGATTTATTTAAATTATCGTTTATGACAATTATTTACAAAGTAAATACAATACGTTTTAATTTACAGAAAATTAAAATTCTTAAATATATATCGTTTTTAATGGATCCAATCTAGATTTATTATGCTCTTACATTCCGGCATTTCTTCCAATTTAATATTCATTTTAAGATAATTTGCATCAATTTGATTCATAAATCTTATCATCCATTATTCAACATGTAATTATTTATTAATCCTGTAACCGTTTATCCTCGAAATAATAATTTTAAGATTATTCCTCTATTATCTATTAGATATTGGTATATTTTAGTTATATATATATTTTTCATTTGCGTTATTAAAACTATGTAATATCAGATCGATTTTTTATTAAGATTAATCGAAAAATTATTTAGTTATTGTGAATTTGTCTGAATTTCTGGCTAATATTTATTAATATATAGATTTTCATCGGCACTAAGCTTACGTAGTTTTTCAAGGTTAATTAAATGTATTTTTATATTTTTTTTTCATTTTATTTACAAATATACACATCAAAAATTTATAAAATAAGTTGAAGCTAGTTAAAATTAATCGTTATAGTACGAAAGCTGAGATTATTCTGGCGTAGAAAAATTACAAAAGATTCAAAATGAAGTACAAAAATTGACCTGCATAGGTAACTCAAGAGCCATAAAATTCGTAATACAAGTTAAACTAATTTGGTTTACAATACACAGATGCATGAAGAGTATTTGAGTAATTAAATTTTATAATCTGGGAAATTCATTTTTTTCAATAACATTTAGGCTGTACTATATCATAAATAAAATAATTTATCATTCAGACATATTTTTATGGAATGTTTGTTATTAAATGAATCTGTAACGATAAAAAAAAGTTTATATATATATTTATTTATTTATTTATTTACGTTTATAAATAATAATGAATGTAAATAATTAATAGATGTTCCGTTATGGTTGAAAACCCTGCGTCTTCATAAGTACAGCTATCTGTTTACTAGTCTTTCTTATGACGAAATGCTTGAACTTACGGAGGAACGTCTTGCTGAGCAAGGAGTAACCAAAGGCGCTCGTCACAAACTTGCATTGTCAATCGCAAAGCTGCAGCAACGCTATCAAACGTTGTTAAATTTAGAGAAAGACCTGGTGCAACCACAGCCCGAGATAAATCAGTCCTCTTCTTTCACTCAGAAGCCATTGTTGGTTACTACGTTGGATGAACTCAAAGTTATACTTTCAACGCCACTTAAGCCTAGCCAAGAAAACGATAGTCAAGATATACCCATGCAATTTACGAAGGTCCTCGGTAAACGTAAGTTTCTACAATATAGAGTAGATATTTCTGTTTTTGTTTCATAATTAATAAAATAATAACATTTAATTATATGAAAAATATCTTTTTTGGGTATAGTTAAATAAAACAATAAATTGTTTGCTATGATGTCTGATCGCAGTAAACAATTTGTTTTATTCGCACTCGAAAAAGGATATTTTTCATATAATAATTACAATGAAGGATATTTTTTACAAGGATTTATCAATAACATATTTAATATTATTAAACAATAAATTTTTTAACTGAAAATGAAGAATTTTAAACTATTTAAAAGTTTAATCTTCATATTTATGCAATGAAAATTAATTTAATATTTGGATGGATGGTTAAAAGCGAAATTGATAATGTAGTATCAATCATATAAATTAAAACATCAAAATTTTGTAAATGACAACTACATTTCAATAGCTTAATACAAAAATCAAGTGAATGCAAATATAATATAATTCAGTATAATACAATTAATATTATGAAATAATTATTCACTTTTGTTTTGAATATTACATTTAAACATTGAATCCATTTTTATTGAACCTGAAGAAATTTTATTTCTTTTTTATAATATTGATACTTTTTTAAATTGGTTTCATTTGACTAAAAGTCATTTTTATGTAATTAATTATACATTAAAATTGAATATTTTTTATGTATATTTCACATATTTTTTTATTTCAGTTTGCAGTAGATTAGCTTTGGAAAATATGGATGATATAGTCTTGTGTTCATGCATAAATATTTTTGAGAAGGTGTTACAACATGATTGTTTTACACCAAGTCAAAAAGAAAAAGTACAACAATGGCGCAGTCGTCTCGGTAATCCTAGACTCACTCCTAAGTAAGCTCAAAAATAAATTTTTTGTTTTTTTTTTTAAATTTTATATTGGATTTCATAAAATAATTAATTTAATGCTATTACTATATACATTATAACAAAATTAAAAAATATTTTTATTAGAAGAACTTTACATTAGAAGAGTTAGTAAAAGAATTATGTTTTGTTAAATGAACATTTTTAATATAAAGTTAGAAACGTGATGATTAGATTTCTTATATTATACCCATAAGGAACTTAAACTTTACGTTTCTAATGACAATTGAGGGTGTTTATTCTAACTATTTTTAATAAGAAGTATTTATATTCGAAAAATTTAAAATAAAAAGATTAATATTATAAAATTGATTAATTGTTAAATAACATTGGATACTTTATTTTATAAAATGCGTGATTTAAATTAGTATAATAAACTTTGAAAAATGAGACATTATATTTTTAGTTTTATTTTAATGTAAAAACTGATGAATTAAATAAATGTAAAAATACTGTATTTCGTGATATTTATACTTACGTTATTGAGGTTCGACAATTATAAAATATAGTTAATCATAGTGATTAGTTTATAAAATTGTTTGTATCATTTTATTACATATAGTATTCCATAATTTATGTAAAATTTGATGAACGATAATATCAAAATGTGCATAGGATTAAAAAGTATGACTCATGATACAGATATAATATTTTTATTAATTTATTAAATTCGTTGAAATACATTTTTTAATGTTACCGACATTATACAAAATAAAATTACATTTAAAGATTAAAAAATTGTTAATTAAAAAAAGTTAAGTTACTGATATTTAGTATTGCAAAATAATAACCAAGTTTTGTTTATTTAAATTGATTCATATCAATGTAGACGACATTCGAAAACGATATCAAGCACATCCTATCTGTGAAATAATTCAATTACTGTATAAGACATTCTCTGATTATGTTCTATTCTATTTCGTTTTGGTAATCAGAATTTGCTCCCTAAATCATGTGATTTAACTTTTTTTATTTTTTCTGGGGGGGGGGGTATTTAAAATAAAAGCTTAAATATGTATTGAAGAGATGTTTTAAAGTTGTATCAACAAAATTCACCAACACCTTGTAAGTCATTTGCTCTATGTGATTTTCACTTAAATCTTGTGTAAATTATGGAAATTTTTCATTTAAATGAAAATTAAATAATATTTATAATGGTTAATTTTATTTATAATTTAGTAACTAATTATGAATATAATATTAAAACATATTTGAACGAATATTGTATGATGTAAATAAATTTTTTGAAATCAAATTTAAAATAATTTTCATTATTTTAATTTAAATTCTTTATTATTTTGTTTTTACTACATTTTAAATGGAAAAAAAATTTTATTTTTTATTTAGATGGCAACATAATCATGCATTCTTTATTCGAAAATACAGTAATTCACAACAAAATGGTAGAAAACCTAGTTTAAATTTAAGTCATGTAGGAAACATTAAGTCGTCAAACAATTTTATGGTAACATCACACAGAAATAGTATATCTACTCCATATTTACAATCAACTTTCAGTCAATCATTGAATGATAATAATTTCAAATCAGCTCAAGGTCCTGAAAAACGACCAAGTCTTCAGGAGACAAATGTAGAGGTAAAATTTTATAAAAATAATATAGCTATAAAATTTATTTTAATCGATAGAATTCATTACACTTTTTTGGTGGATTAATACTTGAAAATAATTAATTTGTGTAAACAATATTTTGAAGTATTAATTTGCCAAATGTATAATTTATTTGAGAATTATATTTTTAAAATATGATTTTTGCTAAAAAATATTAGTATTATTAAAAAAGCATTTTGAAAATATTAAGAATTCTATTGATATTATATTAAGAAAAAAAGTTTTTAGTATTATTTATGAATATATGTTATTTATTTTAATATTTTTACAATAAATGTTAATGTGTCTTAATATCTAAAATTTGTTGTATCTTTTTATACATAAATAAATGTTTAGTTTTCGAGTGTAGTTATAGTAAACATTAATATAATTAAAAAAACAATATATTTTTTCAGTAAATAGAATTGTATTTGTTTTAAAATCAATGATTGAATGCTAATACTGATTATTTTTATATTATATTTTCAAATACAATGTTTTATAAATATATATTGTAATTAGTACACACACGGGCACTCACGCAAGCATGCACGTGCACAAGTAATAAATACATAAATCATAGTTAAAATTTGTTAAGACTTGATATAAATCTGTGAATTGTTCAGACCTAGTTTTACAATTTAAAGTATTATTTGATCAACTTTTTATGAATTAAAAATAATGCATTTAGAATATATTTATGTATAATAAAATAATTTTAGAATTTTTAACATTTAAAGTAACTTCTTTCAAAACTTGATTAAAAATAACTTCCATCATCATTTAAATCTTTACTTTATCTTATATAAGTAATAAAAAAAAAAAAAAAATAAAAAAATTGAATTACAACAACAACAACAACAAATTGCAGCAGATGCAGAGAACTCTGCAACGTACATTCAGTGTGTCTAGAAATAACTTCTTTGGACACTCAAGCAACACAATAGAAAGTACGGAACCAGAAATAAATTCTTGTTTGGAGTCGCTGTGTTTGCGCATGACTGAACAAGCCATAGGTGGTTTTGGCGAAGCCTAAAAAAGTTAAAGATTTGCTTTATAGCAATAATTGATACATAATGTCTCACTTATATTGTCAACACACTTTTCCAGCTCTTTACCTCTATTTTAAAAATTTAAAAATCGACGATAATGATAAAGATATAAAGACGGAGCAAACAAGTGCAGAGTATGTATTGTCGTATAAGTTTAATTGTTCAATATTAGATACAATAATATGTAACATAATAGACTGTGTATATTAGAGAGTAATTGACAATTTTTAAGAAAACTGTAAAAAATGAAATGAAATTGCAAAAAATTGGAAAAAAAGAAAAAAATTGTGACTGCCAACGGATAAAACAAAAAAGTTAATATCAATTAATAAAAAATTGGTATTGTTTTGATACTTTGTTAATTATATGAAGAATCTGAAAGTTTTGTAAAAAAAATGCTGCTTAGTTTTATTTATGTAAGAAATGCAAAAAATATCATTGTTTTTTATTGATTGATAATTAATTTTTAATTATTTTTCATTTTTATTTACGTGGAATATATAAAGTATAAAAGACTTTTTAAAAAAGAAAACAAAAAAATCGTGCAAGAAAATCTGTAAAAGTAATTTTTTTCAAGTATTCACAAATAGGAAGCTTTTCAAAATTCAAATTTATTATTAAAAGATTTACTATTGCTTTTGTACTAACATTTTACTGCTTATATATTTAATAAAAGATCTTATCTACCTGTGGGACTCTTGGATGATTGTTGTCCAAAATAAATATTATTTTTTTTTTTTTTTTTTTTTGACGAATCTAATAATAGAGAAATGTATAGTATAATTTGTTTACTTAGACATATTACATTCTAGATCTCAAATTGAAATGTGTTCAATTAATAGTATAATGACAATAATCCTTTGAGTCCAAAGTGTTAAATAAGTAAAACTATTTATATCAAACTGATAGAATTTGGTAAATCGAACCATACTAGAAGGATAGATTCTTTCTTCTGGTATTTACTTAATTAATAATGCTTATAAAATATATTGTATACAGTAATTAATATATATACATACATATTATTAAACTTTTTAAAAATCTAATTTAAAAGTTATCATTGAAAACTAATGAGCAAAATACATTTATTTTTTTTTTTAATTGAATGATCCATTGTGAATATTTCAAACTGAATAAAAAAAAAACAATGGTAAAACATATAATTTATTTACAATATTTTATTTATATTCTCCATTTTTGGAAATGGAATTTTTTGAATTTTACGATATCAAATACCGAACTTCAATAGAATTTTCAAGTTTCTTTAATGGTTGACTTTTTTTTTTTTTTTAAAGACGATTGGATTTATTTTTAATTTTTTTTTTTATTTTTGGATTTATTTCTTTAGCTGAATTAAAATTTTAAATACATGATTCTGTTTATCGAAGATTTTTTAAAGATATAACTCCTTTTTATTTATGATATAGATAGATTTACAATCTAGTTCGCGTGCTTAGTTTTGATCGATTTACTACGAATCTATAATAAGCAAAGTAAGTAAATAAATATAAAAACGTACTCGCTAACGTACATTTTCATATTTATTTACTTAATGTACGTCGCATGTATTAATAAGATTTCGTAAACAATACAAGTGCAATGTTTTTCACATAATTTTATAAAATATAAATTAATATGCTTAAAAGTTTACTTATTAAAATGCATTTCATAAATAAATTTAAAAGAAAACTCTTGTTCATTTTTATACCAGTAAATGTGAAAAGACTTAGTTTGTATTTTTATTCAATTAATTTTTTGATAAATATATGATTATTAAAAAAGAGAAGTGAACTATTTATGAAGAAAATCATGCTAATTACTTAAATAAATAATTACTGCTGTAGCGGTTATTTCAGTATTGTTGTTAATGCAATAGAACTTTAAATTTAATGTATATTTCTTTTGAGTAACATTTAACTATAGTAACAATAAATTATAAATATTAGATTTTTATAATATTTTATTAACTGTAAATCTGAAATGAAATATTTCCAAAAGCTTGAAACGATTTAATCAATATAAACATTTTTAGTTAAAATAAAACTTAGTATCATATGTTTATATTTATCTTTACAAGGTTTATGTTAAACTAATAAAAAAAAAAAATATATATATTTAATTAGAAAATTAAACAAATTATTATATAAGATTAGATTTTAGAATAAAAATACACGATAAAATGTTTTATAAAATAACACAAATGTTAAAGTGAATTTAAAGAATTTAAAGATATTGAAAATAATTTATTATACTCGTATTGAATCAAGCGATTACGTTTTTTAAATCATTGATTACGTATGACTTAGAATTAAATAAAAAAATTAAAAATTTTATGAATTAAGCATAATTATTTATAAATCAATTAAAGAAAAGTATATGTTATTTTTGGCCGGGAGAAATGTAATTTTACACGCACGAAAATATAGATTTTCGTAATTTGTATAGTCATATACTGAGGAAGAAAATATTGTATCAGTAGTTTAAGAAGTATATTGAGTTTATCTATATCGCATATATTTTTTAGAACTTCATTTTTGAATTATATATTACATGTAAAATGTAAGCCATTATAAAAGAAAAAAAAAATAAATAATTAAACTTCAAATATATAATTTATAATTTTTTTATGTTTTCTTAAATAGAATAAAAAAAATTTTTTCATTTTTAAATCTAAATGTTTAAAGCAAAAGTTTTTTACGGTATTAAAGCTTGAGTTATTTAAAAAGAACAATTGTTTATTTTAGTATTTTAGATAAAAAAATTTCGTTTAAAAATATTATAAAAAAAATTATTCTGATATGATAGTAAGCTTGTAATAATGAAATGTAATTACAAAAAAGCTAAAGAAGTGAATTTGATTAATGAAAATTAAAATAATAATAAAATTAAAATGCATTTTATTTTTAAACGCTTCTTATTTAGAAGTAAAAGTTTATTAACACTTGCTGCGGTACTTGAGATTAAATTATGTTACTTATTGTTTGATAAATATTAATTTTTTTTTTAATTATACCCTTTTTATTTAAATTGACCAGATATTTTTGATATATATATAAACATTTTAATTATTGAGATTCTAAATGTAAATTTAAATTTTTTATGTAATTTCTCACCTATTTTCAAAGTTCAGAAAAAAAAGATACAAAATAACTTAAAATTATCGAACTTATATTGAATTTACAACAGTATTTTTTAATCTTAACTTTAGTAGAAACGAATAATTATGTATCAGAATTTTCTATATTGTATTTTATAATATTGTATATATTTGTCATGGAAAAAAAACATAAAAATATATTAAATTTTCAAAAAAAATTTAAAAAGGATGATATTTGCAGTTATACTAATGAATTAAAATGTTGAAATTAATAGAACAAAACATTGAAATTTATAGATTTGGATTATGTAAAAGTACACATTTCGTTTTTAAATTATTGGTTACTCATGGTAGAATAGAATAATTGATTATAAAAATGTGGTAAAATAATATGAAATTCATCAATTAGAAGAGTTTAAAAAAAATAAGAAGCGCCTTTACAGATGTTATTAATTTTACTTAATATGATAGTAAAATTAATTACTTTTACATACAAATAAATAAAACGTAAATAATAAAAGACTGACAATTTCATGCATTAAAGTAACAAATAAACGAAACAACCTATAAAAAGAATATCGCGAGTCAAAATTTATTCTTCAGGTAGGTAATTAAAAAAAAGTACTTATAAAAAATTAACTTTAAATAAAATAAGATATTAATTATATCGCACGAATTTTGTAATATAATAAGATTTTATGTGTAAAATATTAAAGATGATGATGACGATTATTATCATTATTATTATTACTATTATTATTTACATATAATAAGGACAAAAATAATATTAGGTAATTGTACAAGAATTTTTTTTATGTAAAAAGAATAAATAATCAATTTTCAATTTATTATTCTTATTGCCTATTAATTATTTCATTAATAGGTTTGAAACTGTATGCACATAAACAAAAAAATTTCTTGATACTAATAATTAATCATACCGTTGTAAAGATCGCCGAAACTCACACGTGATATTTATTTTTTAGTTTTATAATAGTAGATCGAAACGACGAATTATTACAACAATTATTTATATATATTTAATATCAATTTTTTTTATATTTGCTGAAAATTTGAAAAATACATTTTACGTTTTATTATTTGTTAAAACTGTACTGATTACGTTAATTGTATAGTAAATAAATTTGATACTGTATTAAAGAAATCGACCGATTTATTCAATAAAAACATAATTAATTTTTGAATTACTGCTGATGATGTGCAATTTTATTATTTTGATTATCAATCCTAGTTTACCAAATAGAAATACATGTTATTATAATTATTTAACGCGAATGATTGTATTATAAGGAAATTACATTTTTCAAAAGAATAGAACACAGACTAATAAACAGTTTCAGCAAAAATACTTTATTTTCATACTCTTAGACTTTTAGGTTGCATAATACACAATGTCGATATATATTTTGTTTGCTTCCATTTCGAATGTACGGTGAATGTATAACTTATTATAATTATTATAAGTATAATTACCAGTTATGGTTATTTGTAATAAAATATTAGGTAAGTAAGTTACCAGATGCTTGGAGATTCTCTGTTAGTAATATTTTATTTTGTTTTATGGTTACACCCAATGAGTAATCTTGACCTTAAAATTAATTTTGAGAAATTTTTAAGCTTCGATTGATAATTACTGAATAAAAATTAAAAATTGTTAAAAGTATTAAAAGTTATTTTCCTTTATTAACAATCAAATTTCTAATATCCTGATATTTCATGCTTATTGTTTAAATAAAACTGTAAAAATTTATTAATATTAATTTTTATAGTAATTATAAATATTATTAGGTACCTATTTTATTCGTATTATTTTATTACCTGTTATTAGTAAAGATATTTAGTAATTATTTTTTTGTATCAGCACGTGTCTTTTTTTTAAATTTATTTTTGATATTGAAAATTATAATTTAAAAATTGTTTCTAAGAAATTAAAATCCACTAGTTGTTTAGTAATATAAAAAAATCTTATGTAGTTTATTTTTTTAAACAATTTAATTGGTTGAGTTTTTAAAACATCTAATATTGTAATATGTTTTTCAACGTTTATAGCGTTATTTTTTTTTATAATTTTATTTATTTTTCCTTATCTAATGTTCATAAATACAAGAGTAGTATATGATATTGATTAGAATTGTAAATATTAGTAAAGAATTTATATTTAATATAGATATTTACAAGATATTACATGATAAGAGTGAGATAGTTTCACTAATAATGACAGTATGAAAAAAAAATTTTTATAAAAATTCTAGTTGGAATTTTTTATGGTATTCTTATTTAAAATACTCATATAAAAAATTTAACAATAAATTCATAATTTAATTGCTATGTATATTACAAAACTCAACAAAAGTGCATAAAGTATGCATATTTTTTTCAAGAATATGTATTTCAATTATTTTAAACATAATAGAATATCTAAATTTTTTAAATATAACATAAAAAATAGAGTATAAATTTAATAAATAATTATTTGGATACTTTTTTCGTTAAATGTAACGAAATAAAAACATAAGATCTTAGTGTACGTCGATGACATTTTGATGAGATGTATTTCGAATACTCATCAGATCTGTTATATTTATTTTCAATAAATAAAAAATTAAAAAACAGATTTTTAACGGTGATTAATTTGAAACAGAAACAAATCACAGCCATTTTTAACATTGTAAAATTTTTCACTTAATAATTATAATACGTTGATCGCAATATATGTTTATTATAATAATGTCTTTCCGGAATCAAAATAACAAATACTAAATCATAAAATACTTTAAATTCTTTAAATTTAAATAAACTCGATTTTAGTAAGTTTTTACTACGTAAACAATGGTATTCGTGATATTTTTAAATTGTTGTCTTTGAAGGTTTTAGCCTCTTAAGAATATGCAAAACTTTGGTAGAATTGTTTATGTAGATTTTGATAATTTTTATTAAGAACTTGTGAATTTTTATCATAATATTTTTGTGTATTTCTTATCTAGGTTAATATTGATCAAAGTAATTGTACTTCAAACGATCATAACTATTGTCTAAATATGGTAATATTATTTATGTCAGGTACTAATATGTATATATTATTTAAATTTAAAACAATGTTTGAGGAATTTTTAATTTATTATTTTCTAAAATTTTTTTTGTGTGTAAATTTTATACTATACTTTTCTTCTATTAGCAGTTTACCATGTTAATTAAAAATTTACGATATAATAAACATATGATTTTATAACTTTTATATTATTTGTTATGATAAATAATTATTTGAATCAATATTCAAAATATATATTATTTTTATTCAACATATATCTCATGTAACTATTGTAATTATTATATCTTTTCATAGGAATATTTAAAAATAAATGAAGAAAAATTAAAAAATAAATGAAATACGCGCAAACGTTCATATATTTTCAATAATTAACTATAGAAGGAATCATTTTATTAAAAGCTAGTCAATGATGCATTTTTATTGCATATTAATTATTATATTATCATTTAATTTGATGAAAGATATTGATTGATTAAAATTTTTATTTAAGAATTTGTACCCGATAAATTATTCTTTTAGACAAACAAATGTTAATATTGTAACAGTCGACTCCTTTGTGCCGGGATTGGCTCGCCGGTTTCAGGGTTCGTCCGAGGGATTCGGGCAGAGTGAGGCGGGGCACGAAATGAGAAGGCGGTTTATTCAAGTGTGAATAAAATATATCTTTAATAATACTTCATTAGGTATAGTTACATTGTTCTCGAAGCATCCCTTCGCGATACGCGGGCTTATGCTAAGTCAGTACGTGCGGTAGCTCACATACACAACTTTGTATTACACGGGGTCTAGTGTACACATAGGTAACACGGGCTTCGAACACACACATATACGCTCGCTTCACACACTCGTACACTGTCCTCTGTTGACGTCGGTACTTAACACATGCGTACACAGCGCAGTTCGTATCGTAGTTCTAGTCATCCATATGTTCAAAAACGGTCGCTCACACATACACACCCATACACCCATATCGCATCGTAATCTAATTTTATACACATTTACATATAGGTACACTTCCGTATGTGGGCGTCAACAATCACGTACACATACATATCGCTTTATGTACGTGTATCGCAGATTTTCTATATACACATTTACACACACGCGCCATAATTTGCACGTTGCGCCTATCACAATTCTATTACTGTATATATAACTCGTACCCTTCGAATTGCCTTATTCCCACTCCTAGTAAAATTTTGCGCGCTCGGCCGATTTTGACCAACTTTATACTCATATTGTAAACAATTATAAATATTTACAGAAAATGTAAGATACGAGATTTGATATAGAAGACTTATATTTTTTAAAACTATTGAAAAAATTAGAATCACCCGGCAAGTTGATCTGGAAATTAATTTGAAAATTTTCGCATAATTTAATTAATATTGTTATTACTCAAAAACTAATATTCCAATCAAACTAAAATTTTTGTACAAATAAAGTGCATATCAATTACTTTAATTCCCAATAATTATATTTGTGAATATTAAAAAATAACAAAGTTATGATTTTTTTAATCAATTTAAAAATTTTCCGCTAAATATGAAATTTTTCTGTTTATAATTTTCCAAATGGTTTAAATAAACATTCATTTTATTTGCAATTTTATTAGCTACAATAAATCCATTGATACTATATTCTTAAAATTAAACGTTTCATTCTATTACAAAAAAAGTAAAAAAAAATGCATTTTTTCGTTAAAATTGTTAATAAAAAAAAACCTGAATATCATGAGTTGCATTTTAGAAAATAAGAATCTACTGATTTTTTCACGAATTTTGATATGCGTCACTACCTTCTAATTTTTCATGACCTAAAAAGTGCTCGTTGCTTGGACTATAATAAAAATTTAAATATTATATAAACAGTAATAATCATAAACATAAATATGACACAGCACGATTTGACTTTTAATATGGACAGACGAATAATATAATCGGAATAATATAATACAGTGCGAAATATTACACCAATTACCGAAAAATTTGTGTATAAATTTTATTTAATTATTTCATAATCAAAAAAATATCCGGTCAACGGGGATGTTTTGCACGAGAAATTGTTAAAGAATAGTTTTGTTGGGTAACAGAAGACACTGCACAAGTAAAGGTTTCAGAGGGGAAGTCATAAGTGTAAATTGTAACGGACTCATTTTGTAGTTAAATTGCGTATTAAATGACTTGTATGAGATTACTAATTTCGTGTCAGAAAAGATATGTTATTATCAAAATATAAAAGATTCTCGTACTGTTAGAAGTAAAGTGAATATCGATTGTTCAAAAATGAAAACGATCCCTTTCGATTTGATATTTAGCAAATCAAATGATTTATTGCCCTAACTTAGAAAAGAGAATAGCTGGCATACAAAAATACCCAGTTGCTTTTCGGGAATGAGCCATCGATAAAACACGTTCGGCGAAGTGTTTAAGAGCAAAAATGTTTCAGCAAAAAAAGTAGAATAGAAAGATATTGATGAGTCTGATGTCAGAAGCAATATTCTCGAGTATGGGGTTTTTGTGAATTATGTGTCCCACGAATTTTTAGTGCATAAGACATGCAAGTTGAAGTTAAAATCGGTAAATATCAGAATTGGTGCGGGATCGGGAATGAAAGAATAGGATAGATTAGCGTGCTTTTCACGTGAGTAGATAATTTGTGTACTTTTTAATGATATTGACAATAATTCGAGAATAGTAATATTAAAGAGTACTTTTTTCTTTTAAAACAATAAGAGCGTTGAGACTAAAAAAAGCCACATTTCTTCTATCTTACAGAAAGTGCATAAGGAAAACCATCTGGAGAGTCTAGTATAACAATATTGAAAACACACAATATAAAAATTTATAAAAACTATAATAATATTGTTATTAATTTAATAAAGGTCTTGATAAGAAAGACAACTAAGTTGTCGAAGCGTCGGAGTCACAGTAAACAATTTATTGTTTAATTCAACCAACCACACTAAAAAAAAGGGATATTTTTCATATAATAATAACAATGGTGGGTGCTTTTTACAATAATTTATCAGGTTAGTGTAATAAACCCTACTTTTATACTTAACACACTTGCATTGTTACTCTTTCATACACACACATGCTAGTAATCTATCTAAAATGTTTAAAATAAAATAAATATAATTGAATGCCGTTATGGTTTCCATGGAGCTTTTTTATGGAAATAAATACTCAAATGATAAAATTAATAGAGGGAATAAATTAAGTGGGCTAAAAGGAGATGAAAGTAAATGTGGAAAAATTAGGATACTTTTAAATTGTTTCAAAATGTTCTTCAAAGTAAACATACGTAAAATCAATTATGTAATTAAATATTTCTATTCGTTTTAGTGAGCTATTGCAATTGTACAAAAAAAAATGTACTTATATACCATTCAAAGTAATATTTACTTTGATTAAGGGTGCATCATAAGTTAAATAAATATTGTGTAAGTATAACAGTATTTATTAAAATAATTTTACATTTTAAAAAAATATTTTTTTTTTATTTTATGTTTAAAAAATATTATTTATACAGTTAAGTATTTTATAATAAATCATTTTTAAAAAAACATAAAACATATTTTCATTTTCTTGTTTTATTAAATTTCTTAATAAATAAATGTTTGGAAATGGAATGAACTTAGTAACTTCAATTTTTAATGATTTATGTTTTGGAAATTCTAAATATAGTTTTTTTTCTATGCTATATAGCTGTGATCACATGTTTTGTTATATTTAAAAAAATGATATTTATTTATATTTTTAATTTAGCTATTAATTTAAAATATTATTAAAATACAGATTTAAAAGTATAAAATATTAAAAAGTGTAAAAGTAAAAAATATATAAAATATATATATAATATAAAACTATAAATATATACAATAATGGACGTAGATTTAATGTTACGTAATTAATATATTAAAATAAAATATTTAATAAAATAGGAATGTGCCTTACTTTTAAATATTAATATAACATTTTATTTTAACAATATAACAAATATTTAATTAATATAAAATATGATTTTATTAAAATAAAAATTTAATGCTTATAATATTTCTTTTTGTATAGATTATATAGTAAAATTTAGTTCTATCTCATCAGTCATAATTAAATAATAACTTCAATCGAGCTTATTGAGTTTTATTTCATAACATTTAATTATTTATTATGCAATTAATATTTTTATTTATTTGTAACAGTAATAATCTTTACAATATTTATAATAATATTTATAGTAATAGTGTTTTACAATATGTATAAGTTAAAAATTATTTTTACAAAATTAAATTTTATAAATAAAAGTTTATAAACATTGCATAATTATTTTCTAATAATGTTTTTACTTAACACTAATTGATAAATACTAATATTTTTTCAGATATGCGTAATATTTTGTTTATTTAAATTATGATATTCTGATTTTTTGTAAAATTGTAATGTAGTACACCAAATAAGCATATATTCGTAGAAAATGAGTTCTTCATTCTTCTTATATTATTTGAATTGTACGATTATTTAATTATATCAATAGAAAATAAATTAAATTTTCAAAGTATTTTAATTTTTAATTATAATTTGGTTTATAAAGTTAAAGTACTCCAAGAAGGTCTGTTGCTATCCTTTGAGTCTTCTTTTTTGAACAATCTACAATTATAAAATTAAATATAAATATGTTAAAAATGAATAAAACTAGAAAATTTTTAAAGTTATTTTCTTAAATTTAATCAATAATGATATATTAATAAATTCTTATTATGCCTTATTTACTAACGTATAATATTTGTATATTTTGTTTTTAATAATAAAAATGTAAAATGCCAAAAAAAAAATAATAAAATAGAAAATAGTTCCTTCTGATATTTTACAAAATTGTATAAATCATAATTTTTATTTTAGTAAATTAGAAAAGATATACGTATTTGAAACGGAACGTATAAGAAAAATCAATATTTTATATTTAATAAGTTACTTTTTGGATTATTATACAAATTATTTCTTTATTATTAAAAATAAACATTAATAATTGTTCAATATTGTAAACACTAACGGTCGCAGCTGACACCTTGACATTTATTTCATAGAAACAAAGATTAATTCTTATAATTTCAATGCAGAACCTGTTACTAAGCGCGGTTTCCACTGTAAATTGGTTAAAAATATTATATAAAATTTTAAACGCTAGTTGCACTGAAATTTTTTGAAGAAAAAAAATATATACATTTTTTTCTCGATATCATCTACCCTATTCATGTAAAAAATCACAATGGATATCTATACCAAAAAATTTAAATTTCCACGTTTGAGGGAATATCTATATTTTTACCCACATTCGCAAAGCTATGACTACTTTCCGAAGCGGATTCTTTAACAATTGAATTTTCGAGATTGAAAAAACATCTTTGATATGTTTGAAAAACAGTTCACTCACTCCGAACTAGTCATTCTCTTCTCATTTATTACCAAGAATTTCACAGTTTTTCTAGATAAAAATAAAGTAAGTATTTGCAGGAAACACGAATCAATGTTCCTATCTTCTCATACATCTCAATTCACCTATCAATATTTGGTTTTGAATATTGTTGAAAATTTTCAATACTCTGCGGTTGTTTTCATTCATTATGTCATTTCTTTCTTAAGAGCTAAAGTATATTATTAGTGTTTTTTCTAATGGAAAACTTCTGATTTTAAAGAAAAAAAATTTTCAATTGTAGCAAAATCGTTTAATGTTTACATTAGTATAAACACGCGATAAATTATATATATATAAACTATTTACATAAATTAAAATAGTGTAAATAAAAAAAGTTACGAAAAGAAACGTTTTATATCAATTATATCTATAGTGCTAGATGTGAAAAATAATAATATACAATTCAAGACAATTACTATTTAATTAATTGTATAAAATTTCAATAAAATTGAGAATAATTTGCCATTTTTAAAATTAATTAAATATATTGTGTATAAATATTTCCACTTTTAATAATCCTAGCGAGTTCCATTCGTTCACTATTTTCAAATTTAAAGTAAAAATATTTTAATACTTACCCATTATTATTCGATTTACGTTTAAACAAATTTGATAACTTCTCCTTTAGATTTTTTTTGTCTTTTTTTAGAGGTTCAATAAAAGTTGCTTCACATGAGATTGAATTCTACAATAAAATTTTTATTGACGATAAAATAATTTTTGTAAATATATTGATTAATATGAGATTCTTATAAAATCGTTTGCTTAAAAATTACAAAAGTCGAAAAAATAGCTTCTCTTTTTTTATAATTAAAAATACTTCAAGATAAAAAAATACCATATTTTATTACATATATGATAAAAATACATATCATACATTGTAGAGATAAAAATAAACAACTAATAAGAAACGAATAAAATGACATAATTTTTAAGTTTACAATCATTGTAGCCGAAAAACAAAAAATTTTAGACCTACGCAAAATTTTTTATTGTAGTCACACAATTATGATACGTATAAAATGAATATCACCATGCTACTTATAAATTAGAAACTTGTTTGAATTAATATTCACTAAAAAAATTTCCATTTTTCTGAAAAAAGTTTTTTTATTTCGAAAAGTAATTTTTAGACAAAAAAATTTTATTAGCAATTTTCAAGATAATTTACAAAAGAAAAAAAAATTTTAATTTTTCATTGTAAAAATCTTAAAGTTTCTAAAAATGTGTTTTGTTATTTAATATTTATTTACACAAAGTAAATATTAATAAATTTTTATAATATTAAACTATAAATACCTGCTTTTATTATAAAATCTGAAATCGATGCAACAAATAGACTAATCAGGATTTATTTGTTAGTATGCAAAGTTTTAAAATATTTAGTATTGTTTAATTTCTGTAAAAGAAGTTGCATAAATACACGAATTTTTTTATATCTTTTACAATAAGAACCAAAATTTATTAAAAAAATTTCTTTTTAAGCATAAAACTAATCTATTGACATTAATTGTTTTCCATGGTTAAATCCAAACATATTTGTTTAGATATTTACATAATGTTAATGTCTTTATAACATTTTAAGTTATGAATAAATAAAGCTTATCCGAATTTGCAGCAAGAATATGCAATATATATATAATTTTATAAAGACTAACAGAAATTTAAATAAATTAATTATGTAAAATCACCTAAAAAGTTTTTCAAAATGTTATTGAGCTCTTCAAAGTTGTTATCGAAAAAATTTCAATATCACTTTAACTTATTTACCGATTTATATGATTTTATTTTTAATTTGATATAGAAAATAGTAACAAATTTTACTGTTATATTCTAGCTAGCTTACACGTAATACATCGATTTTCATTTATGCTGTTCGTAATTGACCGATTGCAAAAAAATCTTATGTACTTCATGATACAGCAAAAATAGCCTATTTTATAGATAAAATTACTCGAAAATTATTAAAAATGTACTTATAATAAAATTTCTGATTATAAAATACAATATATTTTATGAATTTTCAATTTATAAAAGAACAACGAATTTTTTTTTATTCTTATTTAAAAATAGCCAGCATTTCCATTACATTTTTTTATTATTCATTACATACTTACATTTCTTGTAATTATTATTAATTTATAATTATTCAGTACAATTTTATGATAAATAAAATAAAAAATTCATATTCTTAAACATAAATATTTGTGATAAATTTGTTTTTTATATTTTTGTTGTTAAATTTAAAGCATAAATTTCACAAATATATGTTTTTTAATAATAAGATAAAAATGATTAAATATAAGCTGTTTAATTACATGTATTTTTATTATTTATTTTTTATTTAAGGTCAATTGTAACTAATTTACAATATTTAATTTGAATTAAAGGTAGGTTTTCATGATAAAACAATTTTAAATAATTTTATTAGTGATAAAAATTAAAAAATTTTAATAAATTTATTTATTCTAAATTAAAATAAATTAAAACAAAATTTGTATGAAAAAATAATGTAAAAATTATGAACTTTCTATTCTTAGGTAAAAAATTTTTTATGAAATTTAAATTTATTAGTATCAATGTTAAATATAATAAATAAAAAAAATTATATTGTTAATCCAGATTAGATTAAAAAAAACTATATGAAGTGCTTTTTTTAAATACAATTGTCATGGAATATTACTTATATATATATTTATATTTAGTTGTATTAATATGGATATACGAAAATAGTTTTAGAAGCAAAAATTATTACAGAGATCGATGATGATAAATGGGTCGTTTGTTGCAAATTTTGAAATGTTGTACCAGAGATGAAAAGAGAAATCGAGCCTTACGTGTTAAAAATGCATACACGAATCGATTGCTGTAAATTTGGCGGATTTAAAATGTACTAAAAGAAATGTCTATAAGAAATGAATGAAATGATGGGCATTCCCCCCACCGTATTCTAACATTAAGAATAGGAGAAGATGGCAGTTTCAATGTATATTTGTTTTTGTACATCTTTAACCTTTTCATTCATAAAGAAATGTGTCCGTGAATGTACATAAATTATTTTTTCATAATGTAGATTGTATTGGTAATCATAATTTTAATCAGAATTTTAAATAAATTAAAAATATTTATGTGTCTAAATAATTATTATAAAATAATAAATATTATGCCTAAAATTAATTTAAGAAATGTAGTATTATTTATGACATTTATATATTAAGTGTTTTGTGGTGTAATTATATTTAAAACTTTTATGAACAATATTTTTTATTTAATATGTTGTATTAAATATATTATTAACTTACCAATTATATTTTAAAAATCATATTTCTAGACATTTATCATCGTATAAGAAGATAAAAATTTAAATTATAATGCTGTGTGTATCTCTGAGCATGAGTGAGAGAGAGATATACTACTGGGGAGTGAAGGAGTTGACACATGCGAAAGCTTATAAGAGTAAGAGAGTGAAACTCAATATCCATGAATATGTGAGAGAGAGAGAGAGGGAGAGAGAGCTTCTGCAAACGCCAGAATAAGGCAGAAAGAGAGAGAGAGAAAAAAAAAGATCGCACGAAAATGAGCGGACTCAAGAGCGAGAATGAGAAAGCTAGACACAACATGGTTTGACAGTTTGAGAGTGAGAATGAGTGAAGGCAGGCGAGAGTTTTTAAGAGGAATACAGATATATACGTTATTAAAATATAATTTTAATATTAATTGTATACAAAATACTACAAAAAATTGTTATTGAATGAATATATAAATAGTGAAATAAATGGATGCTAATACATATGTATGCATATGTATTTATATTGCAAAAATAATTTATCAAACAATTACTTTTTAAATTTAATTTATTATTTGAAAAATAATAAAATACAATTTTTAATAAAATATTTTTAAAAAATTATTCATAAATTTAAATAAATCAATTTTACTTCTTAAAACAACAAGTGTTAAAGACAATTGTATTATTTTTTAATAAGATTGGATGTGAAAAGAATGCGGTATAATAAATATATTTTAATTTAATAATTGATGTTTGCAATTGCGATTATTTTTTTGATTCGTATAAATTTATAGTTATTCTTAATATTATATAAATGAATTATAATATTGTAATTTGGTTATAGTGAGACGAACGTTTTATAACCATTCATTGTGTTCATAAATATATGTACACTACGTTGCGTATGGGTTCGTGTTGAAAAAGTTGCTTCTACTCGACTGATCATCTTTCATTTTTGTTCTACAAATTCGTATTTTATTTCCTTCATTGCTCACTGAACAACCCCGCTTTCCCTTTTCTTATCCCCTCTGCGTTTCCAATAAGCATATCAATGGACATCCGTAAGAGGCAGCACCATTCTTGCAACCGAATATTGTGTAAGCACTTCCCTATGTTAAGCCGAAATCTCCCAATTCATATCTGGTTGTACACTACTAACTTTAACGTTTCAACTAAAATGTTCGTCGAAGTGGTAATTCGGGGTAATAATGAGAAGTGAAGCAAGCTTTGAGTTATGTTGGAATAAATAGTCCTAACTCTAGTAAATCACATTCCATTAAAAGGATCTTCGCCAAGAGTCATAACGGCAAATAAAGAAATAAGGTAATAACGTATATTCTTGAGGGGAAATTTTACAAACTGAATGACCAGCTAAACTACACATATACATGTGATTGCGTGTAAAGTATATGTACATAGCTGATATAAAAATCCAATTAAATTTATTTTTTGATTAATGATCAAGAATCGCGACAATCCATCACAGATGTTATATTTCTTAATTATATTCCTGATGAAAAATAAAAAAGGTTTCACTTGTACTATAATAGCTATTGTTTAATTTTCTATTGATAAATCATAATTTCATAATTCAAATATTTATTGTTACTTTAACAATTTTATTGTAATTTCTTCAATTTTTATATTATAAATGTATTTTCTGTAATTTGATAAATAAACTGTTTGGGAAGTGCTACGGTCCTGATATCTGCAAAAGTATCAACTGACCTTTCGAGAAAAGGTCGCCTACTTCGCCATCACTAAATTTCATGATATACAACGGAAAATTTGAACGCGGAAACGATATTCGGGGGAGTGTACTTCACTTACAATTTTGTCTTCGCGCGAGAAGATTCTTCGAGCTACACAAAATTGTATAAGCGACATACGCGTGATTTTTTTAATTGTTCTGAAATTTGTGTAAGCGGTATTTGCATGTGGCAAACACGAATTCTTATTTCTCGCAACTGTGAAGTGCTTCCAAGGAGACAATTTTTGGCTCACTCCAACTTCCTCAACAGCAAGTGAGCGGCGGATGGAAGATTCGACGTTCGAAGCCGCGGATACTCCTCTTGCGAATTTATCTGAAGCGGCGGTAATCCGCACAATCTTCGAAGCACTAGCATCGGGGAAAGAGATGGTTTTCCCAGTGGACGTGGACTAGTCAGAGTCCGCGAATTTCTAGCGAAGGACAACGGCAAGTGGCTTTCCCTCCTAAAAAGGGTTTTTTATGCTTAGGTAAACAATAAATAATATATGCTAATTGAAATAGTCTCTCTGATTTATATTTTATTTAATTTCTCTCACCTTACCCAATGCATGAATCAATAATAATATTATTGATAAATTAACAAGGTAAGTTCAATATCTCGTACACAAATTATACAATTAATTTGGCTTCTAATTTTGAATTTCATTTCTGAATCCCTCTAGCAGTGTTAGAAATAATAAATATTTTTATATTGGATTCCTCTAATAACCGCGCTATTGTGAACCGAGTGTGAATAATCGCGTTTCAGCAAATTCAGAGTATATTGGAAGTACAGTGCAGAGAAGGAAAAAAGGTGATAGAAGTGAAAGAAAAGGTTAGCAGGAAAAAAGGTGCATAAAAGCAAAGTGAGTAGTGAGTGGGAGAAAAAAAGAAGAGATAAAAATTAAATGGCGCTAAGAGTCGGAAGGGGAAGGGAGGAAGCCTGAGCGAAAGTAGCAGAGAGCGTGGACCTCGACGAAATAGTGCCGTATGAAGGAATTGGGCGTCCGGATCCCAGAAATAACAAGAAAGAGGAATAAGGAAATATAGGGACGTAGGAAGCGAAAAATGAGCCAGGCGCAGGATAAAGTAGGGAGAGGAAGATCGTCGGTGAATAAAAAGGACGGGAAGCAAACGACACTCGAATTCGAGAAAAAAGTGACATTTGCGGAAACAGACAGAGGGTAGAGGTGGAAAGAGTAAGAAGAGAAGAAAAATTAATAAGAGAGGAGGAAATTAAAAAGATACGAAGAGAACACAAAGAGGAAAGGAACAGGCTCGAAAAGAAAATCGACGGGAGATAGAGGTTGAAAAAAGAGGCGGAAGAATCAAGAGCCTGAGCCAAAAAAGTAGAGGAAAGAATGGAAAAAATAGAGGAGAGGTGCAAGGAGATATAGAGGAGAGAGGAAGAGGAGTGTGAGATGAGGTTGAAAATTAAAAAATGGATAGACGATTAAAAAGCAGACAAAGACAGTCAGGGAGATAAGAGAAGTGATGAAATCGAAGACAAGAATACAAGATCGAGCAGCAGAAACAGTGCAGGAACAAACGGAAGCAGATGGAACAACGGGAGCAAGTGGAGTATGGGAAGTTTAGGAATATCAAAAAGGGAGATGAATGGAATTATGAAGATAATGAGAGACTGGGAAAGGATGAACTGAGAGGAGAATTTTGTGGTAAGAGGGATAAACAGAAGAGAGGTTGAAAAAGTTGGTGTACAGAAGTGGGCAGAAACGTTCGTCGAACATAATCTGGGAATAGACGAAACTGTTAAAAGCGCATGGTGGAGTGGGAGGATTATAGTGATCAAAATGAGGAAGAAAGAGGCGAGGAACAGGACATGAAGGATGAGAAGAAGGCTGATAGGCACGGAGATATTCCTTGACTTCGTCTTAACCTTCGAAGAGAGATCGACACAGATGGAGATCAAGGAATGGGTACGGAAGGTGAAGAAGCAGGGAGTATTCTCCAAGGTAGAACTAAAGAAAATATTTATAGACGGGTATTGGAGAAGATAAGAAGGTGAGAAAGAGATGGATAAGTTATTAGAGGGGATATTGAAGAGATGTGATGCAACAGAAAGATTGGAAAGGAAGAGGACAGAAAAGAAAAGAGGCGGGAAAACTGAGAGCAACGAAAGAGAAAAGGATACAAAGAAAAGAGAAGATAAGAACGAAGAAAAGGAGACGAACAATAATAGGATAAAAGAGAATAAGGAAGATAAAGACAAGGGTGGGGCTGTAAATCAAAAGAGGAACGGGCAGGGAGGAAAAAACATATAAACAAAAACAAAAATACACACAATAGTAAACAGGGGAGATTAGATAAAAGAGCAGAGTTACAACATAAAAAAAAAAATACAAAGAGGGATGGGAGAGGATGGAAGAGGGAATATAAGCAGGATGTGACAATTATGAAGAATAAGACAGATAACCGGAACATAATGAACACAATGGATATGGGAGATAACACAAAAGAGAAGGTACAGCACAGAAAGAGAGAAAGAGAGAGAGTGAAAACAACATAGGGAAAGAGAAGCGACAAGGCAATGACTTCATACGGATAAATATAAATAGACAAAGGGGCAATAAGGAGACAAGAGAATTTAAAATTATGTTCTGGAATGTTGCGACGATATGGAGGAGAAAAATGGTGAAAAATGCATGGAAACACTACCGAAAGAAATGCAGTGGAGAATCATAGGGGTAGAGAAAATAAGTAGAAAAGGAAGAACTAAAGGAGGTTTTATTGTAGGAGTGAATAAGGGACTGGAAGGGTTGGTAACAGTACTAGGAGTGAATAATTAGGGTAAGGATAAAAATCTGCAAAAAAGGGAAAGCAGTTGAAATCTGGGGAATCTAAAATAATAATAGAAATCTTGAGAATATGTGGGAGATAATGGAGGAAGACAGTTACAGTTGTGAGACGGACACACTGGTTATGGAGGATTTTAACGTGAAAACGAGAAGATTGGGCAGATACATGGCTAATGATGGACAGATGATAGAAGGATAAGTAAGGATGATAAGATAGAGAAAGAGGGAAAGGAAATGGTTGAAAGAATTGAAGGCTACGGATGGTGTATTATCAACAAATCTAAATAAGTTGATGAGAAAGGAGAGTATACTTATACAGGAACGAGAGGCAGCACAGTCTTTGACCTTGCCATCGCGGATAATGAATGCAGAGACAGAATTCGAAAATTTAGGGTGAGAAATAGGACTGAATCAGACCACTTTCCCATCATAGCATGGATGTGTACAAAGAGGAATACGGAAGCGAAAAAAGAAACGAAAGATAACAGAGGAAGAACAGAAAAAACGATCACAGTATGGAACGAGGCCAGCATTAAGAGATATAAAGAAAGGACAGACAAAGCTTGGAACAGAGAACAGAATGAAAAAGAAATGGAGACACAATCGTTAGAAATTAAAGAGCTAGCAAAAAATAATATGACACGGAAAGTAATCAAGATGAAGGAAAGAGGTATAGGCGACCACAAATGGTACGATCAAGAGTTTAAGAGAAAAAAAATAAGGTACAGAACATGTTAAAAAAAATGGAGAGAAAGTAAGAGGCCAAAGGAAGAATATATTGGAATAAGAAGAAAATGGAAAAACATTTGCGAGGAGAAGAGGAAGGCCTTGAAAGAGAAAGAGATAGAGGAGTTAAGGAAGCTCAAAAATGAAAAAGAAATATGGGAATTCATCAACAGAGGAAGGAAAAAGAAAGAAAAACTAAAATAAACAATAGAAAAACAGATATGGGATATTTATTTCCAAAAACTACTCAGGAGTAATAAGGAGAAAAGGATATCTAGAATCAGAAAAATAGAACAGAGAAGTGAAGACATGAGAGAGGAGAGGTTAAAAGATGAAGAAATAATGAAGGAATGGAAGAAATTGAAGAAGAAGAAAGCAACAGGGATTGATGAACTGACGAATGAAGCCTGGATACACGGTGGAGAAGAGATAAAGGAAAGAGTAAAGAACTTGATCAGAAGAGTGTGGGAGGATAACAGAATACCAGAGGAATGGAAGACAGCGGTGATTACCCCAGTTTACAAGAAAGGAGATAAGTCAAATCCAGATAACTACAGGGGGCTGTCGATGCTAGCTACGGTGTACAAAATGTATACAGGGATAATCAAATGCCGACTAGAAAAGGAGACAGAAAAAAAAACATATTACTGGAAGGACAAGCTGGATTCAGGAGTGGTAGGTCAACAGTGGATAATATATACATCCTTAGCCATGTGATGAGAAGAGCAGTGAAGGAGAAGAAAAGGTTATATGTACTATTTGTTAACTTAAAGGCCGCTTTTG
Source organism: Eupristina koningsbergeri (assembly GCA_018907245.1). Lineage (NCBI taxonomy): Eukaryota > Metazoa > Arthropoda > Insecta > Hymenoptera > Agaonidae > Eupristina > Eupristina koningsbergeri. The sequence goes on along the minus strand of JACCHV010000024.1, from coordinate 423,072 downwards.
ATACAGGGACACGTTATGAAAGATTATGAGAAGAAAGGGATACAGCGAGGGTTTAATTGATAGGATAAATAGGTTATACGAAGAAACAAAATGCTGTGTTAGGATAAACGAAGGACTAATAGAGGAGTTTTGGGTCACTAAAGTGCTGAGACAAGGATGTTGCCTTAGCCCCACATTTTTCAATGTATATACTGCAGAGCTGGAGGAGGAAATAGCCAGGTGAAACGTGGGTGGTACGAAGATTTTAGATAAAAGTATATGGACCCTGGCGTATGCAAATGATATTGCAATAATAGGTGAGAATAGAGAAGCGATGCAAGATATGCTGGGAACTTTGAGGAAATTCCTAGAAAACCGAAAACGGATCCTAAACACGAAGAAAACGAAGATGCTGGTAATTAAAAGCGGGAAAAACCGAAAGCCGAGACATGATATTGGAAGAGGGAGCAAATTCAGGTAGTGGATAACTTCAGCTATTTAGGTTTTATACTAAATAGGAATAGGAAGTTAAAGGGCCAAATAAGAGAAAGAGCAATCAGGGGTAAGATAGCGGCTTATCTGGGGACATTGTGAAAGGAGATGTGCTGGGGACTTCCACCTCAGGAAAATGATGTTTGAGAATCTCGTCAAAGAAATAATGGCATATGGGTCGGAGATTTGGGGAAATGAAGATACAAAAGAACTTGACAGAGTCAAACTTAACTATTACAGGTGGATACTGGAATTGGAGTACTGTACCCTCAGATATATTGTGTACGAGGAGGCCAATAAATGAAAAATGAAATGTTAATGGAAAATCAGAGTAATGAAGTATAACAAAAAAATAGAAAATATGACAGAGGATAGATGGGTTTAAAAAATGCAAGAAGGAAAAAGATATGACAAAAGGGTACGGAAAAAAGAGACAACCGTGAGCTGGCTAAACAGTCTAGGATTTAGCCTGGAACAATTGGAAAAATAGGAAAATGAGGTTAAGTGCATATACTCGGAAATTAAGAGAAGGGGTAGAGAGATACAAGGACAGAAAAGAAACTGTAAGATGAAAAAGGCTAAATATAAGGTATCATCCACGGAAATAATACAAACAGGGCTGCCAGCATATGTCAGGAAGGAGAAGAAAATTGAAAAAATCAGGGCAATTGCAAGGATAAGATGTGGTAATATGATACAGAACAATAAATACTGGCTAGATGAAGCAGAAAGGAAATGTAGACTCTGTGGGATAGAAGAACACGATTGGAACCATAGAATTATGAACTGCACAGAGACAGAACTATGTTATAAAGAATACAGAAAACGAGGCAGGAGATAAGTAACAGATGCGGAAATACAGTTAAAATTCAAAGAAGAACAACAAGATGTACTGCTATTGAAACAAATAATTGATGCAGAAAAAACGACAGAAAGGAAAATAGCAACTGCGACAAATAATAGTCAGGCTAAAGTATGATAATAAGGATGAACGACAAGTGAAGTGAGATGTGTAAACAATAAGATAAAATACTGAGATTTTAAGACTGATTAGATTGAATTAAATTAAATAATAAATTTAATTTAATTATGTAATGAAATAAATGGTGAGAAAAAAAGCAATAAATTAGGAACAAAAAATATATATGGATGAAGAAATGTGATTGTAAAGACAGGACAATAATATATATGGACTTATAAGGTGATTGTAAATACATGCTAATTATTGTTACCCATTGTTATGTAAAATACATATACTTGTATAGAGGAACCCGTTCCTGGGCTGACTCGCTGGGACGTAAATGTAAATAATAAAATAATATTTATATATTAAAATAGTGTTATTTTATTGAAAAATGACATATTATGAAGTTGTTTTAATATTTATAAATTTAAGAATTATAATTCTACAAATTATAAATATATAAATTATACGAATAATCGTATTAAGGAACATTTTTTTATTTTAAATAACTATTGTGTAAAAGAGAGAGAAATTTCATGAATCAATTCATATCTGAATAAGAGACGCAAGAGAAATAGAAGTTGTGATTTGTGAGATAGAGAGAAATAGAGAGAGATGAAAAGTACACTTGTTTCTTAATATATCCAAACACCGGCGTAGAGGGAATCAAAGCTTCTCAATTTTTCTATTTCTTTATGTTTTTTTTTTGTTATATACATTCACAACATCTACATAAAAGCAACATTGTCATATTTTTTAGATGAATTTGAATATTATTGGAAGTTCATTTTTATTTACACAACAAATAAATACCCCATGACTACTCCTCGATGATAACTTATAGTTTGTTATTCATGCGCTAGATTTTTGAGAATAAACGTTTATCATAGGTTTTAGCAATTTCTCTAATAATCTTTGCGCAAAAATATAGTATTTATTTTATAATTTAGTATATGTTTGGCAGTAATATATATTGAACCATTTGGCTAAGTTTATAAATGTAAATTATAAATTATAAATGTAGATTATATGCTTAAGAGGTTATTCTTTGTTGAAAAATAGAAATTATTAAATATTTATTAAAGCTTAGTTGTTAAAATTTAAATATTGTCATAACTATCAAAATGAACATTATAGTGCTCAGCTAATGTAACATTATTTTATTTATGCATCGGTGGTAAATTTACTGTAGCTCGAGGTACGTTGACCATTAACAAAATCCTCAACATATTTTCGAATCATATAGTGAGTAAAAATTTAAACATGAAAAAAGTGTATACACAAGTAGTATTATGTTTATTATAATGAAATCAAAATGTTTATGAGGGTCTTATAATCGAATTTTTTATTTTAGTATCTTTTTGTAATTATGAGTTTTGGTATTTATTTATAATTAAAACGTGGACTCGATAAATTATCTTTCATATTTAACGTGTAATATTTAATATTTTAATAATTTAACAATAAAAATATAATAAAGTTAAAGCTTTTATTTTTAAAAATAGATGTTTTGAGAAATTAACGAGATCAATAATTAAAAAAAATAACGGAATCTGTATTCGGATATGTAGATCAATTTAAGTGTAATACTAAAGCATAGATTGCATTAATGCTGTAATTAATGTAAAAACAAGTTATATCGAATGTAAATAAATTAGTTATAAATATAGTAATTTATTTTGGAAAAAATTATATTTTTTTTTTTATTTTACAATATTAATCTTGTGTATTACCAATACATACATCAACGGTGGTTACTTTATTGATTTAAATCGTAATTATAATATTAATATTTTATAATTATTTTTTTTTTGTCGTCAATAAGACAATTTTGTAAAATGATACAATTATTCGAAGATAATAATAAACTTGAATCTGCAATAAATGTGTGTTTTGAAACTCTTAGTTTTTATAGTAAACGAATTGTTAAAATTAAAAAAAGGTAATAATTCTAAAAGAGAAAAATTTAAAGTATAAAGAAATATAAGAAAAAATAAAAAATTTGAAAATAAAAATATAAAAATTAAATTTTTTAAACATTTTTTGGGTTCTTATATTATTTTGACATTTTTAAAACTCTTTTCGTATATTATTATACATGATATATGTTTAATTCAATATATTTTAGCATTTATTTACCTGAATAGATGATTCAATAGAACAATTAGCATTTTCCGCACTTGCTGATTTGGTCAGTTGATTAGTGAGTCGGCGGATAAGTCCTTTGGTGTATTTTTTGTCATGGCAAAGAATTTCACTTTTAATAGATTCACTTGACAAATGACTATTGACAAATTTGGTTATTAAAAAGTTGAAATTAAAAAACGCAAAAGATTCATATAAAATGAGTACGGTTTTAAAATTTATTCATATAAAGAATAACAATATAAGATCACATATCAAAAAAATGGATGATAGAATTTATATCTCAGAAAAATTATTTTTAAAATTTAATAATATATAAAGTTTTTTTGGTGATAGTTTTACTAGCTGGATGATTTGTAATCAATTTTCACCAGCCTAAGCAGAGAAGCAAAAACGTTAGATAAGAATTTGTTAAAAATATCTTCTTTTAATTATTGAAATTTGAGATGATTTTACTCAATTTTAGATATTTTAGATGAATGTTGTTTAAAACATTAATATTGAAATGCATAATGCGTAGATATTAATGATTATAATAAAAAAATATTAATATTTTAGGCAGCAAAAAAAGGCTGAGTAATAATGGATGCATATTGAAACAGAAGGTGCTTGTGTTTCTAAATTAAATTACTTTTGCTACCTGATTTTGGTACTTACAAATTACTATTTAATCCATACAAATCAGTTTTTATGAATCCATTTTTTTATTAAAAAAAATTAACATTCTCTGGTTCAATTAAAAAATATGATATCTATAAAATATTACTAATAATTACAAAATAATCTCTGGGGAATAAAGTAAATGATAAAAATAAAGAAGCTTAGTAAACCTACGTGATTAGTGAAGTTTACTTGGTCAAAATAGAAAGTATTTTAACATCTATAGAATAATATTAACTATTAATAAATATAGAGAGGTTAAAGTAAACATGACTTAATAAAAGGTACAAAATACAAAAGTCGCTTTTTCTATGAAAATTGTCTTACTAGTATGTAGGTATACTTTAAACTAAAGAGTTATTATATCAAGTTAATTATATGGAGTCTACAATTTAAACCTACCAGAAATCTGAAACCTGCCCTCGAAATATAATTTATTTATAAATATCGTGCTTTCGGAAATCATAAGAAATCTTTCGAAGAGGCAAGCGACATAACAATTGTAATTCACGTAATATAATTTATATTTATAGATATATGACTTTAAATTTATTTTGTGACCATTCCATTGGTAAAATTTATTCTTACCGATTTACTCTAAAAAAACATCTAATTTACAATTTTTCAATTGTATTATTTATATTTAAATATTAAATTAATATATGATAATTTTATACATAAAAGTTACTAAATATTTATTTACATTCCTATAACATATTAAGACATAACATTAGAAACAATATTATTCTAATAATTATCTCATTGAAAAATAATACTTGCCAATCTAAATTAGAGTCTGTATGGAATTCATAATTTGTGTTTATTTTTGATTCATTAAGTGATTGTAAACTTGAAATATTATTTCTCCAAATCAACTACAAGTAAAAAAAGAAATATTTATTAAAAATATAAAAAATTATATTGAATTAAAGAAAAAATATTAATATACTTGTTCGATTCTTTCACTCGTGTGTTCTAATGATAAACTTTTCTTTTTTAAACATGATTTTGCATAGATTGGTGCATTTATTTCAGTAGTTTTGTTTATCAATTTTGACCTATTATTAAAAATAAAATTAGAACGACATAAAATATATCTTTCTTATATATTTTTCAACATATAAGAAAGTTTATCATATTACAATAATATTTAAGATGCAAAACAAACTTCTATATTTATAGAGAGTATACTTACCCAGTAAAATGAATTTAAGAAAACATTTAATATTTAAGATTAAATTAGATAAGATAAAAACAAAAAAATCACGATACATATATAAATTTTTACATGAATAACTGCTTTGATTACAGAAAAGGATAGGTTTCTTGTATGTACTTATAACTGAATATAAAAACTGGATCTCAGCAGACAATTGCATACGGAGAAAATCATGGGTTTGTTTAATTAACTATTAATAATGATTAAATTAAACCATAGAATTAATTCAACACATTGCTGTAAAGACACGCTGGATTTTTGTTTGTGACTTAATAAAATTAAGGTGTAAATAAGCGCAAGAACAACATCTTGTCGAAACATCGGCGTAGCGTTTAAAGTTTGAGTAATATTACTCAAATATAAAAAAGATTATTCAACAAATCAATCATAAGTTTAATTACAAATCATTATCATGATTTTGTCATAACTTTATTATAACATAAACTTATATATAAATAAATTATGTTATACATTTGGTAAAATCGGTGTAATGTAATCCATCATAAATATAAAAGCACTAAATTTTATAAATAGAATTTTTATATTACAACAAAAAATAGAATTTAAAAAAGACGTAGTTAGAAAGTGATGAATTTAATTTAATAAATAGATCCAAATATGAGCAGGTATGCACTTTTTAGTTGAATTCCAATTTTATTTGAATTTCAAGATCATTTGAAAAGTTATCTGTATTTAATAGAGAGTATATTAATAAAATTTTCTCAGAGTAGGAAACCACGAGTTACTGAGCGCAATAAGAAAGTTAGATAGGAGAGTAGAGAAAGTAAAAACGAAGGAATGGAAGGAGAATGTAGAAAAAAAAGTGAAAAGGAAGTTAAATAAGGAAGGAAAAAAGAGAAGAAAAACATGAAAAGGAATGGTGAATTGGGAAGTGTGGAAAGTGAGTGAGATAAGGAGAAAAAGAAAAGTAGAATAACTTAAATAAAAGGAAAGACAAAAGGAATGAAAAATTTGAGAGTATAAAAAGATAAATAAATGGATATGTTAATAGAATTGCAAAGTGCAAAATTGAGATATTATAAATTTAAAAAAATTAAAACTAGAATCATCTACTAGACGAAAGGAAAATAATAAATATAATTAAAGAAAAAAAAATAAAATTTCCTTAATTTATTCATATATCTCAAATTTTTTGTTAGGTAGAGTAATTGTTTTTAACCTCGGAACTTATATTTAGTATATAATTATCGTTATATGTAACGAAACATAATAGAATAAAATTATATGCATTATTAATTTTAATTAATAAGTTAACATTTTTTAAAATTTGTAACAAAAATTTTGATTATTTAATTTATTTAAAGTTTAATATAATAAATAATAGTAAAAAATATAATTTTTATACACAATAAAAACTTAGGAATCTTTTAACATAAAACTCTCTAAATGGTAATAATTTTATGACAGAGTAAATAGAGGATTTTGTACTAATGTGTGTTTCAGAAAAGAATTTATTCAAGAAAAATAGAGTAAGTATATATTATTGTTTTATGTTAAATAGTTTTGTTTGAATTAATTATAAAAAAAAAAAATATAATGTAATTTTTTTTTAAATAAAGAGTGATAATTTGTATTCATTTTAAGTATTAAAATAAACAAAAATGTTCATTCATTAATTTTATTCAGTAAGCAGTATATAAATTGTCTAATGTCTGGTAGTGATATTAAAAATTAATTTATATAACATACAATATATTAATCATACGTACTAACCATTTTTCAATTTCATTTGAACAATTTTTAGTTATATTTCCAGACTTTTGGGATTCCTGTAACTTTACAGATATTTCCATTAATGTTTTGATTATATATTCTAATTTTTCTCTATTTCTAGCATGGAAAACAAAACTTGCTGCAAATATTCATATAATATGTATTAAATATTGATTTTTTAAAATAAAATGTGTAAATTTAATATATTTCATACACTTATTTTTTTTTTCGTCTCTTGAATCCAATATTGGTGAAGATTCTCTTGATTTTGATCCCTGAAAACATAAAAAAATATAAATATATATTTATTTTAAATAAATTAATTAATAGTTTAAATGTAAGTTATAAATCAGCGGAATAATTCAATTACAAAAAATATTTATCTGCTTTAATGATTCAGTAATTTAGTAATAAAAGTATTTATTAGTAAATTTACGCTTATTTTCTTTAATGATTTAAGTAAATGTTTTCAAAAAGTTTTAATGTATAATAATTAATTAAAATAATAATAATAATAATATAACTATTATAGACGTATTAGTTGTAAAATAATTCTTTACAGTTTATTATAGTGGTGATCATTTTTTATGTCGGTTAAATCATTTATAAAATAAGAACAGAAAAATATGAAGGAAAACTGATGAAGATTTCAGAAGAATGACTGGCAAAGAAATGCTGAGTGAAGAAAATTAAGGAACAGAAAAAAGGAAACAGGAAGAAATGAAATAGGGATGCACGAAGAACAAATAAGATACATAAAGGATGGAGAAAAAATATTAAGGAAGAGATATAATCAATGTTCAACGCTTTTTCTTACCCTCGATGTTTCGGAGGTAAAAGAGAGTGACCGCGCGGAGGAAACAATCGGGAAAGGCGTTTCTTAATTTTATTCCCCTCAAAAGGACGTGAAAGGAACCGTTTCTTTTTGAACACGACGCGTCACTCCTGTGTGAAATTTTGCGCAGAGTAAATCTCTCGTAGCATCGTTGCTTGTCGTGCGCTCCGTCAGTCGCTTTGCTTTGTCACGCCTATACGCAGCTCGATCAGGTAAACTCGCTATAATTAAAATACGAGTTGCTGCTGGCCCGCGTGCAGGATATAAAAGAACGGATAAATAGAGGCACGACACGCTTCGAACAGCAACTAACAGTAAAGCACCTCGAAGAGTCGGAAAACAAGATTTCTTTTTTATGCTCGTTAACCGCTTGTCTTTTCTCTTTTTCAGAGGTCAGCCACCGTTTACTTATGTAAATTGTATTTGTCGAATTTGTGAATAAAGTGGATGAATAACTAAACATTCGCGTTGTTATTTTGCGGCTTTCTCTCCCATTTCATTTACAGGAGGACCTTGGGTCCACCGAGGCGACTCCGTATAGGAGCCCGAACTGCAGCCAGGAGGCAGCAGTGTTACAACAAAATGAACATTTCAAAGAAATAATGGTGGAAGGAGTACTGACATGTTTAGGAAAGAATAAGGGAAAACTACAAATAAAAGACAAAGGCAGAATCAGGTATGGAAACATCGTAAGTGACAGGTAATAATATCTGGAAAAAAAACAAGTTAATGTAAACTGTTCAGCGCTCTCTCTCGTTTTCCGTTTCCGACGGTATGGGAGAGGGCCTTGGAGCAAAAACAATTGCGGAGGTGGGCCCGAAAACGTTATGATGAGACGCAACCCCGGCCGGGGGGGGGACCATTTCCCGACGATGCGCAAATCTTCGCGTCACTCTAGCGGTTTGGTGATAGATCCTCGAGTCGGCTTGAACGTTAAAATCCAGTAAAAGACAATTTGCTTGCGCGCGCGAACACTTGTAATTTCCGCGAGATTCGCCGAAATTGTCGGCACTTTCCCACGAGTGCGCTGTGTGTGGGGGTGGGAGAGACGTGCGCAGATAACAGGTTCCGCGCATTGCATCAAACGGCGAAGGCGCCGTTTCGACTCCGTGGAATTGCTCTTCAGCGGACATTCCCGCCCTCGCCAACGTCCTTGACGGTCTGAGTCTTGTTGCTCACCAGGTGGAGGATACAGCCCAGGGCGACGATGCGACGCGCCTCCGTGCACCTGAACGCGGTGCTGATCTTCGCGGAGGATGCCAGCCATTGTCCGGCAAGTACGAGCGTCTCCGTCGCGCTGAAACTGCGGCAAATATAATTGTAAATAGTGTGACTTTTCCCCCGCATCGAGGGGGTTTTTACACCGATGTACACGGTGAGCTCAATAAATTATTATAATTATCAGGCTCAAAATTGAAGGATTTGACTGAAGCACTCGTATTCCCTCACCCCTTTTTTCCATATATATATATATAATTTTATTCTCTTTCGGCATTTGATTAAAAGAATTTATGGTAAGAACGCAAACTATACAGGAAACAAGAAGGGAATAGGAGATACCTGTTGGGGAAGTACGAGGAAATAGAAGTAGAAATAATGGAAAGGCTAAAAAAAATGAAGAAATGTAATTTTCAAAATTTGTATGCTATAAAGAATTACATAAAATATTTGGTATTTCAATAAAATAGTTGTGTTTTATATTTTCATGAACAAAAAATCTTGCTATTTCCTCAATTAATATAAAAATTTTCTTTCTATAGGTACAACTACAAGTTAATCTAACTAATTTTTCTCAGGAGCGTAAGATGTCATAAAACTCTACTTCGCCTTTCCGTAATATTGGTTAAATGGCTTAGTTAATTACAAGATATAGCATTAATGTTTAAAGCAACAATAATTATTACAAATAATGAATATTATTATTATTATTATTATTATTATTATTATTATTATTATTATATTATTATTCTTATTATTATTATTTATTATTATTATTATTATTAATACTATTAAAAATAATGATGATGATGATAATAATAATAATAATAATAATAATAAAATTTTCCAAAACATTTATTATTTTTTAAATACTTAATATTTTAATTTCATAAATTTTGATTTTTATACAATTCAATTTATTTTATACATATTAATGATTAGAAAATTTTAAATTTATATTAAAAATTAAAAATGAATATAATTGTAGTAAAAAATTCTTATAATAGACTTTAATTTTTTTGTATTTAAAATTTTGATTGTTAAAGATTACTTGCTATTAGATATTTATACCTTCAATCTTCGCGGAGGAGTTGGTAAGTTTGTGATGAATGATTGTTGGTTGTAAAATTTTGCTTCATCTTTATTTATTTCTGAAAAAAGTTTTATAAGATCATCGATCTTTTTAACTAGAATATTTAGATTCCAAACTTCTTTCTCTTCTAATCGAAAATTGTTTGAGAGCGTTCCTTTAAAATCTTCACATTCACGTTGAATTTGCTTTTTTTCACGACGCATATTTTCATTACTAGTACGAAGTTTTGCGTATGCAACTCGTAATTCCAATAAATCACATTGTAACTGATACAATAAAATTTTATATAACTAAAATATTTTATTTAATTTTTTTAATATGTTTAAATAATGAATATATTACAATATCTTTATTAAAATAAATTATTTAAAAAAAGCTATCCTACTATTAAAATTAATCTAACTCTATATTGAATAATACAAAAATATTTTACATTTAAATAATTTAAAAAATACATAAAATAATATATAAACTAAAGATAACAATTTAGCTTAAGTATGTATTTTGTATAACTAACACCAATTAAATATTCTGGAACTTTTGAAACTGAGCTTAATTAGTTACTAAAAAAGCATGTTTTAAATTTGAATGCACTTGAATCCTTTTAACAAAAGTTATAGCAACTTTTATTTAACACATATCCTTATGGAAAGTAATGTGTTAAAGTGATTTTTGAACAATGTAAATAAAAAAAATACACTTCTTCCAATGACATAAAGGTGATGTTTTATACAGTTTTAAAAAATACCTAACAAATATTTGTGTAAAAAATGGAAATTCTAGAAACCTTATTCCAGAAGATATTAAAGAAATAAAAAAACATATTATAATATTTTAACATTAGAGTAAAAAATATAGCATCGTCAGTTATGAATATGCACATATGTATATACATATATTTATTTGCATATGTGTACATACATCTGACTACTTTTATGTGTAAAAAATTGAATTAAATTATATTTTAATTATTTGAATGAATTATAAGTAATGTAAAAAAGTACAAATTTTACTACCATATAATATATATTTAAAAATAAAAATTAATAAAAAATAAAGTACTTTCAAATTGTAATAATTATGTTTATTTCAATTATTAATTATATAAAATTAATTAAATTTCTAGTCTAATTTTTTAAATTAATAATTTATATTATTTTTTTAATTTATTTATAAATGTACAGGTTAAAGTAACACACCTATTTTATAAGAAATTTAATAAATAAATAAAATAAACGAATTATATATCTTTTTATAAAATTTATTTATATGATAAAATTAATTTTGTTGATATTTTTTATTCAAATAGCTAAAAAAATTAATAATTTTTATTATCATATACTACAAGTCTGAATAAACACATCCAAACAGTTTTGACAATACAATTATATAATAAAAATAATTACATTAAGATAAAAAATTTTAAAAAACTTTTTAAAAACATTTATTTTATTATAAAACGAAACGCGTAATTATACAAATTAAGTGAAATAATTTTATTTTTACATAATTTGAATGAGAATGTACTCAGTGTACATCCTTAATTAAATTTAAGATTTTAATGAATACAATAATATCAAATTCACAAATGCTTTCAAAAAAATTTAAGCATTAAAGTACTTATATAAATTAATGAATTAGCAATAAGGATAAGCAAGAAACTAGAAAAAGAAATTAAAGCAAAAACAATAAACTTATCTTAGTCAAATATAAGATATTAATACACACAATGCAACGTAAATTAAATGCACTAATATTTTAAAATAAATATCTATAAATTGGACTTCATTAATATATTAAATCATATTATTCAAAATGAATTAATAAATTACTTAATAATAAAAGCTATCCAACGATTAATATTAATCAAACTCTAAATTGATTATAAATCAATCAATCTACCATCTTGTTCAAAGTCGAGGAAGAATCCCTCTCTCCGTTTCTTATATACTTGTAAAAATTTTTTAATTTATACTCTCAATATTAATTTTAATTTAATTTTTGTACTAATTTATTTATATATATATAACCTGCTTGCATTTTCATCGAACGAAATTTATTTAAAATTATTACATTTATTTTAAAAATTTAATAACTTTTCTAATTTATATCGAAGCATAATTTATACGTACAAATACTTTATGTATTTAACTGTAATTTTTTACATATAATCTTGTAGCCTTTTGATGAGATCTTCAAATCATATCTTCAAAATAGAGAGTCTTGTGTGCGTTTTAGCTACTCCCTCTAAATTACTTTTGGCCAATGTCCTAATCAACCTGAATTTAAAAAAAAACCTCGAACATTTAAATTATTGCACAACACAATTATTATTTCTCGATATTTCCTTTTGATTTAAAATATTTTTAAGAATTTATAATGTAAATTGAGCAAGAAAAAATACTTTTAAAGGATGAAAATATATATGACAAGGGCAGGAGGGGATGGGACAATATTGAAACATCTACATACATTCAAAGAGGCATTACGCGCTTTTGTTACGTATATTCAATAAATAAAGGTTTAAAACTAAAATAAGCGTTTTTTAAAACTGTAAATGAATACAAATATTAATAAAAATATATATAAGCTTACAGTTATCTATGCAACAAAAATTTATTAGTTCAAATTTTCGTCAGACAACTTAGTTATTTCAATTGTAAATTATTAAATAATTAGAAAATTTATATTATATTATATTTTTTTCACATACCTCTTCCAATTTCTTTTTATTTTCATCTTTTTCTTCATCAAAAATCTTTTTTAATTGATCGTGTTTTCTTTTATTTTCTAAATGTTCATGATCACGTTCTCGCTCTAGCTATAAAAAAATATATCATTTTTTGTATTTGAAGATAAAAATAAAATAAAATAATAAATAAAAAATAAAAATATATAAATGATACAATGCACATTTTTAAAATTTTATTACATTGTTTAAGTTATTACTTCAAAGAGTGTTTGTCTGAGGTCATGGGCAAGTGTCGATGTTTCTTGTAAAAGACGTAATTGTTCCGCACGCTCTTTTTGCCAAACCAATTCCATGCGTAATTTAAGACCCGGCATTTTTGTTCGACCAGTTTTTACTAGTCTCTCCTCTTCAAGCTATAATATATTTAAATTAAAATTAATTTCATATGTATATATATTATGTGTTTCAAATCATCTGCAGATTTCTTTCTATATTTCTTCATTAAGGTTCAACAAAATAAAATAAACAGAAAATATTTATCTGTAAACCAAAATATATTTTCTTATATATATATATTTACAATTACATCAATGACTGTAAACCAAAAATACAATATTCAATGTGTTCGTCGCTTTCTCTTACCCTCGGCATGTCGAGGGTAAGAGAGAGTAACCGCGCGATCTTAGGAGCAATCGGAAGGGCTGTTTCTGATTTTATTGCGGGAGGATTTGCGACAGGAACCGTTTTCCTTCCGGCGACGCGACGTGAACTCGGCATTGAGATTTCGCTTAATGCGGTTAATCCTCTCGTTTTAGAAACCGTTTTCTTATCGAATCTCGCAGCGTATCACTATTCTGTGAAAATTATACGCGATAGTGATCTGTGTATCACTCTGTATGAAATTGTGTGTATGTGAGTGAGCGTGTGCAATTGTAAGTGTTTGTGGCGGTCATCTTTCGAGCGCAATGCTCTTTTCTCCAGCGGATACACACCCTGGGAAGATCAGCGGCCCCAACGGTCCGATTTCTAGGTGACAGCGAGAGACACCGATGGACGTGGGGATGCCGCCGAGTGAGGTGTCGCAGGGCGACTTCTCCACCCATGTACCGAATCGGAAGACGCCAGCCGAGTGAGGCGACAACGACGAGCGTTTCTTCCGCATCGGTAACGTAGCATTTGTAAACAATTAATCTAATTTGCATGGTTTTTCCCCTCGCTCGAGAAGGGTTTTTATGCCGTAAAATTCGCGAAGCACGAATAAAAAATTTTTGTACGGCTCAATTGTTGTATCTTATTTATTTGCAGCACCTCGCTCATTTTTCCTCACTCCTTTCCTTTCGAATCATAACAACAAAATAATCTATAAACACAATTTTTATTATTTACTATATTGTTTCCTATTTTTACAAGTTTAATAATTTAATTTCTTTAAATCTTTATGACACGTTTCGTTACATTACTTTTGTAAGATACAGTTTTGATTTTCATTGTACTTATTTCTTCTGCATCGTCAAATTTTATGTCAGACTTGTCAATGCGCAACGTAGAGACTAACACGATAAATTCAAATCTATTATAGGAAAGTAATGTGCTTACCTTACATATATAGATAATATTATATGAAAAAAAAAAAATTAGACTTATAAATTTAGTTTCTTGTATTTTAAAAATGATTATTGTTGTATCAAATTGTAGTTTATTTAAGGACGCCTAAATTCAAGAATAAACCAAAAACAATATACATCATAATAATATTATTAGGCGTTTAAAATAATGCAATTAATTTAAGAAAAAACCCGGATACAAAACGATACCAGCATATGTAGTACAGTACTACAAAGGTCATAGGACATTCAAATATGGTGGATTAAGAAGCATATACGACCGTTTCCCAATTATCATTTCCAAAAATATATTTCCTCTATCATGGTTAATCTTTCCTTAGAACGAGTAACGAATTTTAGAGTGCACGAGAACTCGTATCTATCTGTTGGAAAAGAGCTTAGCTTATGTAAGCTCCGATTCAGTTGCTATTCTTACACAAGTCATATATTTATACACCACGCACTGATTTATGTATAATATTTATATAATTCTTTTTTTTTAAATAAATACAAAAACATATTTATTGGGTATTTTTTAATATTGATTATTTTTAATAATTATTCACCTCTGTAGTTGTTATGTCTGAAAATTTTTGATAAAATTTGATTATAATAAAATATAGAAAAATGTCAATAATATCGCCGATAACACAGATAAATGCAGCGTATCTTTTATAAGATAATTTTCAAAAGTCTGATCACTCTTCAATTTAAATAAATAAGAAATAATGCATCGAGAGATAGAGTCAAAGAAAATCGAACCTGGCCACCTTATTATATGAAATTTTAAACTTCGAATTCCTTCAAACCCTGATAATTGATAAAATTCTCCAGACAACAATAGCAATGATTATTAATAAAAAAAATCATCTCCTCATCTCGATTATAGTGGGAGTAAAACTAAAAGACTATAAAAGCTATGCAAAAGGGATGAGTCCAGCTTTTGGTCTTTTTAACATCATCTGAAATAATTAGTGTACTAAATACTCCTCAAATTCGAACATATATCAACTCTTATTTATTCAATACAAATATTCACTCAAATTATAACCGGGATCTCCAAACCCGAATATTTTAGATTAGTGACAGCAAACTGCTAATTGAAATTATGCACATAAGTCGGCTTTTCGGACATTTGAGAACTCTAAAGGTCATCTCATCGGCAAAACAACTCAAAATATTCACTCAAGTAAACTGTAATCAATATAATATATATTTTTAAGTTGGAGTTCGACCTTTAAATAATTATAATTTTATTATTTATTCATACTTGTCTCAATAAAAAAAATAATTAAATTATTAAATTTATATTGTAAATTTATAATTTTAAAAATAATCACGAACAAAAGAAATTTTTATAATAATACAAATTTAATTTTTTCTTTTATTCCTGAGACATAACAGTCTTTCCCAATTCTCGATCCTGAGTAACACTACACCTTTAATTTATTTACTATTTTAAAAATTTCAATTATTAATAAGAGAAAAAAGTTTCAATTAGCAGGTTACAAAATAATTAAAAATTATATTATAAATCATAAGGGCGCATAAATTATTATACAAACACATCTTATTATTTCAAACAATATTAAGAAACTTAACATTGCGGTGCTTAAGTTTCGCACGCCGGACGAAACTTAACCACCGAACGCCGTTCCGCATTGTCAATGCCCTATGACACGATCGGTTCAATAAACGCGGAACCACTACAAAATCCGTGACTTGCTAATTTCAAATAAGTTACCAAAATTTATTTTATTAAATATGAATTGTGTGATCCAATGAGGTGCCAGGTGAATAAAAACAAGTCTATTCAATGTATTTGTCGACGTTTCGGCAAGTATCACTTGCCCTTATCAAGACTGTTTATTAAACATAATTACAAATTAAAAAAATTTTTTAATTTAATATAAATACATATGTATATTATAACGAATGATATAATTACCAATGGAGTTTTCGGGATTAAATATTCTACAACTTATTAGTCGTAACGTCAGGTGTAGACTGTAAACAAACTTAAATCATATGTCAAGATTAATCAATATAATGATCAAGACAAAGAGCGTGTCCGAGAGCTTACTATTGAATACATAAAGAAAAACATAAACAACAAATTTAATTTTGATAACGATAAGACTAGAACTGAGAATCTCAAAATTCAAAAAACAAAAAAGTTCTTAAAAATAATCCAAATATATTTTTTACCGAATCAGACAAAGGTAACACTACTGTATGTATAGGTGTAGATGAATATACTACAAAAATGAAAAAGTTATTAGACGACACCAATACTTACATAACAATTAATAAAAATCCATTAAAAAATCTACAGTTAAAAACTCACAAAATATTAAAATATTTAAATGATAATGAATATTTAGAGAAAAAATATCACAACAATCAACTTACACAGACAAACACTAATTTAGCGAAAGCATATGGACTACCGAAGATACACAAACCTGACTGTCCTATGCGACCTATTATTTCGACAATTAATAGTCCTTTACATTTCATTTCAAAAATTCTATATAACGTACTAAAAAAATGTATAAAAACTCCTAAATCAAGAATAAACAATAGTGTAGAATTAAAAAATATTCTTAAAAATGTAAATATCCCAAACAATTACATACTTATTTCGTTAGATGTAAGCTCATTATCCGTATGAACTAGTAATCAAAAGCTTAGAAAGAAGAATAAACAACATATATAATGTTAGTAAAATTCCATTCAATGATATTATCAAAATAACTGAATTTCTTTTCGACAATACATATTTTGTATTTGAAAAGAAATTTTATAAACAAATTTATGGCACTCCAATGGGTTCTCCTATCTCTCCCCTATTTGCAGACATAATGATGGACGACTTGGAATCTGATTGTCTGAATATATTAAAAAATAATTACAATATTACTCCATTATTTTATCACAGATATGTTGATGACACAATTTGTTGCATTGAAAGAGATCATTTACAGATCATTTTAAACACTTTTAATGAATATAATTGTCGTCTTCAATTTACATCTGAAGTGGAGGTTAATAATTCAATTAATTTCTTAGATTTATCTATCATAAAAACTAAAAATAATAGAATCATAACAAATTGGCATCAGAAACCTACACAGTCGAACAGGATACTCAATTTTCTATCCAATCACACACTGTCTCAAAAATGTAATATTATTTACAATCTAATAGACAGAGCCATTTCACTTTCTAACCCTTGTTTTCATAAAGATAATCTAAAAAGAGTCAAATATATATTATTATAAAATAATTACCCTGATTACTTTATTGAAAAACATATCAAAAAACGTCTTAAAACAATACAATTCAAAAAAAATAATAATAAAAATAATAACAGGTTTGACGATTTCCGTACCATAGCATTTCCATATACCGAAAAATATTTTTCGGAATATGCGACAAAATTTAAAAAATACGGAATAAAACTAATCCCGAACATTAATAAAAAACTTAATTCTGTTATTCAAAAAAGAAAAGACGTTACGATTAAAGAAGAAAAAACTAACATTGTATATAAAATAAAATGTAAAGATTGCTCTTCAGTGTATATTGGTGAAACAAAAAGAAACTTAAAAACAAGAATTAATGAGCATAAAAAAGACAACAATCACACATCTGTTGTCGCAGCCCATGCACGAGATAAAGGACACATGATTGATTGGGATAATTTAGACATTCTTGACTATGAGAATAATTACAAAAAACGATTAATTTCTGAAATGATTTACATTAAAATCAACAATTATACAATAAATAGAAAAGAGGACACACAAAATCTCAATAACAAATATCATATGATCCTCAATAATATGACGAATCACAACAATATGACGTAGAGTGTGACGTCAAATTAAGTATATATTGAGGACATATGATTTAAGTTTGTTTACAGTCTACACCTGACGTTACGACTAATAAGTTGTAGAATATTTAATCCCGAAATCTCCATTGGTAATTATATCATTCGTTATAATAACATATGTATTTATATTAAATTAAAAAATTTTGTTAATTTGTAATTATGTTTAATAAACAGTCTTGATAAGGGCAAGTGATACTTGCCGAAACGTCGACAAATACATTAAATAGACTTGTTTTTATTCACCTGGCACCTCATTGGATCACACAATTCATATTTAATAAACATGGAAGGTGCATCACATCAAACTTCAAAATTTATTTTAATTTAACGAATAGAAACAGTATTGCCATGGGGCAACGATTGTCCTACACGATCGGCCGGCGTAATGTCGACTCAAGCTTGCCATGGTAGTAAGAACCGGCATGAAAATTAAAGTAGTCCCGCGGCAATATAAACAGGAAAAATATGAGCCGCGGGCGATTTTTTGAAACGAGTTGAGAAAGGAGGATACTCTTTGGTGATTACACCATGGATAGAAACTCCAATTTAACTCGAAGCCTAAAATATTGATTCTCCTGTTATCTCGTGATTACACGATTTACAAGACCATAAATCTACTGCCAAGAAAAAGCAAACATATTATTGGGTGATTACACCAAATAATATAATTTGCTGTCAGTGATTTTTAATAAATCCATTCTTATAATTATATTATTATAATATTTTATATTTTGTTTATAGGTGTCGGTATTTATTAAAAAAAGCTTTTCATTTATGCGAATACAGGTCTACTCTGACTTGACATGAGTAGCCTGTTTGCATTGCGTAATGTACTCGACACACGGTCATAGCCGATTCGCGACTTTGGGTATTTCAGTGTTGGTCCTGTCATAACACGGAAAGCATTGATCCGAAGTAAATAAACGTAAACATTATTATTTTTTTTATTTATTTGTATTTGTATTTTTGTTTTTTTTTATTTGTATTTACTTGTTTGCTCACAAATCGAGAACTCGGGGCACGATTGTACTCCCCAGGGAGTCCCAGTAGAGCAAAATCAATCTTATTTGTTCCGAATTTTTTTTATAGTTTGTACAAAAAAAAAGAAAAATGAATTTCTTAACATTGACCAATCGAAATAAATTTTTTTATGATCCTATAAAAGAACCGAATTATCATTAGAGGTTAGACACTACAAAATGTCGTGTTGTTACAACATAAAACCTAATTTGTTAATTATGACACAATTTATTTTATGTTAATAATAGTAGAAATAATAGTTAATAATGAACAATCATGATATTATATTATATTAAACAAGAAAAATGTTTTTACCTCATTGATTCGTGATTGCATTTCAACCAATTTAATTTTTGCAACAGATTTTTCAGATGCAAGCTCTAATTTTAATTTTGAAGCTTCTAGTTTGATTTCCGAAAGTTCATCTTCCATAGTAATAATTTGTTTTTCCAATACATTACGACTGGTATTTATCAATTTTAAATCCTTAAAAATAATTGTAAAATGATTGTTTTTTATTATATATATTTATAAATTTAATTAACTGTATTTTTTATAATATAAAAAATACATTTGACTAAAGGTTATGAATAAAATAATTTCTTTCAGTATAAACAAAATTAAATTTGTTTTCTATAAATATTTGTTGATTAATATATGTATATAATAAATATTATTTACGTATGCGATCGAAAAAGATTAAATTTAGATTTGATTGAATTTCTTATGTTTATGATAAAGCTATTGACCACAAAATCAAATATTATTTTATATATACATATATATCATATTTAAAAAAATTAATATTGGTTTTAATAAAATAATATAAAAAAATTGTATTTTTCAATTAATTTGAAGTATTTATACAGAATACGATTTTGTAATGGAAATTGTAAATCATATTTAAACACCGTTGATTAATTTTTGTTTGATTTGTTATGATAATTGAGAAGTTTTGCTCGTTATAATGTTTGTAAACCTGATTGAAAATAAAAAAAAGCATTCTTATGTAAAATTAAAAAACACGTTTAGTAAAAAAATTGAGTGAAAAATGATGAAACAGAAATGAAATTGATCGCACTTGGTTAGATTTGCACGAACCGCCATTTTTTGATTTCATATTTTGAAAATTGGCAATGATTTTTCGGGCTTTTTCTAACATCTGTTTATATGTCTGAAGTTCGTGTTTGCATTTGGTCAACTCTATTTCCATTGATTTGATTTCATTACTGATTGTTGCGATGTGTTGTTCATAATGTTGTTTGTACTGAATCAAATCGGCCTTTCGCACTTTCTCTACGTTTGCCTCTGTATTTTTGGCTTTGCGTAGTTCTGATTCAAACATCCAACGATCTGCTGAAGAATTGCTTTGAAGCTTGTCAACGCCAACATAATCCTGTAGTTTGCCATTAAGATCGTCATTCTGCAAGAAAAAGTAATATGATTAAGCTAGTACATGTTCATAAACCATTTAATTTTTTTTTTTTTTTTTTTAAATAATTATAAATGCAAAGTTTTAAATAAATGTTAATTAAAATAAATGATTTTTTAAAATATATTTCTACATAGATAATAAAAATCAAAATAATAAATTGTACTTTATCTTTACCATTGTGATAATTTTTACTCATGTTTTACTAATTTGTTACTATTAATTTTATTATTGCACTTTTATTTTTTATACTCTTATTTTAATATATACTTTTAATTTTTTTAATTTTGTCTTCTAATTAATTTTTTTTTTAGTTGTGAGTTTAAAATAAATAAAATTTGTTTTAAAGGCATAAACTTACTATTTTTATCATATTCTCAATTTTTTGCATTAAAGAAGTAATTAGCTTCTTCAGCTTGTTATTTTCTTCTTACAAATTAAGTTCTGGTGAAATATTTATTTTCCTGTTTTCGCATAATTGTTTGGAAAAAAATAAAAAACAAAAATAAAATAAATATAGTAACGGTTTCAATTAAATATTAGATATGAAGTCAAAATGATTAAATTTAGAATGAATAACTAAAATATTTTAAGAATAAAACGTATTATAAAAATAAAAAGTACAATTATATAGTAAATATTAATTCGAATAAGAGATTTAATTAACATACCTTACAAATAAATTGCGGATAAATTAAAATTTTATACTTAATACTTTGATTAACGTTAAATTCACAGTATTTAATTTTTAAAAATTATTTTATTATATTGTTATTTAATGTTATTTATTTCTACACTGTATTTATTGAATAATGAACTTTTAATATTTTATTTTATAGAAATGAATTACAATGTATATATCTGATGATTAAATATATAAATTTCCTGTATATTAAACATAAAATCTGTATTTGCATTCATAACCTGATAAACACATTAAATTAGATTCTAACTCTTATTAGAAACTTTTCTAATTTTTGTGTGTAAAAACTTATATAATTACATATTTATATAGATAAATGTAATTAAAGAAATCTGATTTATATTACTTTTGTGTTTTTTAAGGTGCTAACAAAGCCCCATTAAGCAAATTTATTTATAAATTTTTTTATTATTATTTATCAACATTGGAATTCTAGCGAATCCGACTGCCGCTTATTTACGGAATTAAATAATTAAAATTAAGGAACGTAATTTCTTTCTTCTATTTATTTTATAAGATAGGCATTACATACGTAATTTTTATATTAACTTTTACACTTATTTTATTTTTTATATTTGGAATACAAAAACCAAAATTTAGAATTATAGTAATTTTTTTTATTTTTGAATATCAATGAAATATAGTGTATGCAATAAGAATTAATTATTAAGTACAATTTCATGATTAAAAAAGAATAAACTCATTGACATTAGAAATATGAATTATTTTAACTACACGTGATTGATAATAATTTAATTAGAAAATAAATGATTAATAAAAAGTTTTTCACATTTTTATTTTAAGTATAGGAAGTAATAAAATGTATGTTTTTATGTTCTTATATGATTTCAATTTTTGCACTATGAAAGGATGTGTAAAAACTAGAGGAATTCATTCTTTTTCTAATCTTGAGACTGGTTCGACTGTTTGCTTTTAAACTCTGTGCTGTCTTGTAAAATAATAAAAATTATTGCTATATCAATAATTATTTATTTAAACCTGCAACCACACTTTATTAGATGTAAAAATAATATTAAAAAATATATTTTTACAAAAAAAATTCTTAGCTTTAAAAGTTCTTAAGCAACTACATTACGATTTACAAACTTCCAGACAAATTAAATATTATTTGTAAAAATTTGTTATAAAATTACTCAATATTTCATAAAAGAAACTATAACGTCACCAAGTAAATTTGTTATTATTTTTTATTAACTATCTAATCTATATTTGTGTAATGGCTCTATAATTTAAATAATAAATAAATAATTAAAAAACAAAAATAATATTTTTAAATAAAAACTGAGAATCAAAATGAAATGATTTACCCTTTTTATATTAGTATTTCCAAAAAATTTTATTTATCATTAAATTTTAATCTTAAGTTTAGTAAATGATGATTAATAGTATTTTAATAACATTGTGTCAAACGAACCGTAGTCAAACAATTAATGATCTTCAATTTTTTATCGATATTCAATGAAAAATCATCTTGGATTTGTTTGCTACAAAACTTTTCTTGAAATAACTCTTTTTTAAAATCTTCTAGAACAATATTCATGCGTGCCTTTTCCTTTTTTGAAAATGATGCTGTTTCTAGACAAAGTTTGATAAAAAAAATGGTTCTATTTTTATTTGTATTTAAAGTTTCATAATTAAAATATACAATATTTCATAATTATTTAAAAATCTGCTCAGTATAGAAAGTCCAAAGTTAATGAAAATAAATAAACTAGCAAAAATGAAAGCATAAAAAATATGATTAAAAGTATTACCGAAAGCTCTCTTAAGTTCATTAATTACTTCATTATAAACTGTAAGTTTATCAGCAGATAAAGGGAGTAATTTTGAGTTTAATTTCTGTTCTTTTTCTTGAAGCTTGTTCTTCTCAATATCCCATGACTTGCGTTCTCGACTTTCTTTGAATTTTTCATTCACTGTGATTACCGAATTAAAAATTAAGTATATACTATATAAATGCAGGCTTAATTTTATTACTTAATTAAATAGTTATTTTTACTACTTAAGAAATGTATGATAATAATAAACTTTATCAAAGTAAATGGTAACTAGAAAATTATTTTATAAAGAAAAAATTAAACAAATAAAAGAAATTAGTTTTATTAATCAGTTTTATAAAAAATTATATCTATATAAAATAATGACATATTTCTAAATAATGACATGTTTAGAAATTTAAATGTAGATAATATCATTATAATGAATTAAGAAATCTTTTTAATGTATATTTAATATCACGCATCAAAAGTTTATATTTTCATTTATTATAAGATTTTATTAAAAATAAATTTTTATTTTAATAGAACATAAGAGTTAACCTATTAAATAATATCTATATATACCTTATTTTTCTTAAAAAATAAATTGCAGTTTATAATATTTTTTATTTTAATGATCATTTTTTATAATGTTATTTTTTTATAATTTTTTATAAATTTTATAAAAATCACCAATATACGATTATCTTACAATTCAGTAAATCCTCGTTTTTTGTATCAGTAAGTTTAATCTTTTCTTTTTTCTCAGATAATTCTTTTAAAATTTTATTATGTTTTTCGCTCAGCAATTCATGTTCATTACACAGTTTTTGATATTTAATATTCAAATTTGAAATCTTGAAGTCTGATCCATCAATCTTGTTTATTATTAAATGTATTGTATCTCCTAAAATATAATATGAAAATAAAATTTATTTAAAAATGTAGATTGGTATGTATTTGATTAAAATCCTCTTATTTTTAATAATTTTAAAAAAAGTAGATATTTTAATAGTTAATATTCAATATAATATTTTTAAAACACGATTTAAAAATATTTTTACCTATATCTTTTTCTATTCCATCCGTTAGATTATGCACTGATATTTTATTTATGAATTCTGTAGATTTATTTAACGATCGATTTTTACATTCAGTGCCAATATTTTTAAGGATATCTTTTATTCTTTTTATCTTAAACAATTTTAAATATGATTTAATGTCTATTGCGACTATTAATTACTTATATAAATTTAAACAATGATAAAATAAAATTTACTTGATCATATTTATTTTTTAAATCAATTTTTTCTGTTTCTAATTCTTCTACTTTACGTTCTATTTTTCTTAATTTAAATGACAGTATTCGACAGTTTTTGTTTGATTGTTCTAGATTCTTCTTTATTGAGGTATATTCATCAATTCGATCCTCTCTTAGAAATAATATTGAAGAAAATAAATTAGTATTAAGTTTATTAATACTATTAATATAAAATAAATATTAGAAAAATTAATTTTTTAAATTTGCATTGAATTATACTTACCTATTTCGGAACTTTAAAAAATTAGATTTTTTTTTATATATTTTAAGAGTTTATTTTTCAATAATAACTTATTATTTCAACAATATTTTCCTAAAATATTAAAGCGCTATGATAAATATGCATGTAATGTCAGTCTAATAACCCATCTTAACTTAAATTAATTAAAACTTAATATACTTAATATTCCTTAAAGAGGATTTCACGCTAAATATTTATACTCATTATAGTGTTCGAATATCGCTATAAATCAAATACAAATTTTACAGATTAAAGAAGTAAGTTTAGACAATATGCTTGATAATAATTGATTAATATAACATGCATCCATCATTATTATAAGATTACAAGTAACAATCAGAAAAGTTGGAAATAAAATCGACATCATGAAAATTGTTCGGTAATAGCTGATTAATCTATCATTGAGGAAAAGCTAAAGATTTTAATATGAAGAATTTCAACCTTGATTATTTTCCAATAAATATGTCTGTAATAAAAATTTTTATTCTAATTTATGAGGATTTAAAGAGAAGTAAATCATTAAACAAATGTAAAGTTATCAATACTCTAAATATTAATTAAAGCTATAACGCTTTGCTGTAGCATTTGTCATTAAATAACTTTACAGTGGATTAATAATAATAAAAAATGTAAATTTTTTTGTATTTTTAATGATGGTAGGCAGTCGGTCCTATTTTTAAAATAATGAGGAAAATATGTTAATGTGCTATGCTTTGTATTATATCTAGAAGCGTTAAATATCGCGATTATAGCTACCTGAGAGAATAAGTAGTTTAGTAGTTTCATGGAGTCACAGGTAGTTAATACAAAAGCCATATTTGAAAAAATGTATTTTCTTTTACAAATAAGTAGGTTCAAAATAAGTAGTCGCTTGCGACTTCACCTTTTTTAGGATTCGAAAGCGACTTCACCTATCTTGATTTGAGTCAGGAAGTCTGCCCTTTATTGCAACTGTATCCCTTCACCCGATAAGGGCGAACGGAGCCGTTTCGTCACAAAAGTGTAAATATTAAGTGTAAATAATTATACTGCTATACTTCTATTTACTTTATAAAAAAGTGATTCTAGAATTATTTTTTAGATTTAGAATTTTACGCTATATTATTTTTTGTACTTATTATCATTTGAAAACAAAAAACATATAAATTTACAATAAAATAAAATACCTAAAATTGTCTTGCATCTCATATATTTCATCCCCGAGTTCACGGATTTCTTTCTTCATACTTTCGTTTTCATTCATTAGGCTGTCGCAGAGCGTCTCTGTATTTTCAAGTTTTGAACGCAACTCGTTGTTTATATGTTTTCTTTCATTCTTATGCGTTTTAATATTCAATTCTTTCCCGATATATTTGTTTTTCTCTATAAAGTTTCTAGACTCATCTGTATAGAATTTTGATAATACAAATTAATAATGGCAAATAAATATTAATTATTTGATATTAAATGAATTATAAAAATTAAATAAATTATATTAAATGAAAGGAGTCAAATAAAAAATGTTTATTTTTATTATTATGAATGTCCAAGTTCATTTAACTAATTTTTCTAGAAATTTGTATTTAAAATGAAATTATAATACGAATAATACATATGTAATAGATTTAATAGTATCCATTTATAAAATGTTATTTAAGACAAATGTATTTTATATTTTATAGAAAAGAATAAATCTATGTAATACATATAATTTTACAAAAGATATTTTAGGTGTATCATAATATTAAATAAAGTTTTTAAAAAATCTACATTATTATTCTAAAATAAATTAAAAATATAATATATTTACCATTATTTTTTATAATTAATTTTTTAATAATTTTCTGTTGATTTAAATTATTCATTCCTGAAAATTTTGAAGGTATTGAATCTAGTATATTCAATTGATTTAACAAAATTTCGGCTTTTTCATTCTCAAATTTGTCATAGCTTGTCCTGGACCTATTTAATTGCGTTTTGAGTTTTTCCACTTCTTGCTTAAAAATGAAAAGTAACAAATTCTAATTATTATGTATTTTTTAATTATTAAATTCAGCAGATTTTATAATCCTTTGATAATAACATTCTTCTATTAGTTAATAATGTGTTCTATTAATAATGTGTATTTTTATAAAATATATTATATCCTATAATAATTTCCATACAAAACTATTCATATTATTACATTATTATAATAGTTTTAGCATTATTATTTATTATTAATCGCTATTAAAAAATATATTTACCATTTATAGTGTAAAAAATTTTTTTTCAATAGAAACTAAAAATTCCATTAATTTAGTAAAAATTTATTATTAAATATTACAAATTTCCATTTATCAGTAAACATTTATTGATTTACCTTAAATAATAACATTTCATCATAGTTATAAGATGAAATGTAGTTTCCCTTTACTGTAAAAAATAAAAGTTACTTATTTTTGTATCGGTGTCGTTTGTGCAAGTTGGTTTATTGTCATCATTGGATCATTTATATTGAAAGCAGAGTTATGCAATAAATTAGTAGCACATATAAAAATCTAAAAAGCACATATATAAAAGATAAATACATATCTATATACATGCAAAAGCAATTATGATTTTTACAGCCCTTAACTTCTAACTTTTAACATGTTTTTCTAGTGGCACAGGCCCTCTAGCGATAAACTTTGTAATTAATGCCCTTTTGATATGTCCTTATCATAAAGTTTTGACTCTAAATGCTTTAACAATTCAAATACTATATTTATACATAACTATTAAAATATATCCAAATACTAAACCATACACATTATAAATATATAAACAATAGACACGTAAATTTTCGTACTATACATTTAAACTTGAGGTCGTGACAACTTAATTTGTACTTCAGAATAATTTAAATAGTACTGAGATAAATATTTTGAATACATTTGTAATATTATCCATCGTACTATTTGTATTCATTTTATTAAACATGTTTCATTGTAATGTTTTAATGGAGACATGATTAATGTAAGTAACCAACTTGTTAAATGTTACCGACACAAAAAAACTAACTGATCTTTCTTATACTCAAGAGGAATTATGTTTCATCCCATTATAATACAAAGAGGTTTTTTCCATTTTTTTAAAAATTTTATTAGTATTATTTATTAATGATTGCTTTATTTTTTATTTACATTTATTATGTATATCCGTTTAATTTTTAAAGTTTTTTATTATTTTTAATAAATTAATTAATTCAGAAATTATAGACTAAAAAACCGAAATTATAAAATTATTTTCTAAAAAGTAAAATTGAAAATATTGAACGAATAATAAAAGAGAAACTTTATACAAATTTTTAGTAGTTATTTAAAATATATGTTAATCAATTAATTTTAAATAAAAATAGTAATAATTCACAGTAATTTATATTTAAAAATGTATACGATGAAAAGAAAATGATTGTTTAAATATTTTTTAATGGTATTTCAATGTAATATAATTAAAAAAATATAAATAGTTTATAGTGTAATAGTATTTTCATAAGTATAATTTAGTATTATTATAAATGTAACTAATTAAAAATCAAAAATTTCATAATTTATCGAGAAAATCGTATAATAAATTAAAAAAATTTTTTAAAATAATATTTTTTCTATTTTAAACATAAAAAATTTTTAACCTGAAAAATAAATTCCGAATTATTTTCAAATTTTATGTCACTGTATTTTTCAATGTCACTATGAAGTTGTAGTTTATATTTTGATTGTGAATCCGAAGGAATCGTCTTCTGATTGTTACTTAAATCCTTATCTAAATAATGTTGAAAATTATGTGAATCAAATTGATATCGACAGCCTGCGTATGTCTTCGGTCGTGGTGCTTTCATTGCTACGGTTATTGCGGATGTTTGTGATTGCAGATCAGTAAGGCTTACGCTTGACAAATTCAATACATTTTCATTGTTTGTTTTGGTACTTTTGATATCGAATTCATTTTTAGAAAGATTTGAAGTCGATAGCCAAATTTGATTGTCAGCATGACTGATATTTGTAAATCTGTAAATGTTCAAATACTTGTTCGTTCATAAGTTCATAAAAAGTTTTCCGACTTAACCGATAATGCTAAATAAAATTATTTAAAAAAAATTATATATATATATATATATATATAGTATTTTTAAAGTTCCAATAATTTTATTGTTGATATACTATTAAAATTGATAATGAATTCTTGTATTTTTTGAAAATTACTGTAAGTACTATGTAGCCGTCAAAACTCCTACTTATTAAAACCGTTTTATTAAAATATCTTATTTTATAAATTTATCAGTCATTTAGTTGACAATTTTCTATAGTTTAATATATAATATATTTTTATAAGTAATATAACACACTAATTGAAAATTTTTAGAAATCATTACATCGATGATTTTGGACTACTCAACATATTAAAGGCTATTAAATAAAATTTCTTATCTATAAATAGGTTATATTTTTCTTTAAGAATTCAGATAAAATAATAGATAACTGATATTAATAAATATTATTTTAAAGACATTTTATTTTTTTATTGATACCGCTATCTTCTTTCAGGTATGATATCTTTAAACATTCATAAAATCAAATTGAAGAAGTAAGTAAATTTGCTTAGAGTTTAGTAAACCTTCAGACTCTCAAAATGCTTTAATTAATGGATTATAATTCCTCGGAATTTTCTTTTGTAATCCTTGGTATAAGAGTCGGCTTGTGCAAATCGACGGGCGACAATGTTTTCGCTAATCCGAAAACTGAAAGCGGAGCAGCTGCGGTCCAAACGACCAGCGGTCAACCCCGACGGTTGGGGAAGATGCCTTGCAGCGCGGGAGACGACAGTTCAGTTTGGGCATATCCATCGTCCTGTT
Source organism: Eupristina koningsbergeri (assembly GCA_018907245.1). Taxonomy (NCBI): domain Eukaryota; kingdom Metazoa; phylum Arthropoda; class Insecta; order Hymenoptera; family Agaonidae; genus Eupristina; species Eupristina koningsbergeri. The sequence continues at coordinate 393,189 of JACCHV010000024.1, read as the reverse complement.
TCTCTTATTTCTGAAATAAACGCTTGTTCTTTTAACAAATTAATCCGGCATTAATTTATTTTTAGCTCCATTCTGTTAAAACGTTATTAAATTGCAAGTGTACAATATTATATTAGTATTCTCTTACATTGGTTACTCTTTTTTTTTATTTCGAATATATATATATTTATATTTCATAATTTAATTGTTTTTGATGACTTCTAATCCATTTGTTATCAATTTTCTTGTAAAAAGTATGAATTTAGAGTATCTATTTATTACTACTAATGTGCAATTCGCTGTACAATGTTTATCTTTGTATTTAACATTTTTATTTAACATTTATAAATTTACTAAATTTATGACTATTTTATAATTATTTCAAAGCATTATAATATATTCGAAAATTGTATGATTTTTATTTAATTTAGATATATGTAAATAAAAAGTTATACATAAATCATTTTGTTTAAAATATTATTAAAAGTTAATTTACAGTTTCAATATAATACACTTAATTAATTTTCAGTTTTATGTAAATTAAAATTTAATAAAACAAATAATAGTAGTAAATTAATAAAGTGAACATAACTGATTGGTAGATTGTTTCCATATTTGAAGACTTGGTGATGTAGCTGCGGTACTTTTCTTAATCTTTTTGCTTCCATGATCTTTGTGATCTTTATAATCTCTAGAAATAAATAATAATTTAATTATAATATAAATTTTTAATTAAAAATCATAATATAATGTATCATCTTTATCTATTTCTTACAGAAATAATAATTTATTGATATTTTCAATTAATTGGATTGTATAAATTTAATTTTATATTATTTGAATATAGGTAACTTTTATTTCCAATATTAATGCGTTCTTATAAATTAATAATTTTTTATATTCTTTAATTATTCATATAATAGAAAAATTAGTAATATGAATTTAATCTATATAATATTGATATACTAAATATTAACTTTAAAAAAACGGTATCGATTTTCCTTTTTTTTAATTTTTACGCATTATGTTAATTATTTTATTGATTAGAAAATTGTTTTTGGTTCCGTGAATTAAATCATACGCATATCGTGAAAGTATTGTATTTGAATATAGCAACAGTTTTGTATTCTATATAATATAATGCACTGTTATATAAGAATATGGAAAATAAATGTAACCGGAGTTTAATCATCCCCAGAAAGACAAGATCACTCAATAATTTCGGGTGAATCCTACCTATTTATCATTTATGATTAACTTATTATTTTGTTCCTATTCGTTATGTCACGGTAGTATCTCGTAACTATTTCCATTGAAGACTTTTAACATTATCTATTATGTCAAGCCTCTATCTTCTAAGTTTAGCAAGACTTATATTTAATGACTTTGAAGTACAAAGTATATCGTTGCGTACATTCATTGCCTGTTTCTATCGTGGCATGATATGCTAAGTCGGTTATGTTGATGTGTATCTATAATGAATTAATGATGTCCAATTCTGAAATGATTCAATAAGTTTGATGACAAGATGTATATTCTTATGAAACAAGATAATGAAGAAGTCGGAAAACTCCAAATTTTATCCAACAATATGAATTTGAAATAGTAAAGATTTATTTAGCAGCATCTATTAGTCCTTTAGAAAGTATATTATCCGAGAGCTCAGAGATCCCCTAGAATTACGATTATTCCAAAATAGATAAGTTTCGCCTCAATTTTTATTTAATAAGAATCGAAAGCCCGGTTAGTTAATAGACAAAAACGAAGTTTATATTTTTGGATTACTTTTATAAATTTGTTTCTTTACTCCCTCTATTGAATTCTGTAAAACTTTTACTTCCGTCTTGAAAATTATTTTTTGATAAATTTAGTGTCTCGAAATTATAATTTCTGTCTCAATTCTCTTTTTGTATAACCCTACATCTTAACGTGTGAACTTTTCATTTAGTGGTATCATCATAATATATGAAAAAGTACTTGTTAAAAATTTTGAGGCGTTACACCTCCTCCTTTAAAATAAAAAATTGATACCAATGAAATTTATATTAATTATCTCATAAACACCCAAATAGTTCACATTTAATTAGCAAAACTTTTATGAATTGTAATAAATTAACTATATGATTTAATTATTTATCATAAATTTTAATTTTATTTAATTTATTAATCTAATTACAGCAATAATTTTTTTTTGCATTTTGTTTAAATAATACTTGATATTGTATAGATTATTTATTTATAGTGTATAGTTTTGCAAAATAATATATTAAAATCTCTCTGGTTTAATTTGATGTAGGTAAGATAATGTCCGATCATCGACTTATATTAGTTTCGCTATCATTGTGTTTCGAGTATCTTCATTTATTGTCAGGCGTCTTTGAAATTTCATTAAAATTTATTGACTGTTTACATTTATGCATGTAAGTATTTATGTATATAAGTATATCTGTATATGTGAAAGATTATATTTAAATATATACAAATGTTTAAACATATGCTTAGTTCAAGTTTACCCAAGGGCTGCCACTTTGCCGTGGTAGAGGCGCATGACTATTGGAGTTGTGGGAGTAGCATACTTTTGGTTCAGTATGGATATGTGAGTGAAAGTGTGAGAAAATGAGGATTTCGATTAATTTCAGCCTCCCCATGGGCATAAAAATGAGAAATGAATTATGAGTTCCCTGTAAAAAGAGCTCTTCCAAGAATAAAGATGAGTATGATGAATAAAAGATGACAGCTTTGATACATTCTTGACTTGATTCCTGGATCCGCAATATTTCATATGTCCCCCACCTTTCTTCAAATTGAAAGTCACACGAAGTTCCCTCTGTTTGCCTAATTAGCAACTAAGAATTATTGCAGCCCCTCCCCCCTAATTGGGTGAACGCGATACTACTCATAGTGGATAGTATACATATACCATTACAAACACACACGCACATATAATATATTTAAAACTGCAAGTAAATGCTAGAAAGGCAAGATTTGTGGCGCGGGTCTGTTTGGGGACTTGATTTTTAGAAGCCGCTATAGGGTACTAATGAAAAACTAAGGGTGATACACCCGATAGTACAGAAGCTTGGGATGGACCAACTATATAGTTCTGGCTGCTCTATCAGCCAATGTATAATCTTCGTTGGTTCATATTGCCAGTTGGTGATCGGATTGGATCATGGGTATCTATGGGAGATCAGAGTTGAAAGAGCTCATCATATCCATAACCAATTCTCGCACTCTTTGATCCGACGGGGAGAGCATCACTGGCATTATACACTAAACATCCGTTTTTTTAAAAAACAAACATGGATAAATATTTAAATAATAATTCAGTAAATGCTTCAATTATTTCTATACCTCGGTATTATAATTCATATACTTGATTATCATCTGAATTAGACTAGCCATATCGAATTGAAATGTCAAAAAGCTTTACAAACGTACTTGGAATTCAGATGAGCTGTCGATCACTCCTGGTGACTGCAACCAGACTACAAGAAAGGAATATATAATGCTTTTATCAAGATATGACTTCTGCATAGACCCCTAACTTAGGAATACAGGTGCAACCACAAAACGAACAACGAGACATTCATTAGAATACAGAAGTTATTCATGCGAGGAATGATAGGACTAATAAGGTCTACATTAACTGCTGCTCTTGAAATGATAATAGGGATCCCATTCCTGGATAACGTCATTACTACGTGGGCTTGTAATAGATACTTGCATATCCGGGCTAACTGAAGGGAAATCACCCTTTGTTAACAATGTCCTCTAACTTCGCTAAAAAAAAGTTCAAGGAGATCTATAATATTTCCGTGACATACATCAGTAATAAGCTATATAAAGTTATAATTCCGAATACAGCACCTGTAATAAAAATATCCGAAAGGTATTTAACCAGGATAGTATCTATTTCATAATGGGCTCAAAAAATAAATATGGATCGAGAACTGGAACGTGAGTGTGGGGCATCTTGAATGAGATTGTTTGTTCCCTGAGCTATTATTTGCGGTATTTCAGAGGAAGATTGGAGTAATATCTGAGAGCGTGTCATAGCTGCTGAGTAGATTGAAGATTGAAGACACCTATTGTCATCTGCTCTGACAATTAAGCAGCATTAATTGCTTTAAAATATATTGGGATCCGCTCCAGAAAAGTGTAGAAATGCAATCAATTCCTAAAGTCTTTGAGAAAGGATAATGAGATAACCACCCTAATATGGATACTGGAACATGAGGACCATTTTAGAAATGAGAAAATTGATAGACCGATAAAGAGAAGTGCATTGGGAATTTGAGTAAAAGTCGAAAAACGAATGTTTTAAACGATAATTCACAAGACCATCCATAACTGGCTAATGAAGGTATCTGCTGGGTTGTGGATGAAAGCTAAGGGGCATATATGAAATTATTTCCTTCATTCTCCTTTTTTTTATATTAATATGTAGAGTTTTTAGATTAATAAACTTCAATTAATATTTAGATATATACTAAATGTATCACACTAAATAAAATATATATTATAATTTATCTAATAATTTATTCAAAATTGTAAAGATTAATATTACAAAAGTACATTATTTATTCAGTATTATAATTATTAATATAACAAATATATGATATAATTTATTTTTGTATCACAAATAATTTTTGTTTATTTTTAGTTTATTTTAAAATTAGTTTATTCATACTTGATTAGGATTTTCATTATAATTTGATTTTTATATTTCATACTATAATTCATATTGTAATTTCACATATTATAAAAACAATCAATAGTTTGAAAAAACGTTATGATTGTTAACAGATGGACCAAGTGAATTACTTATTTTTTCCATTGATGTAATTCTAATCACTATTTTTTGTAAATTCTTCTTTCCTCCTCTTTATCTATCTATTATTTGATCATAATGCTCTAATACATAAGCTAAAATACTAAATACATAATATTTAATTTTAAATGTTATTATTTTACTATTTCAATTATTATTTCAATTGAAGAATATATATGTACATATAATGTGACTATTGAATAATATATAATCGTATCGTTTTACGTAGGTCGATAAATGTGCTGGAAAATTTTTCCTATTGTTTCTTTTTTATGACTAATTGGATCGATAAATTATTACATTTTTCTTTGCGCGAAGTGTGTTTTTTATCTTGTAATACGGTATGATGAACTGACTAGTGGAACAACTCTACACGATAAAATTTTATGTGTGCCTTGGAAAAACACTGAGGAGATTTTTAAATATTAAAAAAGGTTTATAAAGGAAACTATAGGCAAATCTTGATAAATTTAAGGTATCATCGATTGTGTTTATACTTAAACGACAGTTTGAACTCAAAATTTTGTGTAAACGGTAGGTATTAGTATCGGTTTAGGCTATTTTTGAATGTACAGAATGGAGCTCATTCGCACTCTCCTACTGGCTTTCTTTGAAAGCCTTGTACTAATGACCTTAAAAGTACTATGTCCCCATTGATTATTTTATAATATAACTATTTCCTATATAAAATTTTACATATCTAACTAAAACACTTAAAGTAATAAAATGATATTAATAGTAATTATTTAATTTAAGTACCTTACTTATTGTATAATGAGCGTATATTCTTGTAACGGAATTGTTATATTTTAATTTCAGGTTAATTATTTCCCTGAAACGATAGTGATTCAATTCTGAGATGATTTAGATTTGTGAATATTAATTTTATATGCAATCTTGATTTAGTAGATGTTTGACCTGGACAACTTCAAGCCATTTCAAACATTTAAAATTATAGATCTCCAATTATAAAACTCTCAAATTATAGATTTATTTCTACGTAGCGATTAATGTGGCTTCACTTATATCAAAAAATTTGTCCTTCTTGTTCAGTTGGCAGTTCCAAATACCTACTCTATGCATAATTAATTTATTTACATATACCTTGTATATGTGATTCGATAAAATATAAAAGAATATTCAATATTGACAAAAGTATTTTTGAATAAGTGTTCAGATTTATACACAACCGCTCACCCTTACGAAACGCCCACATTATTTTGTTAAATTATTAATAATTTTTTAATTGCCTGTACTTTATATAGTGTACGATTGTAGACATAAAGTGTGGGCGTGTTTGTTTTATGTTTTGGTGAGGATTTTCCTTACCATATATTTTTGCATCGCCTTATTGACTTTCTTTGTATGGTGAGTAATTGTGTACGCATTTGAGAACTCATACACAAACATTTTTGTCATTGATAATTTTACGCATTTTTTCAATTTTAAACAATATTTATTATATGTAAAGTCACTTACATCATTTATTCATCATGATTGGTTCATTAAAAGTATAATGATCTAGAGAAATATAATGAAAAGATAGAAAACAAAAATAAATATTGAAATAATTATAATGTATTTTGTGAAAACTATAAATTGATCGTATTAAACATTAAGTTTATGTACCTGAATACATACTATATTTAAATACATTTGAATAATTTTTTTTTCAATTAGAGTTAAAAAAATTGATATAATTATATAGGCATATCATCTACAGTTATAGTTAGAAACTATACTAACTACACAGTAATTATATATATACTCTCGTGTGTGTGTGTGTGTGTGTGTGTGTAAATAAAAAATGAGATTTGTTGCAGATCTGTTTATGAATATCAATCAACTTTATATTTAACTAGGAAAAGAAATGAGAAAGAGATAACTGATTCGGGGTAAATAAAATCCACAATTGAGTGTCACAGATAATTATTTAATCTCTCCGCAATATATAAAAGGGCATAAATAACTCTTTCTCGCACGAGGGGCAGAAATTACTTATTTTACAATACAAGAGGCAGAAGGGACGCTGATGACAATCACGTTTGATCGGCGTCGTACGTGAGGTTTAAATAAAGTAGCGCCGTTCAAGGTGAAGACACGCCGCTCCAGATGAAATCAGGATCACCTGGTGATCGTCGCCGCTGGGGCAGTGATACTCCCAAAGGGTTGAGATCTGGTTGAGTTCGAGTCGAGTGCTGACTCTACTGCACCGCCAATGTAGTTCACACACACACACGCGCGCAATCGCACGCAATTCGCACAAGGTAAAATTCGGCGAGCCGGAAAATACGGTAAAGACAAACTGGTGTTTCGTAAGCGATTTTCCAGTGCGGAATGACGCGCATTCCTTCCGGGGGAGGAAGCATTCCTCCGCTTGCAGAATTTTTGGCCCCTAATAAAATTAAAGTCCTCCTTCAGCCTTTGTTTTCCAAACACGAAACTCTCTCTTGCCATCAGTAAGGCGACGGCAAGAAAAAGTGTCGAACAAATCAATATACAAAGCTTCACCTTGTAAACTTTACATTTACTTAATAGAGTCCATATTAGCCAAATTTCTTAGTTGAATTACCTAGATTCCTGCAAAAAAAGCTTATTTGTATAAAACGATTATTTAGAATAATTCTGTAACATACCATGCAAACGTGAATAATAAATATTGTTTTTAACAATCTATTAAGGACACAAGAATTTTAGGTTATATGAAGCTGTACCAATTGACATTTTTGCTCGTTATTTTAATTCATTTAATTAAATAACTTAATTAATACTCGTATATCTTGATGCTTTTCGTTTGAAAAGAACGTAATAATGCATGCGTACATGAACACACCAGCAACAAGTAAGAAATCGTAATGCGACATTTAATTTGGCAGTTTAAGATTTTTATGATGTCTGGCTTTGCTCATTGCCGGATCAAAGTTTGTCGCGGTGTGGATGCACCATCAATAGGTGTTAGGTCGAACAAATAATTAATTAAGTATGAAATTTTTTATGTAAAACTGGTTGACCGGAATTTAATGAATAAAATGTACAAATTTATAAGTTGCTGATAGTGACTGTATATAATTCTGATTATTATATTTTTTCAAAGGTTTTTTCATAGAAAAAAGCTCGATATAATTTCAAAATCTATAAAGGAGTAAAGTTGATTTTTGACAATTTTTTTACTTTTACAGGCTTATTAAAAATGGGTGAATGGGTTACTGTAGAAAAAGATAGATCAAATAGCGATTTTTCTCACAAAAAGACAGTTTTTTAATATTAATTAAGGATATTCAGCGGTTCTTGTCTTGTATTGTCCCTAGCTTAAAGGTAAATCGGGAGAGACCAGGCGACTTTAGTATTCTTAATTTTGGCTGAAGATCCACTCGTGAAGTAACTTTAGTCTTCCCCATATGCAGAGGGTGATAAGGTACGGAAAAACTTTAGTAGCCTTCCCTGAGGGTAGCTGAAGACGTGGTATAGGCGACTACTTGCTCACACCGGGTAAAAAAATTACCTGCGAGGCGACTTTAGTCTACTTTATACGAACGGAAGAATGGATGAGGGAGCGAGAGAGAAGAATGCAGATAGTAGGGATCATAAGCCTGTGGGTGACTGTTTTCTTGCCATAAAGACGATCTAGCTCGTTATCAAGAGGAAGAACAACTGTCCAGAGTTATGGTGTGGGGCGGATTTATCTCTGTGGGCACCGTATTCCCTCCTGCGAGACTCCATCGGTGGCGATGCACAGAGTCATTGTTCGCATTACTCCTCGCACTTTAAGGATGTGCGACACGGCTGCGCAAGTAAGAGAGTGCTCCTCCATTTGTTGCTGCTGTGCGGAAAGTGGTGACTGCGTGGGGTGAGAGAAAGTATGCAGGTGTCTAGTGAAATCTAACCCCCGCACGCTCTAGAGTCGGATCTTGCTTGCTTGTTGCAACTTATTTAATGACTATTACGTATATTTAAATTTATTATTAATAAATTATAATAAATTAACTATGTAGGTTGTACCTCGTATCGTAGTTTAAAATTAGACCAACTGTTCAAAATAAATTAAAATTGAATATTTAATTAAACTTACAATATTAATTTAAGTTGATTTAAATTAAAAAATATATATGTCAAAGTGTGGTTTAGTTTTTCTTTATAATACTTATTTATTACATAGGTTTTTGGGAGATTAAACCTTAATAGGACTAAGATTCGAAGATACTTCACTTGAATTTACACATGTTGTTTTACAATCTTAATTTAATTTTTTAGATTTTCTGTCTTTCAAATGAATCTTTTATAATAAAAGATCATTGTTTTTTGCTTATTTTTGAACTTTTCTAATTCTGAAATTAAATATTGATCTTGTTTATTGATTATTTATAATTTCATGATCAATATGAATCAAATTTAGTTTATTAATATGTTTTTAATTGATCAAAGTTTCCGATTCACTCAATTTGATTATTCAGAATTACAAATTTAGATGAAATTTAATGCGTTTTAAAATATATGTAACATGAGTATTGATTTTTAAAAAAATTATTATCTTTACTTAAAGAATATTTTTAATATATTCTTAAATAAATTTTACATATTATATAATAGTTTTACTTCTATAAATTATGCACGTTTAATAAATTTTTAAGTATTGATATTTTACCAGATCTTTTAAAAATAAAACATTTTCTATAATAATACTAAATATAAATAAAATAATTTATTTATTATTGAATTGTATGTTTAAGTAACATTTAAAATACCTGTGAATAAAATAAAATAAAAAGAAACATCAATCGTTTAGAATTAAAAAAAAAAGATGCAAATATTTTAGATAAATGTATTCTTTAAAATTTATTTTCTTAATTAATTGTATTTATATTAGATTAATAATTATTTAAATTTCAATAATTTAGTACTAAATTTTATGATTCTTTCTGATTAGATTAAATAACCGGAATATTTTTTAAATATTGATAAACTTTAAAGACTTAGATCTTAATTTAACTAGCAAGCTAAAACTTAGTGTAATTTCCAAGGACTACAATGAACAATCTCCCTGTTGCCAATCATATCCATATATGCTCTATCTGATTATTTGAGATTCTCTGATAAATCTTTTCGAACTACTAGACATAACCTGTATTTCTCTATCCTCAGTATAGAAGTTTTACTATGAAATCCTTAAATATTTTTCAAAACGACTCGAATAAATTAAAGACAAATTAACAAATTATTAAATTAACAACAAAGTCTGAGACCGAGGTAGATGAAGCTGCACAATTTTTTGATCGATTTTTTATAATTATAATTATTATAATATATTATAACATTATATTATAAAAATATATATAATTTACTCCAATTTTTTTATTAATCATTTATTTATATGATATATAAAAAACATAAAATATTATTTATAATTTTTCAAGTTAATACATATTTCTTTATTATTTCTTTTGTTTCACATTGATATTTTGTTAAATATTTCACTTTTAAAAGTACATATATTTTAAATGCATTTTGAAATTTAATAACTCGTCTATAATTTGTATGAAACCTAGATTCATTTATGTTAAATAATTTATTTACCTGAAGCATCTTTTACATCTCGTAGGCCAACGGATTTGTGGATGAAAACCTAAGGGACATAGGGGATCTCCAGTTGAAGTCGGATATAAATGATGCATTTCAATTGTCTATAAATGAAGTTATTTCTGAAATTTAACTCAATTAACTTAAATTCAAGTTTATTACAATTTTTAAGCTTTATTATATATTAAGATCTATTCAAAATATAATTTTATTTTTCGAATATTTAATTTTATGAAGAAAAATTTGGATTGTTTTGATAGATTTAAACGAAGTGTTGATTTAATATTGCTCTTAAAATTATAACATGTATGTGACCTATTATGCCTTATTTACTTAATTTTATTTCAAACCGAAAACGTCCATAGCAAAATAATATAAGAAAAATAGAAAAATATTTATTATCAATTAAAGATGGATTTTATTTAAAATAAGAGATTTTCATTATAGACCAAGCAAAGAGCACTTTCTAGCTTATGATAAGAAAGTAAGTAGCCACCACTATACAAAATCTTTAAAAAATCAGTAGATTTTTAATTTCTAACATATAATTAAGAATATTCAAGGATTTTTTTTTATTAACAATTTTAATAAAAATATGTATTATTTTCACTTTTTTTGTTATAATTAAATATACATTAAAAAGTTATCGTTTTAACGCTAAAGTGTCAATGTTCGAATTATAGCCAATAAAATTACGAAGAGAATTGATTTTTATTTGAAACGATCGGAAAATTAGAAGCAGAGAAATTTTCAAAAAACCGGAAAACTTTTAAATTTATAAAAGAAATTAGTAATTTTGTAGTGGTTTTTAAATATTCAGAACTCTAGATTTGGAAAATTAAAGCGATTAACATGCACTTTATTATACAGTATTTTAGATCGATCGGATTATTAACTTTAGCAAAATATTATTTTTAATTAGATTATATGAAAATTTGCGAAATTATTTCCAGCTCACTTTATCAAACGATTTGAGTTTATGAAAAGATTTTAAAAATGTAATTTTAGTACAACAAATATTATATTTTATATTTTGATAAAATCATTCGGGTTGTCTAAAATATGAGGATAAACTTGATCAAAAAAGGCCGAACTTGTAAAAGTGGATTACGCGTACCTCACTTCTATTATTATATATTTAATATGTGCCTCTCGATTCTTGTTCTCCTCCACTCCTCATCCACTTTTCCGAGTTCGGCCGATTTTGATCAACTGTTTTTTTTTTATTTTTTTTGTTTTTCTTTTTTACTAAATACACTTCTCGTAATGAAAATAACTTTTTTATAAAAACAACAACTGAAATAATAATAATAATTAAATTTTAATAGAGAAGAAACCACTAGTTAGGAAACACCGTGTTAAACTACTACTATTGCTAGACTATTCTTAACCAGGAAGGAAATTTTAGTTCGTTGGGTAACCTAACGTGAATGTATTTTATCTTTCTTTTAGTTTTCATCTCTTTTGCATTCGTATCTGGCTTTTATCCAATATATATATATATATTTATCTGGATATAAATATAGTGTATGGACTTTACATGCTAGTAAAAATTACGTAAGTATATATATGGTCAAAGTAGTATTAAAACCGATCAATTTTTTTTTTGATTTATCTTCAAATAAAAAGTTAGAAATATTGTTATATTAAAGATAAATTTATTATTTCATAAAATAAATAAAAACATATGTGCATATAATTAGTGAAAAAAACTCTCTAATAAAGTCATTTAATCAATAATATTTTGTATGTACTATAATATAATGTAATTTAATGCAATTATTTTTTTGTTTATGTCTTTTATAATATTTATTATAGAGTTTATAGTTATATTAAATAAACTCCACAAAATTGAAATATATTTTTGTACTTTCTGTTTATTTATTAATTTTATTCAGTAAAATTCATTTTATGATAAGACAAAAAAACGAGTTAAATCATTTAATAAAAAAGCATAAAATATTATATCATAATTTTTCGTTAAAACTAACAAATTTTACTTTTAAAATTTTTTCAATGAATATTATATTTAATTTTATCATAATATATCTTTAATGAAAATTTGTTTAAATATTGTTTAATATATATATGTATATATTTTTTATATATTTGTTACATTTTATCTTTAAAGTTTAACATAATTTATATTTTTTTATAATTGCTTATTTAGAATTTTTTATAATTCTTAATTATATGCCCTGTTTAATATAGTTCTAAATATTCACAATATTTAATAATTTAAATTTGTTTACTAAAATAATAAATTAAAAATTTTATTTTAATATATGAACTACAATTAATGTGTTAATTTTTAGGTATCTAAAAAAATATAATATATTCGATATAATATATTGAAACAATATATTCAAGTTGTTTTTTCAGAAATCATGTTTTAAAATATATCAAAATTAAAATCAAAAATACATTTTTCAGAAATGATTAGGTTTTACCTTAATACACTTATATACGAATTATATATATTATATAATTTATATAATATTTTTATTCCGTTAAAGATAATTTGAAAAGGAATAATTCTCTTGGTTTGAATGATCTAGAATACTTTATTTTTAAAATTTATAGATATAACACCATATTGCTTTTACTAGATATTTTCAATGATATTCATTGCGATAAATATATCGTAAAATCTGCTTAAAAATTTTTGAGATTAATTACATTGATGTCTTGTTTAGTTTAAATTATTTAAAATAATGTGTAAAAATCGTTTACAATGATACACTGAATTTTATATAGTTTAACATAAATTAACATAGTTTTAGACAAGGTCACACACAGAGATAATTTAATGAATCTTTTTTTTGTTGCATTTATGAAATATATTATTTATTTTTTTTACAAAAGTTGTGTTTTCTAAATTATTAATATTAAAAATCATATTTTAAAAACTCATAATAATGTAATATATCGATATAATAAAATTAATGAGTTGATGCATTATAGTATAGTGAAATAAAATATTTCTTTTAATACAGATTCAAGTACTAACATATAATAATTCGAAAAAAAAACTAGTATTTTTCTTAATCTTTGATTAATGTTCCAAACTGATTTTTTAAAAATAAAATTAACAATAAAACTAATTTTTTTTGCACTCTACGATAATAAAGCTCTTTTAAGATGGTACGAATTTACGTCTTTGACCGTTCAAGTACTATATGGTCTACCGCGAAACATCATTTTAATATACAAGTGCAATAATAAAATTTCCACACAAATCTTAGGAAGTTATAATACTTTCTGCGATTTACTACAACATAGGATTTTGCATGGATGTTCTTGTTAATTACAAATTAGCCAAAGTTAAGTTTGGAATCAGACCAACAGTGGAGCACATTTGCTAAGTGATCCCATATACATTGTAATCGAATTTATCCCTCTTTTGCCTTATTCGAAGAATCACAAAGCTATAATCGTGGTAGACATATGATCTTTGTAGACGCTGCTGCATATATCTTTTCGGATGCATCACAAAATTCATGAATCACATAGAAGGCTACTTTTGTAATGTACATTCATGCTGGAATAAGAGTAGAATCTAAGTCCGATAAATGCTCCTTCAACGTCAACCATTTCTTGAGATATAGATATATTCCAATCCCACCCTAGTATACACAAGCCTTAGAGTAGTTTTTTCCCGAATAATGATAGGAGTAATCTCATTTTAGAAAATCTTTCGGATATGTAATCATCTACTATTTAATAATGAATTCATGCATACAAAAAATGCCTATGTATCTCTTATGTGTTAGTATTCTTCGGGATTTAAATAATCGTACAGAACAAGAATGCGCTTAGTCAACTCTCGTATACAACCAAGGAGGATTGAAACTGGATCAATACAAAAGGAGATCATTTATATATAGAGTTAGTGTCATTCTATTATAACGGCTACATGATAAACATTTATTGAATTTCTTTCTGACAACCTATCTATCTCTCCAAATCTAAAATTTTTTATAAAAAGGAACTAGAGTCAATTACAGATAACCATTTAAAAATGCACTATGGCATTTTCATCGATTAGCAATGATGTTCATAATTGTATGAACTATATATATTTATTACTGTGAAAAATACTTTTCAATTAGAGAAGATGGTTCTCACGGGAATAAGCAATTCAATGAAATGCCACACTATTTCTAAAAGAAGAATTTAAGAATGAGAGAGAACTCAAATTAGACGAAAAGCATGAAGTAGGCGTTGTAGTACAATACGTGAACCAGGGGGGTCAACTGTAAATGGGAGAGCGGCGGCAAACGTAGCAGACTGGCCACAGACAGGTTGTGACGTAAAGGAAAGTGCCTGCCCCAATATAATTTGAAAATTTATATGTCCCTTTTCGTGTGTTGATACTGTTAACCCGGTACATGTGTTTACATTCTAGTATTTCAAACGTTTGTAGTCGACAACAGATTTTAAGTTTTTAGTTCTTAAAAATTTCTTCATAGAAGAAGTTTAAAAATTCTTTTATTCGGGTGTAGTGGATATATATAAATTTCTAATTAAATATTAATGTAAATAAACATATTATTAATTAGTGTTTATTATAAAGTTAGTGTGAATTAATTTTGAAGTGATTTGTATTTTATGAAATAAAAATAAGGAGTAATGAGGATGAGGTTCAATGAGGTCTTTCATAAATCAATATTT
Source organism: Eupristina koningsbergeri (assembly GCA_018907245.1). Classification (NCBI taxonomy): domain Eukaryota; kingdom Metazoa; phylum Arthropoda; class Insecta; order Hymenoptera; family Agaonidae; genus Eupristina; species Eupristina koningsbergeri. Next base: position 378,128 of record JACCHV010000024.1, on the reverse strand, counting down.
ATAACACAAATTCCATTGGTAAGTAATTATGTTTAATAGTAAATGTTTTTTAAAAAATAATATTATTTCAATTTTTAAAACAAGATTTTGTACAACTTTTATATAAAATAAACTTTAAAAATGAAATATTATATAATATTATGTATAATTTTGATTTTATAATAATTCAAACAATATTTTCTTATAGTTTTATTTAAAAATATATAAATATATAAAATTAACTAGTGCTCGAACAAAAATTATACATAATATTATAGAATATTTCATTTTTAAATTATATTTTATTCAAAAGTATTACAAAATATTGTTTGAATTATTTTAAAATCAAAATTATACGTAACATAATACAATATTTCATTTTTAAAGTTTATTTTATATATAAGTTGTACAAAATCTTGTTTTAAAAATTGAAATAATATTATTTTTAAAAAAAATATATTTTATATATTCATTTATAATAATTACAAATACAGTACAAATTAATTTAAATATAATATTGTATAATATATATATATGTGTGTGTGTGTGTGTATTTTGTATAAATTAATATATTAAATTGAATAGTTGTATTTTCATGGTGGTAGAAATATGCCCTGTTTCTCTCGCACTTATGACTTCTCTGCCGACCTCTGAAAAGTCCGTGGCTCTAACAAAAATTTTTTATAAGTGCTTTAAAATATATTGGAAAAGCGTTCTTCTGTACATATGCGAACCACGAGGGAATACACTCGTGTTTCGTATATGTAGTGGTAACGTTTTTTTCCAATATATTTTAAAGCACTTATAAAAAATTTTAGTTCGGGCCACGGACTCTTCAGAGATCGCTAGTGTTTCTATATGTGCGAGAGAGAGAGAGAGAGAAGATATTTCTGCCGCCATGTTTGTCGCCAAAGTTTAACACGGGACCTAGCGTTCTCTTAATGTCTGTTCTGTGACGTGACGACACAAATGCTTTCTTATTGATTTCACCTATCGAGACTTAAGAATTGTAACTATTATATAATTGAGAATGAATATTCAGAATATCAAAATGTGTATGTATTCAGAATTACATATGAAGAAAATTGAAATAAAAACCATTTATAATTTAATATATACGCCCAGTTCTTGGGCTGAGCTTATAAATTTTAAATTAATATAGTTTTTATTTTTTTCTGGAAAACTAATCAAAGAACATTACAAAATATTAATATAATTTCCAATATATATATACATTATATATACCTATATATATCTTAATAAGGTATGTACGCCAATTATCTTATTTGTTACTGGCTATAAAGTAATGCTTAAAAAATACAAATAAATGCAGATACTAAAAATTTTTAAATAAGGCATGAGGAGCTTATACTTAAATTCTCAACTCATTCTTTTGAGTTAAGAATGTTGACTCTAAGGCAATGGTTACCCACTGGTCGTGCACGGTACAAGCTGCTTCCCACACTAGAGTTGATGTGATGTACTCACGCCACTAATATTCTCAAACAGTATTTAATAATTATAGATTTATCTGGTATTATATATATTATATGAACACTTAATATTATCAATTTTTTTTTTAATATAATTAAATTTTAACGCAACAGATATTTTGTATATCAATTTATTATATTTTTTACGTATTAAATTTTAGCACATCAATAATTTAATTTTTTATCGTATTTTTTGTATTTATAGTTTTTGTATATATTGATTTTATAAAAAATTTTATAATTTATATTAAAGGCTTTAAATTAATTTATCTACAACGTCATTAACACCAAAAAAATAACTTTGTTTATATACATGTATATATATAATATAAAACATTGGAATAAGTAATCACATGAGTTCAGTATACTAAATAATTATAAAAATAGAGATAATCTTGTAAATAATCTTGAAAGATTGAAAATCAATTATCAAAAAAGAAACACGTTTACATATTTATCAGATGATATGTATTTGAATAAATAAAATATATTTGTAATATAATTATAAACGTATACTACATCTTTTTATGCTTACACATTTTTATTAACTCTTTGAAGTTATTTAGTGTACTTATTTTCTTATTGAGAGTTTTCAATAGTTATATTAATCATCTTATTTTTTTATATGGAATATTCATTAATTATATTATATTGAGTAATTGAATTAATGTATATTTAAGTTTTCAAAAATTTCAGTTTAGTTGTACCAAAAGACTACATTTATAACATTTTCTATCTATTTATTAATGCAAACGTTAATTGTAAGTAAAGAATTATCTTTTGAGACATTGTAAGAGTTAAGTAAATTTTTACAATTATTAAAAATATGAAGCGTTTATCAAATAGAATCAAATCAAATTGAAGGAAAATCTGGCATTAAATTACTTATTTGATAATTTTGAACTAAATTCACATTATTTCTGTAACATACAATCGAGCATTATTGTAAAGCAAAATGATTTCCTATTGTCATATTTTAGTGCTATATATATATATGAACACTTAAGTTTATTAATGATCTTGATAATATTTCCTTTCATTAGATTTAATTAACTCAAAATACGTAAATAAACACAATTACTTACAGTATAAAAAAAAACTTTTAAGAAATTGATCGATTCTACCAACTATCACCAACATATCAAAGTAAAATACAATGTAAATGTAAATGTAAAAATACAATATAGCAATGTAAAATATCTCGAGAAAGCTTACAATAGTATGGATGAAGTTTACTGTCACAGTTTTTCGTACGTTTTATTTGAATTAAGATAAAAGATTATTGAAGAAAGAATAGCTATCTTCTTCTTGCAAAAATCATATCAAAATTAAAATCTGATTACAGAAATACGTTTAAAATTACAGGGGTATAATATAATATTGACGTTCTCGAGACTTTTTTAATAGTAGTTTACGCAAGAAAAACTATTTCAAATCTATCGTTTGCTAGTACTTTTTATTTCACTAATGCTGAAATAAACCGTAAAGGTATTTTTTTTCTATGTATTCGATGTATAATTTCGTTTAAAACATATTTAAAATAATTTTATTATTTATTCATTCAATAGACATCTTAATTATATTGATCTAATATTTCGAAGCAATAAAGTACTGACATCAATTAAAATGCAAACCCCGTTTATAGAGTGAACTACAAAGGTGAAATTCTTGTAAACTTTGTAATTAACTGCAACCTAATAATAAGAAATCTAGTAATACGAACTTAGAAATTAGTTGTAAAATGATAAGTGACATACACTGTTAAGATTCATTGTTTATTTTATAATAGAAAAGCATAAAAATGTTAATAAAACTCTTCTAACATAACTTCCAGAATGAAGCAAAAGAAACGATTTTCCGACAATTTTAACCTAGGTATTATTGAAGTAGATCGATCATGTTTCTATATATATTAATATTATTTTTAATTATTCTAAATTTATCAGCACCAGAAGTATATAAAGTATTAACATTCTGTTTTTATTTTTAAGTACGTTATATTTATATTAGAAAAAAGAAATAGAAAATTGTTATAGAATTTCATCAAGTCAAAAATTTAATTTGTAAAAACCGACTATTAAAATAATAAATATCATTGACTCATTAAAACACTATATTATCATATTGATTATATTAATTAAATATTATTATTTACAAAGAAACTATAATATTATTTAAGTCAGTAAATTAATTTGTTGAAAATAAATCAATGAATTAATTTTGAAATAATAAAATCGTTAACTATTTGTATGTTTACAAAATAAAATGTATAAAAATGGTATAAAATTAATCAATGTATGTTGTAGTAAATTAATATTATAAATTTAAACAAACATAATATAAATATATAAATATAAAATATAAACCAATGAAAATAGTGTAAGAATAATTTATTTAAATTGCACACAGAATACTAATTTTTTTTCCTTCAAATTTATTTCTATTCGTTTAAGTATTTTCTACCATAAATAAATTTTTTTTTCCAATTAGAAATTCTGTGTAAGATGTTAATTGTGTAAACAAATATTTGTTTATACAAGTATTTGCTTTGTGATATACAAAGAATCTTTGACAAATAAAAATATTATATAAATAAATTTGTACGTGCATATTTCTACAAGAAAAATTTATATTTTAAACAAACAGTCAAGTAAAATTCTAAATATAATACTGTTGAATGAACCTTAAAATTAATCAAGTAATCATAATAAAATATTGCAAAAACATTGTAAAAGTATCAAATAATTTTGAATGAATAAAAAAATTGATTTAAAAATAATAATAAGGAATAAATAAAAAAACAGTGTAATTAAAAATAGAATATTTTATATTTCATTTAGTTATACATAAAAGAAAAATATTTAGATTTATTGTAAATTAAATTATATATTGTTGAATTAAAATGTAGTAAAAAGTTGAATTATTTCAATTATGTTAATTGTTTGATAATATTTATATTTTTTAAAATAAAAATTTGTAGTTATTGTATTTGTTATTTATTCTTTTTGACAATATGAATTTTGATTTATAGATCTTGTTCTAAATATTTATATTTTATATATATATATATATGTATAAATCCATATTTAAAATGAATTTGTATTGATTTTAGTGTAATTGTAGAAAGTGGATAAATTACTAATATTAGTAAAAAAGAGAAAAAGCAGAAATCTTAAAAATCAACATTTCACAAGCGCATGCGCGATTGATCTATGCTAGTGTCTTTTTTATTCTAATATCTCTCTTGTAGTTCTCTCTACCTATCACCCACTTATTTCTCTCTATCTCTCTCTCCCTCTCTCTTTTTTTTCTATTTATCTCGAAGAAAGATAATTGCCAAAATAAAAAATGAAATTATTTCACAAATATGATTATTGTTATTCTCGTTCATATTTATTTGTTAAGAAAAGAAAGAAACAAGTCAAATCTAACAAAAGCGTACGTCACGATTTTTCAAGTTCCAACTCTCTTTGTATTGTCCCCCTCCCTTCCTTTTCACTCTGTTTTACCTTCTTTTTCTGGATCTTAGCTACTTGAGCACCCAGGTTAGCATGACTGACCTCACCAGTTTGCCACTCACTACAGCGAATTGTGGAGGTGTTTTTAAGCACCTGCAAACTACTGTGAAAGTGTCCTTTCAAAATCGGTATCCCTCCTTTTTTTGTTTTCAAACCCTTTATAATTTCTTTCTCCTTTATTTAAGTTTTTAAGATATTCAACTCTGTGATCATTTGTTTATTTATTGTATTTATACATTTAATATTTTCGTCGATCGTGAGTCCATCGAGGTGTATCGTTTTCTAACGCGGAGAGTGTACCAAGCTAAATGTCAGTGATAGTTATGTGTTCGTAGAGGCCCTCACATGGGTCTGCGAAATTAAACGATTATTTGTGAATTATTATTCTGAAAAAATTAAGAAATATTTGATAAAATTGAAGGTTTTTAACAAGAATAGAAACAAAGACATAAGTGTACTTTTAGGAAATTTATTACCTATATGATATTTATTACTTAGATATTTTTTACATCCTATACAACTGGTTTACAAGTTTTTTATATCTGAAATAGCATTTTTATTAAAATTAGTAAGATCAAGGTAAAAAAAAGGTGAATAAATTTTGAATTTGGGTGATTTCGTGATAATATAATAGTTATCATGGATTTTATGATTAAAATTTTAAAATCTATTTATTTTCTAACATATTAATAATATCCAGGATAATGTTATTTATTTTTTTTTGTTAAATTTAACATTATCCAAATTTTTAAGTTAAAAATTAAATACGTATCCACTTTAGATTTGTTAAAAAACAATATTATAATTTTTGAAAATCTATAAATTAAAATTTATATTTTTAAGATATTAAAAAATTAATTTTAATTTAACTTATAAAAGTTATATTAAGCAATGTGGAATTATAAAATAAAATTATTGTTTTGTAAGGTAACAATTATTATTCTTGATATGTATATACAAAATTTAAATATTTCTTGTAGAGATTTCAATTATTATATTTGTAATAAAATTGTAATTTTTATATAAAATTGCTCTTTTTGATATTTTAAAAAATTTTTTAAATGAACTTTTATAGATAATATTAGTTTTCATATAGCATATAAATGAGAAAATAAGGATTTATATTTCAAGTTTAATACCGTCACAACTACAATACGTGTTAATGTTAGTGTTATACATATTTATTATAATTTAGATCTAATGAATATAGAAAATAAATACCAAAACAGCATGATATAAAAAAATATATATAACTTTTTTTATTTATACATGCTATTGAAACCTTTTTTGTCATTAATATTACAACGTGAAGTATTTTATTTAATAATAGAAAATTTTTAGATAAATATAAAAAGGAATTAAATATAATTTAAATCTGAATCAAGAAATTATTAATTATTAAGTAGTCTTACAAGTATTAGTTTATTTTTACAAAACGTTTCTTAAATATCACAAGAATATTAATATTTATAAGAATTTAATATTTCTTTATTTGAAAAATATTAATTTTTTTAGGGAATTTATAAATTTAAATACCTTCATAAAAAATAAGTTAATTTTTACAATAAATACTTCAATTTCAATTGATATTTTAATATTAATAATGATATTTTTTATATTATCAAAATATTGCAAAATTAATTCTATAAATTAATTGGATATTATAAAAGATATTATTTTTCTATTTAGATTTTAATGTAATAACGTGTTCTATACAATTTTGTACTATATAATTTGTATATGTGAATTATAATGAGTTAATTATAAAAAAAAACAAAAAAATACACAAGAAATTGTATTTCTTGTATGTAAATATACATACAATACATATAAATATTACATAAATACGAACAATATTTTAAAATTTAAAAAAATGTGAAATGGAAAACGTAAATTGAAAAAATTAAAAATCAGTAAGTTATATGTAATGTATGTTGTATTAAAGTTGTTATAATATTAACCAGTAAAAGTTATGTTCAATTATTAAATTAAAAATTGAATTATTTATAATATAAAAATTTAATATTAATATTATGAACATCCAATTTATATTAATTTTTCGTTGAGAGCAGAAAATTAATTAATAAATATTTTTAAAAATTTACAAATTATATATTTAATTCCATTTGTATATGTTCTTACTTAAGTTAATTACTCTAATTAATTTATGTGATTTTGAAAAAACTGTCGATTAAAAATTATCAAATTCTGTATAAAATTTGATATCTATATAGCTTTTATCAGAATTTCAATTAGGAATACGACAATGCAGTACACAGAATAATTATATAACATTATAATGATTTTATTTGAACTAATGATTATGTACATACATAATTATGGACATTTAAGTACTAACAGCCAAAAAATTATAAAAATTCTTTAAAATAAAATTGTAAATAATTTCTTAATAAAATATTTAATAGCAACAATAATTTATTAAATTATGATGGAAAAAGAATAGCTATTTAAATAAATTTAATTTTATTGATTTACTACTAAAATTATTATTGTACGATAATTAGATCATAAAATTTATCAAACTTATCTAAAATCAAACTTAATTTAATTATATTATTTGTCATCTTGTTTGTAATGGATATATAATTACTCTACATTTAATAAATTCTTATGTGTTTAATAAATTTTTGTTAATTGGTATGTAAAACATTTCATAAATTATAGTTTTTTAATAATTATTTTCTTTGCTTTATATTTTATTTATATTATATTTATATATTATATTTTTGTTTATATTCTTTATTCATAAATGAACAAAAGTTAAATATAAGAAGGAACACTTGATATTAAAATATGGGTTGAAAATATTTATAAAAATGTTATTATTAAATGTGATTAAAATTTTAAAGCATATTTATATTTTATTAGGCTTTTTTTGGATATTTATTTTATGAACTTTGACGTTTCTTCAACACAGAAAACATAAGGATTGAATCACCTTCGATTTAACTGAACAAACTAAATAATCCAAGAAGATCAATTTATTGAAATTTTTTAATGTAATTATTGAAGCTCTATATATCATTAATATTTGTTTCTTTGTTTATGTATTATTGTTATCTAGAGTACATATAAATTTTTTTTAGAATACATCACTTTTCAAGTTGATACATATTAAATTTATAATTAAAAGCACGTATTCAGGTACGATTGAATAAAATTCTATTTTGATAGTGAGTAATGATGTTTATATATACGTATAATTTATTTAAAAAAAATATTTTTTGATTTAATTTAATCTTTAAAGATTGTTCGATTTCAGCAATACATATATATTGGTAGTTACTAAAATTAATATTATAAAAAGTTAAAATGTTATAAAATTGCATTATAAGTTTTTTTTTAATCGAATTTTGGTTGAACTCTTTTCAAACTTTATGATATTTATTATAAAATAATTTTTTATTAATAAATAAGAAAATTCCAATATTATATCTTTAAAAAAAAGTATTTTAAGAAAAAGAATCAGAAATATAATAGGGAAATTATATTAAAAAATTTGTTTTCAATCGCTAAATTATTTTAATCATTACATTTAATTTTGTTTATGTTATCCATAAATTTAATAGGATTATTATTCAATAATAATATAAATTAATTTATTTGACTATTATTATATTTTCAATGTGAAAACACTTATTCAAAATTTAACTAATATAGAAATATTAAAATATTATTCATATATTATAATATTATTTTTTTAAAATAATAATTTTGTTATGATTTTTTATAAATAAAAAAAAAATACTACTTTTATATTATAATTTAAATTTTTTAGATTCATTACTGCAACAATTAATAAAATAAAAATCAGACCATTAATTATTTTTATGAATTTTTTGAATTTCATGGATTAATATAAACATATTAACTACAAGAAAAATTTTTTTGTGTATATTTCAAGGCACCTTTTTTTTATTTTAGATTTTTATCACTTTTTAAAAATGTCAATAAATTCATTATTATACAATTTATGAATAATTATCGTCGTTATTTAAAAATAATCCATTTTTATTATTAAATATATTATAAATTTCATGTAGTTAAAATTATTTAATGATATATTTTCAAATATGCATATTCAAATAAAATTAATATATCTATGTTGTAATATGTTACAAAAAAATAATGTAATTTAATTTGATACTGAATTATAAAATTTAAATTAATTACTAATGTAAATATTTGTTATAATTGTTGTGTGTACAACAAATATTTAGTTATTAAATTATTAAATACTGATTATAAATTTATTGAAAATATAAATTCATTATTATTATATTTCTATAATAAAAATTTAATATTGGCTATATAATTTTTTTTCATTTATAATTATCAAATAAATTAAAGTAATGAATAAAGTGGTTGTTATAGGAATCGAAATAGGTGCAAATATTTTTAAACAAAAACAAGGAATTTTTTTTATTATTCATATTATTCTTTATTAGCACCTTTTTGAATTCCTATATTATAAATTTATTATTAATAAAATTTCTTTATTAATAAAACATAGAGGGTATTCACATTCAACAATTGTTAAATTAAAGTAATGAAAGTAATTATTAATGTAATTATTAAAGTAATTAATTAATTAAAGTAATCCATTATACAATTATTAGGTGTTATATCAAATTTAATATAACAAGTATGCATTTGTTATAAATTTTTAATTTTTATAAAAAAAAAAATCTTTTTTAATTATAATTAATTTTTCAAATTATTTTAATACGTCATACATAATCCACATAGACATATTTTACTTACAAAAAATAACAAATAATATTTAATTATTTATTAAATTAGTAAAAATAAATTTCATCTTTATATCAAGCATGCAAAGAAAACAATTGAAATTTGGGTTGATTCAAATAAAAATAATACACCAATTCAGTTATTTCCTATTTTTTTCAGTTTTTAATTACTAAATAATAATTCATTTTATATTATAATTATAATTATATTTATCAATAGAATTTATTGCAATTATTAAAGATGTATTCATTGATTTACTTATTTTTATATTCTACTATAAATTATAGAATATACAATAATTAGGAATTATGTTTTTCTATTTATACATTATGAATAAAATAAATTCAATGAAGTAAAATCAGTATTAAGACATGAAATCAATTAATATAAAAATTGGTATTTGTTCAAAATTAGACTAATACTAATGTACCAATTACAGCAGGAATTAAAAATTCTTGTTAAATTTTTTTTTTTATAAATAAAAAATCTCCAAAATAAAAGACTTTCATTTTCTCACTGAAAGTTAAAATGAAGAAACTGATATTTTTATGAATAATGAACTTGATAGTTTTTTTAATATAACGAAAAAATTATGCATAATAATTTAATGATACGTTATAATTCTTGATATTATTACAATTCACATATTTGTTTACATAAAAATGTATTCTTTTTAACTATTATATTAAATTCTATTATCACGAGAAATAATTTGTGTATGATTACCCAATGAATATATTTTTTAAATAAAATAAAATTTTAAATAAAAAAAATTTAAATAAAACAAAGAATTTTGAGCTATCACAATATATTTATGCTCTTATTTGAGTTCATGTAGCTTTTCTTTAACTTCTCGATCGTAAAATTTGCTTTTGATTTCTCATGAATTACAATTATATCTTTAAAGTAATTTCTACATTTTTAATATTAAATTAAATTGTTGAAAATTAATGATCAAATATGTAAAGTTTACTTAGATGTTTACGTAATTGTTTTGTATACCTTTCAATTTTACAAAACAACATTGACTTGTTTATAGAATACTTGTTTGTGTTTATAGAATTGTTTATAAAAAATTAATATTGAATCTATCAAATATTTTATACATATATTTAGATTACATTAATTTTATAAAAACTAATAATGTAGTATTGGTAACTATTTTTTAAATATAATTCAACAATATATTATTTCAATAATTTATCATTTCACATAAATCAAATTTAATGATATATTAACTTTTAATATAACCAATTGACTCCTTAAATTTATTTTTGACTGTCTTAAAAAATACAGAGCTATTTATATTTAATTTTTAGTTTTTGATATTTTTTAATAATAATTAAATAATTTCTACATTTAACAATAAATATATATTTAATGAAAAAACTACTCTAAATATATGGTAAATAGTAAAGGATAATACAAACAAAATCGCTGATGAAATTTAAATGTATATATTTGAAAGAATAAATAAATATATAATAAAATAATTTTTTTTTTATATTGTTAAAACTGAATATATCAAAAAGTTTAAAAAAAATCACATAGCATTATTATTCAATTTCAGTATTGAAAATATTTAGTAATTTATTAAGTTTGATATTTTTACTTAAAATACCGAGTAAACTGTACAACCACAGTTTCGATTTCTCCCTCTTCTCATAAGGTCACCTTGACTTGCATAAGATTATCCAAAGAGAAGCACTTTCTAATTGCAGCAATTTATACATGTCTCGATGCATTATTTTAAATAATCAATTATATTAACTATATCTATAACTCAAATTTTAATACAATTAATTTACAAAGAGTTTTTTTATAGTAAACTTTTATATAATTATATATTTTAATACATAAAATAATGTTTACAATTTATACAAATAATTTATACAATTTAAGTGAGATATAATTAATTTAGAATTATTCAATAGATTTTATGCATACCGAATATTTAAATTAATATAATTATTTTTATTAAATCTAAAAAATTACCATTAATAAATCAAATTTATGATTTTGTACTAATTTACAAAAAAATAACAGTTTAACTCTACATATTATATAAATGATCATTAAATTTAATAACAATATTAAAAATATTTCTACCGAAAAAGTTATTGAATTTAAATTAAAATACATAATATTTAAATATAATGTTCAATATATAATTTATTGAGAATATTTAAAAACTATAAATTATGTCGGAATTATACGGAACTTTTCTTTTCTAAAAATATGTTAAAATGTATAATTTTGTGGCAAGTTATTTTACTTTGTCTAATTTTGTATTTTATCAAAAAAGTCTATACAATCTTGTTAATCTTTAAGACTGGGTCCTTTGGATTAAGAAAAAAAAATTATAGTAATTGATAAATATACTTAATATGTAGTAAAAGTCTAAGCAATATTATTAAATAGTAACATTAGGTTCTTTAAATTATGAGAAAAAAAATTTTATCAATTGATAAATACATTTAATATGTAGTAATGAGCAATTTATATGAATAAGTATAATTTATAAATTGCGACGATCAAAACGAAAAAGGCTTATCCAAAGTAAAAAATTGAAATTAAAAAAAAAACTTCTAATGTATTATAGAAAAAAAGATGAGGAACAAGAGGAATAAAATAAAATAACAACAATATCGAAGGGAATGAGAGTAGGTATGGTATCGATTTAGTCAGTCTGCGTATGTGCGACGACAGCCTTCACATTCTCCGCGGTGAAGTGAAAGCCAGTCACTTGAGGGAAATTCGAAGAGGTGATTCCTGTGCAACACCAACAAACTAACACTGCGACCACTCAACAAGCGAAAACTCGCGTTATGCCTTCCTTCTTACACGATGACGTTGCGTGCCGTCGTAGCCTTACCTACTTCGGACTTGTTCTACTTGCATAGGTGAAAATCGATTACGTCGAAAAACCGATAAATTATAGAAATGTTTTTACCATCAAGAAAGCGTCATTCTATTTTATATATCAAAGCTACAAAGTTTTATTACTTAATTTATTTATTTTGTACAGCTACTCCATTCTCTGTAATTATTTGATTCGAGTTTAGATAGTCGTAACAAATTTATTTTAAAATTTATTTCTTCTCTTAATGATTTACTTGATAGATCAACAGACTGTTTAACTGAATAAATAATTTATTGTATTTTAATATTTTTTTTACAAAAAGCAAAATGAATAAATATTTAATACTTTTTTTAAAAGAAGTGTTGACCAAGTTTTATTATATATTTTTATAAAAATTAATATTTGCTTCAATGATGTTTATTTATTTATTTATTTTACACAACTACTCCATTCTTTGTAGTTATTTGATTTAACCTTAGGTATTCATGACAAATTTTTTTTTAATATAATTTCTTCTAACTTTATAGTTTAATAGACTATTTGACCGAATAAATAATTTATTATATTTTAACATTAATTTCACAAAAAAAAACAAATAATTTCTAAGAAAATTAATAAATATTTAATACTTTTTATAAGAGAAGTGTTGAACAAGTTTTATTATATATCTTCATAAAAATTAACACTTATTTCAATAATGTTTAATAATACTTTATAATTAGATTAGTAATTTTATAATTAGATTGAATAATACTTTTGTAAAAAATGTTTCATGTGTATTTTTTTTACACAAAAAAAAATTTTTTTGACTGAGAGAAGTAGACTTGAAAGTATTAATAATTTATAATGTGTGATAAAATACAGAGCGAAACTTGAAAAGTTGTAACACAATAATAAATAAATAAAAAAGAGTTTTTAATTAAAAGATCTTTTCCACTTGAGAACGTAAGAAACAAACAATATCTTTCTTATTTCTATATATTATTTCTAAATTCTTATCATGTTTTCGTATATATTAATATACAAATTCTAAGACGTTTGTAATTTAAAATATCGTTAAGCTTTATAGTGAAAATATATAAAGATGTACGAAAGAATTGTCCACAATATTTTCCTTTCATGAATTTTCAAAATGGTAAATGCAGTATTTAAAAATTACCATTGATTAGTACGATTTTAATCCTTTTAATTGTATACACACACATTCATCCATTTTCGCTGTTTTTCTTTTATTTTTAATGAATTTTTGATTATTTTTCAAGTTTCGTTAATACTTACTTATTAAATATTATTCTTTTTCCAATTTAATAGATGTGATCTTCTCAAAATAATTTTAAATAAATAAAAAATAACAATACAATCAAAAAATGTTAAATAAGAAAAATTGTTCTGATTTATTTAATATTTTAGACAATTAAAAATTTAAATAAACAAATCCTCATAAGTTTAAAGAATTAAATAAAATATTGTCAATTATGGATAACTGCAATGAAATTTGATTTCCATTGGATGTGGTATTTTGAAAAATAATAAAGTTTTGCGTAAAACAACCTTTCGTCAAGTATAATGCTTGTTTTCAATATAAATTATAGATGGCTGCAGTTGTCAAAAACATTTAATATCATGTCATCCTTATTATTTTCAATTAGGTTATTATAATTTTTCGTTCACACTGTCAATAAATTGTTTCTTTATTGTATTGTTGGTGTTGTTGTTATTAATTTTTGTTTCTAAATTTCAAGTTTTGTATTTAGATAGCATTTCTTTGTGTGAGTATCGATAACTAACAACTTAAAAAAGTGTTGTTAAATGAATCAATAATTTTATCTAATTTAAAATAAAATATCTTACTATAAGAAACAAAGGTTTATGTGACTGATATGTTTACCAATGTTTGCTTGAACAATTCTGGAAATCAAATATTCGCTTCTTTTGACGTTAGCTCTTTATATATTAACATGACGAGGGAGTTTGTAATTCAAAGCCTAGAAAGACACATTACACATATAAAAATGACCTGCAAACTATCTTTTAATGAAGTTATAGAAATAATTAATTTCCTAACGACACTGTCAGAAGAAAAATATGTGTTGTCAAAAAAAAATTGTGAACAAAAATCTAGCAATTTGATTATAAATAATAAGGTTGACATCAAATTAAATATTTTCAACGACTTCAATACTCATTTGCAATTTATACTGGAACTCCAAATTTCCAAATCATCGAATTTTTTTTAGACATTACCATTTAAAACAAGAATAATCGCATGATTACTATTAGTATCAAAAGTCGATCTACTCTAATAGAATTATTAATTTTAATTCACAACATTTAGGGAAGTAAAAGAAGCATCTGTTTTATAACCTTGTAATTAGACCTATTTTACTTTCTGATACATGTTATTACAAAAATAATATCCAATAATTGCATAAATAATAGACTAAGGAAAATTAAATACAAAGTTTCTCTAGATAATAACAAAAAGCAATAAGGCAATATAATTTCCCTTATATATGTTAAAAATATTTTTCAAAAAATTACTAATAAATTAAGATGATGCACATTTAAACTGTTCCATGAATTAATAAAAAAAAATAAAAAATAAAATTGTATAAGAATTGTAACGCGTCTTATGAGTGTGAAATGAAACGAAATATCAAGAGAAGCACTTTGTAAAATAAAAAATTTAATTATTGCAATTAAATTATACAAATCTATTCGCAAAAAATAAGCATAAAATTAATTGGGGTAATACTGTAACGGGATAGGATATCCGCATTTAAACATTTTAATTTAAATATAAAAAAAGTTAGTGTTCTATAAAAAAAATTAAATAAATTAATAAATTAAAATGAATTTACAGCGGATAGTATGCAGTTGGGGGATCAGAATCGGGAAATGGACACAACAGCAGGGTATTTAATAAAACAAAGCAATTAAGGGAAAACAAAATAAATCCGTTTTTATTCAAGTGAGTAATTTTTAACAAGTAAAGAAATTTTACATAAATGCAACGGAAACTTTATAACAAAAAAATGGATATTTTAATTCTCGGGGCAGTTAATTACTTCAGTAATCTAAATAATAAAAAAAATAATATCAATTCGGAGCTCGGTGCTATGGTAGTCGATTTTTTCGGATCAGTGTTTCCCCTGAGGAAAGGGGGAAGGATTCCTGGCTTGGCTTTCTGCCTAATACGTAAACCTTATCAGGGGGTTGAAGGAGGGAGGTTCCGGCTCTGCTTTCCGCCCAATACGTAGGCCTTACCGGGGTTACAAAGGAGGTCCTCGGTCTAGCTTTCCGTACAATATGTAGGCTATGCCGAGGGTGTGAGAAGAGAAGGTTCCGGCTTGGCTTTCCGCCCAATAGGTAGATCTTATCGGGGTGATCAGGGATTTTCGCCCACAAGGCGCGTAAATAAGAGAGCGACTTCAATTCGCATGCGCCGCCGAACATTCGCGAATCATCTTAAACGTTCCAGATGTTTCTTGAGCATTCGCAAGTTCTCGCGCGGCGTATTTATATTTTGCATATTCGAACGCTATCGACATGTAAGCAATCACGTATTTTAAATAATAGAAATAATTATATGTACGCTTTTACATTACTTTTTCACTGGGCCTTATCAGTTTCATCTTACGCGGTTCAGCGCAGAATGTTCATAATCTAGCACCTCGTGGTGGCACCGACGTCGCGCGAATTTTGTGCTGTTTTTGCTGAGCTTTCTTTGCCCGGCTACTCTGTTTCGCTTTAGCTTGTATTATTTGCGGAATTTTAAATGACCTTCTTCCCGATGCGAGTAACTCTTTGCTATACTGTTATCGTGTTTGGCTCTAGCTTATCTAATTCGCGGGATTCACTTAATCTCATTGTCAACATAAGTGTCTCGTCGTTCCCATCATATTGGAATTCGTCGCATATATCATTGTTTTTAATTTATATACGTGACAGTACATGATTCATAATCAATAATCTACATATTAATGTACATTTATACATTTATTGTATATTTAATTAATGTACTTTTATATATTTATGTTATTTAATTACGCTTAGTATCAAATAAAATATTTTTTTTGCTCATTGATTTAAAGTATACTATCATAATTTTTGGTAGTTTTATGGATCTATTAAAAATTTCCATGAATACTTTAAATTTATTATTTAAAAAAAACAAAGCTAAGTATATATAAACTGCAGGTGAAAAAAACATGACATATCAAGGCATCATACTTATATGGTTTAGTTAAACTGTTTTTATCCATAATTTTAATTTAATAATGCTATAATAATTTATATTTTTATATATAGATTTCTAAATAATTTATAAAAAAATTATTAGAATATTATGATTAAATTCTTTTCTTGCCGTTTCTTTAATTTGGATTTCTGTTCTCCTATTACAAGTTATAGCCTTACAAAATTATTTGTATTAAAAAAAATGTACAATAAAATTTAAAATTAGAACTATAGCTTTCGCTAAATCAGTAAATGTATAAGTTTTGTCATAAATGTTTTATTAGAATAAAAAAATCAATTAATTGATTATTAATTAAATTAATACAGTAGTTTTACTTTACTTAAATTGAAAAATATTGCATAAAAGTTTTCACAAAATGTATTTATATACCATGTTTCACAAAGAAACAAGTTAACATAATAAATTTATATTTTTATATGGTTGAAAAATAAATTTTTAAAACAAATTAAAAAAAATTGTAAAAAAAATTTTAGAAAAACGTCCTAAGATGGTATCGAGGAGAAAAATTCTTTCACGCTCACGAGATAATCTTGCGAACGCACAATATGAAGAACAAGAAGAAGAAGATATTTGGTACAACATGGATAAATTATACAAAGTATGTAGACCAATCTAATTTATTTTTGTAGTTTTAATAAATATTAAACAATGTATATAAATATAATAATGATAAAATATAATTTATTTTATTTTTATTTATTTATTTATTATAGTACATCCAAGCTTTCAGACCAAGGACGTGCTTTACATGTTTTCTACAAGTTTTTTGTTACATATTTATTATTAAAACATTTATTTATCCTTCTTCTATATTACAATACATTAAGTAACTATAGCTTAATTTAATCTCAGCAAGTTTTTGTACTTAACTCAGTTTATATTTCTTCCCTGTTATCACTTCACACTTAGCTTCTCATATTCTCTCTTGGCCCCACTCTATCTCTCCTTTTTTCACCTTTCATTTCTCCTCGATTTCTCTGATATACCTTAATAGGGTGAAGTTCTCCGGTTCTTCTCCGGATTCTTTGATCACCATATAATCAGTCCAGTGTTTGTCTTCTCTTATCTCTTCCATTACCTCATTCGTTTTCTTACATCTCTTAATCGGGTGCACCCAGTTATCTGTCTCCTTTCGATATAAATCATATTTCCTTTTTGCGTTATCGAGCCAGTCATTATTTCCCATAGTAATATTTTCGTTTCTGATCTTTGCTATTTTCCTCTATAATTTCACTTTCATCTCTTTTCTCAAGTACCAAGGGAGACCTTTTTCCATTATATCTTTGTATATTCTGTTATATTTTCCCCTTCTATTCTCGTGTGCTTATCTTGACTTTGAATATCCTTATCTGTTTCCCAGATTATTTTATAAATGTCTATGCTTGCTTCATTCGAATACTCTATCTACCTCCTGCTCAGTTCAAGTCTATTGAGCCATTTCTCTCCCTGGTCCACCTCTAATCATTTTTTCCTTTTAATTCTTTTTTCTTCTACGCATCTCTTCGTCCATTTATCTTCCGGAAGCCTTCCCATCTTTTTCTCGTATTTCAATGTCGTTATGCCTCTTCATTTCTCATATTATCCTCATGTTTCTTCGTATGCGATGTATCTTGGGGTGTAGAAATTTAGTCCTAGAGTCCAGTTGTAATAATCGGTTTTTATCTTCTCGATCATATTCGCTTTCTCCAATTGCCATACCTTCATTCCATTATCTGTTATTCCTCTCACCAGATAATTAAACATTATTTTCCTCCTTTTGAAATCGCCTTCACATCTTCTTTTTCTCAAACCCCAAGTTTTCTTCGTTGCAATTTTTCTCTTAGTTACCCTTTCCTTTATGTGTAGGTCATATGCTCCTATGTACCTCTAGAAGTTCCTGTCTTTATCCCCGATTCCTATAATAATCCAGAATAAGGTCCTTATAACCACTCGACTACTCTCGTCGCTATAGTCGTCTGTCCAGTTCTTTTCCTCTTTTACTTCTCTTCTTTTCTCTGTGTATTCTCTTCTATCTTCCCATTTTTTTTATCTTAAAATCCTTATTCGTATCCCTTATCTCCATACAGCCCCCTCTCTTTTCATTGTGGTTTCTATTGTTTTTTCTTTGGCACGCTCATAGTTTCTTTGTATCTTCCTGTTTCTGCTTTCACTTACACTTCTCTCCCGTTTTCTGCCAAAAGTCCGTTCTCTCCCTGTATTTGTTTATCCATACTGTCTCCCTCTTTCCTTTTCTCTTGTATATTGTCGTCTTCATTTTCTCCTGTTCTACCCCTTTTTGTATTTCTTCCTTTTCCTATCTGTCCTGCATCCCTTTAATCATCTTTTGCATATGCTGTCTCCCACTCCATCTACTTCATTTCCCATCTATACATATCTTTATTATACCCGCTTTGTCTTAATATCCACTCTTGCGCGCCTCCCTAATTACCTCCTTTTGTATCTTACGGTCTTAATAACTGTAGTCCTGGTGTATGAATATCCTCGTATTGTATAACCTCCTCCTAGCACCCATAACTTCTTTTCTTGCCTTTGGATCCTTCATTTTTGCTATGACATTACCACTCCATTAAGCTTCGTTAAAATCTATCTTCACTACCATTTTTTTCTCTCAAGAGGTTCATAATCCACTTATTAATCCTTGTTCTCTCTACTTCTGTCCTGCATGTTCCTCTTATGATAATATTATCTCCCTTTCTCTAAAACCTCTCTCTCACTCTTTCTCTCTTACTACTTTACTTCACTTTCCTCTCAGAGAGTGTGAATCTATCTCTGCTTTCTTCGATCGTGATCGATAGATTCAAGCGCTCTTTCTATGGGTGTTCTATTTTCTGAGCTCCCTTCGTTTTTTTTATTTATCTAGCTTAGCCTCCATTTTACGACTTCATCCATTCTGTTTTATTTCCCTTTGCTTCTTTTATTTTATTTAGCTCTTCCTTTGCCTCTTTTAAATGCATCCAGCTTTTCTCTCCTTTTATTTCTAACTCTCCCATTCTACTCATCATTTTCATTTTCACTCTTTACCCACTGAGTAATCTCTTTCTTTTCCATACTCCATTCCTCTCTTTCTTGTTCACTTTCTGCTTTTTCAGTGGCTCTGTGCCTTTCTATTTCCTTCACTCTTTCAAAAAGTTTCTTCAATATTCCTTCTTTTTCTTCAACATCCACTTCAAAGGACATCTTCTTAATTATCTTTTTCATCTATTCGCGTGGCAGCTGAGTCGCTCCTCTCTTTGCACTTCTAGTACCTCTTCTTTCTGTCTCCATACCCCTCTGTGCCTTCGAGGCTACGCTAGTAATAACGAGTCACCACAATGCGGCGGTGCCACTTGCTTCTCTCGATCTCTCTTGCTCCATACTCCTTCTCGTTCACCATCTTCTCGCCTTTCGCCCTAACCTCAACTCCCGGTACCTTCTTTTTTCATCTCTAATCCACTCTTCTTTTCCACTTATACTCGAACTTTTATTTTATCTTGTTCTTCTATTCTCATTGATCACCACTATGCACTTATTTTCCATCTTTGCTAAACTTCAATATTTATTTCGAAACTCTGGAAAACCGCTATGTAATACAACCGCTCTCGCTTGCATCGAAATAAAAAACCTGATAAAATAAATATTATAATGATTAAAATATTTAATTTTATTAAATATTTTATTGTGTAATGTAAAATTTTAAAAATTACAATCTGTGATACTTATATAAAGTACGTTGTTTTTACTATTTATATTTTTATGTTTACGAATATCTATTATTTTTTTATATTATGATTTTTCCCATTTTTTAAATGTAAATAGAAA
This sequence comes from Eupristina koningsbergeri, assembly GCA_018907245.1. Taxonomy (NCBI): domain Eukaryota; kingdom Metazoa; phylum Arthropoda; class Insecta; order Hymenoptera; family Agaonidae; genus Eupristina; species Eupristina koningsbergeri. The sequence continues at coordinate 357,443 of JACCHV010000024.1, read as the reverse complement.
CAACACAGAATTCTTCATAACCATATTTTATACAAAATTACATATTTTAGAAAATAATAAAAAATATTTTATAGCATAATTTGTTATGTAAGATAAAATATTCTGTGTCTCAGCACGTAAATTTATACACATAAAGAAATCTATACATGTGTGAACTACACACGTTATACATCGATAGTCTAAATGATGATAAGAGAAACCCTCGCCACAGAATATAACTCATGAACATTATATGACTATATCTTAGTTTATGAATGCAGGCAATTCAAATAAAAATTAAAATAAAAAAATATATCATTGACATTTTTTTGTGCTATCACTTTCATCCCTTTCCACGATATCCAAATTTATATAGGATTTCAAAATCTGAGGACTTTTGGATGTTATGTAAAGGGCTTTCCTTACCACACTCCTTTGCATCGCATTATTGCCTCTTTGTATGTAGATGTGTAGTTGTATATTGTATACAGCTACTTACTCATTAAAATTTTATTTTATTTCTGGTTTTTCAATTAATCTTATATTACTTCACCTATATTAATTCTTTTTACGAAACCAATTACAATTATTTAATTAAAAGTAGAATGAGTATAATTTCAATTGGACATAAATGCCTAATTATATGTATGTGTAATGTAATGTTTATTACTATACGTTCGAACTGTTAAAACTTGTAAAATACTTTGTGTATAGATTGTTGTTTAAAGTTATTTCAAGCATCGGTGATGTAGGGCTTTTTATTATTGAATGGATTTAAAATTCTCATTGTCTCGTCTTTCTCAATTGTTGTTTATATCACTTCGTTGGTGTAATTTATATTATTTCGATTATTAGCCATTATATTTAATTATATTTATTTATATAAAAGAAATTTTTGTTCAAAATTTTATACATTAATTTTATTGCAGTTTATTTGACTATAAATTAAAATTCTACACTAAATCAGATCTATCTAAGGAATTCTTCTTCTTTAAAAGAATTGTACTAATAGCTGCAATAAACTCTAATAACATTATCTTTTTCTTTTTATTAATTGCTAATTATGAAACGATGGGGAGTGACTACAATAGCGTGTATTTTGATTATGAAAGTAGTAATTTTAATCACTGCATATGATCTCTCTTTCTCTCTATATCTCTCTGCATACGCGATCATTAGCAAAAAAGATTTCTTCAACAAGTAACTACATCAATGGACATCTTAATAAGAAGTAACTTCAAATAGTCAATTGATCACTTTTTAAAAATTTGAAATTCTACGAAAATAGTTATGTTAATAGAAATTTACAAACTTTTCTATTGATGACGTTGCGTTTACTTTGTTGGTGACATAGAGCTCGACAATATTTGCAATAAACTCCTGCGCATGCTTGTTCCGAGTATTTAACAATATATTGAACTGGGAAAAAGTTTGAAATTGCAATTCAGAGTTTTTCTGCACTTATGGTGGTTTGATTTAATGATTAACTCTTATTTCATGTTATTATACAAAACTTTTTTATTTTGATAATTTTGAAAATTTTTATAATGTTTTATTGATTTCTTATTTTATTTCTTTCAGAGATGTACGTGATTCGGTTAGCTTTCTTAGATTATTGAATGAAATCTATCCAAATTATTATATTGAACTATATCATCACTCGATTATTCTTTATATGTATAGTTTATAATATATATTATTTAAATTAAAATCATTTTGTAGTCTTTATATTCTATTTTTATATTAATTAATATATTTTTCTTTAGTTTCATCTTTAATATTCGATGTTTTTTTTAATAACTAATAATGAAGTAGGTTGTTCATAAGAAAATGCGAATATCATACATTTTAGTTTTAAAGAAACCAGGAACAGGATAATTACGAATAGGCATTTTTATAACAAATTCGCTATTGTTGGTTAAGCAAATAAAAAGACAGGAATTTTGTAGTGGTAGTATAAAAATCCCATGATAATTAGAGGAAAATACTTTCTATGTAGCAGAAACTGATGTACAAAGATTGACTTCAAACATAAGTACACAGTATGCATCATCACATAGAAAATAACTTATAGGGCGTTGTTTATAATAAAAAATATATTCAACAATAATCAAAAATGTCAAAAAACAAACAGAAAAACACACTAACAAATTAAATGAAAAATTATACAAATTAACAACGCATAAATACACTACTAATATAATAATATTCAAAGACAAATGTGTGAGAAAATATATCTGACCGATATCTGCCGGAGTATGTTATTGACATCATTTCGCTCGGACCAAAATTTAACATGACTAAGGATATGTCTCGTAACGACGCTATAAATGTTATCAAAAACATTGACACAGCATTACCAAGTCTTAACGTCGATAAAAACATTAAAATAGATGTACGCGAAATGATTGTAAGTAACATTAAATACTTGAACAAAAACAAAAACAACAACGCATGTAATAAAAATAGTGTAACAAAAATTGAAAGAACTAACTAATATTTCAATAGAAATAAAGATATATTTTGTATACACGCAGCCAAAGACAATGTTATTTTTGTTATGAAGACATTGAACTATAAACAAAAAATGCAAAATTTACTTGGAGATAACGAATTTATAAAACTATAAATAAAAACCCGATCTCAAAACTGCAATGTAATGTGCAATCTTGTTAAAAATCTCAATGTACATGAATTTTTTCATAAAACATACAGCATTTTTAAGATTTGTTAATCGCATAAGAGCCTAGTAAAAACGTACGAACTCCTAAAAATACACAAACTTGAAAATCCGTTGAGATCTATTATATCTAGTTTCAATTGTCCGACGCATGTCCTTTCTAAAATATTGTTATATGCACTAAAAAAATGCACTCCACAGCCTCAACCTAAAATTATTAACAGCTTTGACCTTATCAAAAAATAAAGAACATCTATGTTTCAACAATCATATATTCCTTTCGGTTGACGTAAATTTTTTGTTTAAAAACGTCACGAAAGAACTTATAATTCAAAGTTTAGCAAGACGCATTTCCCATACTAATAACGCTTGTAAAATTCTATTTAATGAAATTATATCTATAACTAAATTTCTTTCTAACAACACATATTTCTTTTTTGATAGTATTATTTACCAACAAATTTTTGGTCCTACAATGGAGACACCAATATTGCTTATTTTCGCAGACATAGTAATGAAAGATTTGGAGAGGAATTGCCTTAAAACTCTTAACAACTGTCACAATTATTCCCCTGTGTTCTATTATAGATATGTAGATAATACTGTCTTTGTCTATAAATCAGTAAAATTAACCTCATTTTAAATATTTTTAACAACTATAATACTTATTTACAATTTTCCTATGAAATAGAAACGTCCAAATCTTTGAACTTTCTTGACTTTATCATTTATAATAAAAACAATCATATATTGACGAATTGGTACCAAAAATCGATATGTTTTAACAGAATTAATAATTTACATTCACATCACTCGAGGTGCCAAACGAGAAATATTGTATATAATCCTGTAGACAGGGCGATTTTATAATTTCACATATGTTACCACAATGGCAATGGAAAGAAAGTGTGTAATATTCTACAGAATAATGACTACTCGGTGTATTTCTATAATAAACATATAAAACATAGACTGAGAAAAATTAAATATAATGATTTTCTAGACAATAATTGTTCAAAATCTTTTGGCAACATAATTTCTATTAAAAATTGATAACAAACTAAAAATATATATCAATACTGTCTCCCAGATTAACAATAAGTTAAACCACATAATAAAATTATGTAAAGTAAGGACAGAAATGATAAGTGGAAAACTGCTGGCGTCGTTTACAAAATAAACTGCAAAAATTGCAATGCGACTTATTTAATCAAACCTAATTTTAAAAAATGAATTTTTAAGCACAAAAAACAACAAAATACCAACTGGATGATTCCAATCCAGTTCCAAACCAACAAACACACGATAGACTTGGACAATGACAAAATTTTAGATAAAGAACAAAATTATAGAAAGAGACGAATTTCGGAAATGTTACATATTCAATTCAATCGTCACACTATAAAGACAAAAGGACACCCATGTATTAAACTATAAATATAAACATCTAGCGAGACTGATGACGCGATACACTGCTGATGTGTAAGCTCTATGTAAGCGTACCTTGGTACATTTAAATTTGACGATGTTACAACATAAGTTGTACAAAAGTTTCATACATTATAGTACCAAGGTAATATATATTATTGTATCTTAATTTAATGTAATTGTAATTTAATTGTATTGTAATATAACTTTATTAATTTCTAAAAAAAAGGCCTGAAGAAGGCAAAAGAAAATTTTGTCGAAACGTCGCCGACGCAAAAAATAGTGTTTTATTCACACCCGTGAGGAATCGTTTCCAAGATTTTTAATACAATAGAGGGTGTTTCCTCAAATTCTACAAATATTTTTTTTTTAAATTTAAAAGTTTGAATATTCTCATTAGACGATAAATTATTTCTTTCATAGTAAGCTTACTTTTCCATTGTATTTTTTCTTTCTGATTATTAATTTTTAATCTATTATCTAGTAGTTTTAGATTTTAGATTCCGCATTTATAAATACTAATGCATATTACAAATAAATGGCAATTTGTAATATTTTAATTTTTTTAAATTATATATTATAATTATTTTTATAAATTCTGTTACCTCAAAATTTTAGATTTTTTATTGTCATTTTTATATACCTTGTTATTGATGAGCACTGCAAATATATAGCTTAACACCATATTTTATTTATTTTATGATATATGATTCATGGACTTTTTTTTTTTTTTTTTTTTATAATTAATTATTTACAGGATCACATACAAGAAGTACTTGATAAGTGGAATCAAATAGATGATGAAATATGGGCTAAAGTTATTGTTTTTGAAAGGAACAGACGAGTTGCAAAAGCATATGCGAGGGCACCAGTACTTACAGTTAATGGTTCCAATGATGGCTTTGATGGATTTAGGTAATTAATCTTTTTCTAAAATTTAGACTCCTAATTTTAATTTATATTTTCTTTTAAATGTTTGATTTAAACTTCTATAAAATTATAATTTTGTGTTGTTAAAAATCTTAAGTTCAAATTAAAAAAAGAAATTATAGTAAAAATAGAGATTTATTTACTATCAATAAAGTGTTTAGAAAATTTTATTATGACGAATTTTAGTACGAACGACTTAATTAGTAGAGAAGCATACAAGTCAATTTTCCCTTTATAGCCAGATATATTTCTAAGAATGTATTTCTAAGAATGGATACTCTAGCCTCAATGCATAACAGAGGTCTCAAAGTCATTTACGATAATATTGCGCTGATAATAATATTATTACTTTTACTATTAATTTATTATCATAATCGTGCTTCAAAAATTTATGGTCTCAGGTTTCGTATCATGAACAATTTTTTAATATTTAAATTTTTTTAAAAAATTCATTTTTAAAAATGAAGAGTTTCTAAGGATGAAATCGATGAGAATTGCAAATTTTCAAAGTAAAGACAATTGGCTTAATGAAGTTGTAATAAATTAAGATAATGCAGAGATTTAATAATGTACAAGAAATTTAGAAGAATTTACATGCTACATGTAATATGAAATCCGATGCAAATTTTTTAAATACTCAGGTCTTCCATTTCAAATGAATTAGAAATAACAACGCTGTCTTTAATATTTTAATTTTAGAGGTTTCGGTAAATACGATTATTGAAAGGAAAATATAGTTATGTAGATAACCAACTATAATATTATTTCAAAGTAAACCAGCAGGAAACCAGATACTTTGATATTGAGATCTTTTACAGATTTAAATACATTTAATCTTCATACTCTTCACAAAAACAAAAAACTTTTACATGTGTTTTGGACTCCATACTTATAACCTTATCATGCACTAATCTCAAAAGATTACAGAATACACTATTATCAATAGATTTTCAACAAAGATGAAGAATTTTGAAAGTGAAATACCTATATTTGGGTTTTATGAACCTTGATCTAAGAATTTTTGAACAATCCTCCAAAAAATAATCTTCAGTAAGTATACACTTAGTGCTTACAATTCTGTTGATAAATACAATAGCAGTGTGAATAATTTAATAAGTGGATTTTTTAACAGCAAAATGTATTTTTAAAAATGAATTTATGATAATAAAGTAAAAAAGAAATAATTACAATATCATAGAAAATGAATGGTAGTAAGAGAATCAACATTGTAAAAAAGATAATGAACAAAATGAAGAAAATCGTAATTACTTCGATTGCGGAAAAATTATATATCATATATAAAATGATATATTTATATACTATATGTATAATTAAACAATTACCTATTAATTGTATAAAAACAAACAAGTGTTACGAATATATATCTATCTATCTATCTGCAGATGTATACATGTGTCGTCAGAGTACTCCCAGCATACCTCCTTGTTATTGAAATTACCAAATAATGTTTATGAAAAATCTCGAGAGAAAGACGCAGCTCTTAGACTGTCTCCCATCTAGTTTGTTTCTTCTCCAGTGTTCTATAAAATAAATTACATCGATACCAACAATTATTTTTCAACTTCATTTGTCGACGATCGTGGAGAAGATGTTCGCGGATATGAAGATTCCCCGTACATCTTGCCGGCAACCCACTCTTCCGATTTAGGTACAGAATCCGCGGATTCTGTGAAACACTCGTTGCCGTCTTGAGTAACTGGACATCGACGTTAAGCGTCCTTGGCCCTAGTGATGTGTGGTCCTAGGACATCGCGTTCGTCACTGGCACGACGAGCATGACTGAATTTAATTTCCGGCTTGTAGTGGGTTGCTAGAACTATCGTAGTTCATTATCTCTATGAATAACCCGATATTAATGTTCGATGTTATTGGGCCTAACGGCCCGTGAGCAACAAAAAATATATACGTAAGCGTCGCGACAGACATCGCTACATAGCGTATATAACACAAAATAAAAGCTACAGCAAATATTCAATTTTTTAAAGAAAAAGTAGCTTTAGATGCCTCTTAAGTCGATATCTATGAGTTATGCATAATAGGTTCAAAAGCATTTACACTAAATTTTTTTTAAAATGAAAAAATATAAAGAAACAATGTAACATTCATGGAATGTACGTGATAAAAGTAATATTCAAATAGAAAAATTTATAAATGAAACAAAAACTATGCACTATATTATATATGTACCTTAAATTAAATTAAATTTTTTTTTTTTTTAAGTTACCCTTAAAGATTTTTCTCTCTGTAGTATTTTTTTCAAATTATACAAAACTTTTACCTTATAGCGTGATTCCACCATATGTTCATCGCATTTATTAGAATATTTGCGTGAAGATACATGCTGTTAATTCTAAAAAGAATAAGATTTGACAACCCACCCCTCCCTACTTTCCGATTTTTCGAAAAACACTGTGATAAATAGTCAATTAGAAAAAAAATAAACGTCCATACTTTTATAACTTACCATATACTATTTAAAAATGACGTTGAAAATTAAAAATATTATTTTATAATGTGAATAAACGTAATTAATGTTAAATTTATTTATGGATCTTTGCACGGGTAGTAAAAACTAGAATAGTATTGTTTTTTATTCAGAGAAGTCAAATGAAATTTAAATTCTCGAATTTTGGATTAGATATTGTTTCTTCCATAAATCCTAGAACTAATTATTAGCAATTTTTCGCTCTTTATTGAGCTTATTTCGACTGTCCGTGCGTAGTACACCTTCAAAAATTCTCTAAATGTTAAATAGTTGTTCGCATTATCTAACTCTTGTATATTTTATTAGAAAAATTAGAAAATTATTTTCATTATCTAATTACTTTTCATTTGATTTATTAAGCTCGCATTTGATTTTAATCTTGTTCGAATTGAGTAATACATCTTTTGACTCGTATCTAATTTTCCGTCCTTTTCACTTTAAACAATTACATACTTAGCAAGATAATATGAAAGATAATATTTACAACCATAATTTCGACAAATTGCGTAAAAAATATTTTTGATTTATATTAAAACAAAATTTATTTTTATATTTTTTTTATATTTTAAATTAAATTTGAATTATTAATTAATTATTAATCAAATTTGATTTGACATTATTATTAGTATTATAATTTAGCCACATTATTTCTTATAGTATCAATAATATTTTATATATAATAATTTTAAATAGTAACAATTTTAATATTTCATTTTAGAAATGTAGTACTTTAATATTATTTTTCTTTTTAATAAATGAATATATTATTATAATGTATAATTTCTATTAACTGATTGATTTATATTTTTAAATATTTAAATAAAGAAAATTTAATATAAAGTTCATGTAATAAATAAATAAAATATTAAATAAAATAATAAACAATTGAGTAATAAAAAATAACAAGATCACTTTTACGTAATTTTCAGAATAGGATTGTGTGGATTTGATAATCCCATGAGAGATAACAAAACGGATGAAGCAAAACGACATATTAATCAAGGTGTAAAAATAAAAATGGATGAGCAAGGTCATATATTAATAAAAAGATTATGCAAGAGTAATGTTTATGTAAGAGCAACAAATCAAGAAGATAATGCGATTGGTATAGAGATTATACGCAATTCTCAGGGAGCTTTAGAACACGAAAAACCAGGAAAGGTATAGAATTTTAGTTATAAGCTAAAACATTATGCGCTGAAGGAAAAAAATAAGGCGAAAAAACATTAGTTGAAAGATAAAAAAAATTGAATTTATTTGTTTACTTGAAAATTTTACAAATTTGTAAAGCGGTGGTGTATCACGCGAAGGGCGAGTAAAGCGCGGTATTCCAGGGAACTCTTCCCTAACACAAAACGGAGGCCTACAACATCTTCAGGCACCTACGCAACCCTATATTTAATGCTACTCACGCTACCGCAATCGAAGGGATGAATTGAGGAAACTCCAGGTGTCCTTATAACCGGGCCGGTAAGTCCTCTGGATTGTTAGGCGACTTCACAGTTATTTTCTTTGATTGAGCGACTCTGCAGCAGTTTTTTCCAAGCGATCTAGGCAAGTTCTCATGCCTCAACTCGGCGCACTCTCGGAGAATCCTGTAACGGTGTTTCTTCACACCTATGTATCCACTTCAAATATTCCGATAGGATGATCAATTGCACTTCGGAAATGACGATCGCAAAAACGAAATTGATTTTATTCAGGCAGAATTTCGATAATTTAGACTACGACAAATCAGCTTCTAGCGGTCGAAGTATGCGGGAACAGGGCTATCCGCAAAGTAATTTTTTTCGAAAAGCTACCCGAGCTTTTTTGAACTCTCCTTCACCTACTAGACCGCTGGGTCCAGTTTTATACGTGTTTAAAAACGTGAGTGGACGTCACAAAATATATTATATTTTCAGAGTAGAGTTTTTGTACTTTTACAATTAATATTAGATTAAGTTAAAGTTTAGTCTTTATATAGAAATATTATTTATATTAATATTTATTGATAAAAATTAAATTATTGAAATCTATAATCAAAAACATTTTTTTGTAATATTTTTTAATTTGCATTCTTTACATTTTTTAAAAAATTTTCTAAAAATAATAATTTTGATTATAACAAAAACTAATTAAATAATTGAAATATTATCTATTTCAAAAAAATTTTAATGTATTATAATAATATTCAATTGAAATAAATATATAGATCCTTGTTTGTTTAATTGAAAAACCACAATTTAATTATTGCAATAATTCTCTTTTAACACGTAATGATAATGGTTACAAATGAATTGGAACTACACTCAAAGGCAATTAAATCTATTTACACAAAAAAATAAATATTGTTTGTTACAAAGAATATCATACAAGACTGTATATTAAAAACGAAACCAGATAGTAGTACTTTGACGAGTGCTTTGTTTGTTATCAAGTGGATCGTTAAAATTATGTGTTCTTTGGCGATCAGTAGAAGGTATAAACATCAAGATCCTCGAAAAATAAAGAACTGCGAAATATATGAGAAGAATTTTTGGGAGGAGTATATGTACATTAAAAATTACCAAGAAAACTATGAAACATTTGTGATGCAAACACAATTTCACGTAAATAAATAAACATGCGCGAATAAAATTGTGTTCTCACCTCCTCCAGCTCAAATATTTCATTGTATTAAAGATTATCAGTAAAAAGTATAGGTTTTTACTGATAATAACAAAAAAAAACAAAAACATAACAGTACTTAATACCATTAACTTTAATAATTTTAAAACTGAATATTTTTGTTAGAAAGAATGACGAAATAAGTCTTTTAAAAAAATATAATAACAGAAAAGAAAAAAAAAATCTGTAAACTATAGTCTTCATATATTACGTATTTTTTGATAGGATAGGATAATAATAGGAGGAAAAAACTGTAGCAGTCTTTGCTCAGAAATATACTCCACATGGTTCGACAAAAATCGATTGTGTGTTGGTTCCTTCATACCTAACATGCACTAGCAACAGCATTTCGTGTATCGTCTAGCTAAATTTATTTTGTTGGATCATTTTACTCGATTTTTTATTGTATGCTTTACCCACATCAGTAGATACAACGTCTATAATAACTGACATTATCCTCAAATAATTAGCTAACAAAAATGACTAGTTACTGCAACCTTTGTCACTTGTATTACTTTTTAGAGACAATTTCAATAGTCTCAAAGAAATGTGAGGATCGTAATGAAAGATGTAAATTTTTTATTTCGCCTTTTTAAATCTCCGTATTGAATTTGACAATGCACTTTAATCCTAGTCAATAAACTACTACATCTATGGGTGAATACGCCATCCTACCAAAACTAGATGGAACGAGCGGTTAGTCTCTGCATCTCTCATTTATCTATGCAGCTCGTCATATCCAGTATCCCAAAAAATTACAGATAAAAAATGACTAGCGAGATCCATTGATACAACAACGGGTATGCCAATCTCCCATCTAGTGTACTCGAACTTCATAATCTTGAATGAATATCTAATACTAATGATTGAAGCTAGGAATTAAAAATATTCGCTTTTGTCAATTAAGTCAATGGTAAGAACAGGTTTTATAACTTTTATTGGATAAGTGTAAATGTAATTATTAACTTGACACATAATACCAAATAATAATTTCCCTAAGCAATAATAATACAAAGTGAAGGAACTCCATATAATTTCCTTCTTTTTCACAAACACAGGTCAGTAGTATAAAATGTTCCGTTTAAATTAATTTAGTACCATCGACAGTGAATTTATTTTAATATGTTATTAAACTTATTTAAACTTGTTGAAACTCTAATGTTCAAACTCTAATAATAAATAATCCATCCAATCACCAATGTTTTTTTAAAACCTTTTGTAAAACCGTCTTCTATTCCTTGGAAATTCAATTCTATCAATCTCTTTGATTTTCTAGACCTTTTGGCATTATTCCAATTTTTGATTATGTTGCATGATAGCTCTGCATTAATTATATAATTTATTATACATAAAGATATGGATTTCTTCAAAGCTCCCGTTTTGCAAGTGAATCAGCGTTTTCATTACCTAGATATCCCTCATATCATGTCTTCAATATGAGAATACTTTCTTTATTATTTATTTTAATTTTCTAGTGTATCCATGAGTTGTTTAAATTAAACTACTTATCTAAAGCGTGTTTCGGATTAAATAATAATAAATAGTACTGCTTGACTGTCTGAACAAAAGATGATAGTTCTTAACTTAGTTTATCAGTTTAAAAAATAGTTCACACTCAGAGAGATCGTACTGTTTAAAATACAGTAGAATGAGTGCTTAGAAGGCAGATGATTTTATTAAAAGTATTTAGCTCCTACACATCTATTTTTATGCTATTTTCATTTTTAGAATCATTTGTAAACCAAGGTAATAAACAAAAGAATTTTCTTTTTGACTGTACCCTATCTGTAACCCTATCGTATCCATGTAGAAAATATAATTTTTAGTTCTTACTAGTTTGAAGACATCATCTGTGTAAATACTGCGGTCATGGAGAATCTTAAACAGTTATTTTAAAACTAGGCACCATAGGATAGGAGAAAATGATCTATCTTGCGGACATTTTTTCGACGTATCTAGTTATGATAGTAATATTCTTGAGTTATTATATTTCCTGTAATTAGTATAATTACATTGTAGTTATAGATTATTCTGAGAATACATTTATCTATTATAGTACTGAAAATAGATTCAGTTGTGCCTCAGTCAAATACCATCTCTAAATCTATAATTATTGACAACTCTAGACCACAATTTTATTATTTCTGTTTATAATAATCTACAAACCTAGTCAGTATAGTGTCCATCAACTTATTAGATTATTAAGCATGTTGTTTGTAGTTCAGTAGTTTACAATTTAACATTTTATTTTTAAAATTCCTGTCTAAAAGTCTCTCCGTTGTTGTCAGTGTAAAAAACATTAAACAGATAGACCTGCAATCCTTAGGTAAATAGTTTTGTGTCTTCGATATAAATAGCGTTTATATTAGACGTCAAGGTAGTACATATTCTCTAACTAAAGAAATGATAGAATTATTAATAGAGTTATCTCTATTCAATAGAAGCGTAGGAGCATAGCCATTGAGCCGTGTAGCTTTATATGGTTTCAAGCTATGTAGAGTCTATTTAATTATTTAAATATTTATTATTTCTTTAGTTAGTTTCAAGTCTGATTCTGTTTTACTGATCATGAGATTAATACCATTTGTAAATGTTTTAAGACCATGAAAGTTTATCTGTATGAGAGTATAATGAATTCTAGACTACTCTGCATCCTTCACTAAGATTAAATCATGACCATTTCTTGAAGTGTTCTATAATATAAGAAGAAATTTAACAGTGTGTGAGTCCTTACATGTTTTCGCAGTATATTCTCTACTCGTTTTCTTGTCCTTTCATAATCAGACTTTTACAAATTTTATTTTTAATTATATCTTTTTAAAATTATATTTTTGTGCAATTTATTTGAATAGTATGATAGTTTATATATTTTTTTAATCTTTTTACATATAAGCTAAAGTTAAAAGCCCCATAATAGCATCCCTTTTTCGAGCTTTTGTAAATTTACAGTTTTGCTCAAACATCTCTTTGATGATATACTTTAGAGTTCGAATCTAGGTTCAATAATAGTTTAATTGTAGTTGTATAAGAGGACAAAGCTTAGAAGCTTGGCATTCAATTACTCTTGATATTTTATGCAATTAATCTTTTTTGAGATTTCTTGGGTATGAACTTGACTACAAGCAGATGATATCGATTTAAAGGCTAGAATACTCTAAATATAAACCAGGGTAATATCAATAATTTCCTTCCTTATAAAATTTTAGAATGTCGATTTATTGCCTAACTTTAGTCAAAATTTGTAGTTACTATAATCTTAAAGAATAATTTCCCTCAATGGTTAGTATTAGAACAACTTTAAATGATGTAATGTGAATTCACATCACACCCGAGCACTAGTTTTATACCCATGTTATCATATTTCTCAATAATAGCACCAACTTCCCTTGGTAATACATCCTGAACATCATGGAAATATTTGACTGAAGCTGTAATGATTTCTTTTTTTTGTGCATCTTTGTCATTGATGTTCAAGATAACTAATATTTGACACAATATTTCGATAGAGAGTAGGTTTACAAACCTTTTATGATAAAATAGGATCTACCCTTGACCATATAGCTGGAAATTTGGTGCTATAATTCATAATTCCCCAGTATTTTATTATTGAGATTCGCTATGTTGATACAGGTCACCTTATATTCCAGTGATAAATTAAGTGAAGAATTTAAATCAGTCCAATTCTTGTTCACCTGCCAGCTCCTGAGTACTTTATGATTTTTATCAAAAACTTTTTAAAATTGGCAAGGTAAATCTTTGAAATGAATTCCATAACTTCATAGGACTTTATTTGCTGGTTCACGGGTTTGTCTCCTAGAAAAATCTAGTATTTATTAAATTCAAAATTTCAATGCCTTAGGGTACATTTAAAGATAGCACGTTTACCACTTTCCCTGTATCGACTTGTTCCATGATTTATTTTTAATATTCTGAACAGAGTAATGTGACTGGAATTTTTATCCATCCAACCCAATCAGGACAAAATGAGGGAGTGCTTTCAGCCTTTGGATTTCAACCATGAGGCATTAAGGCATTAAGAATTCGGTGGGAATTCTATATCAGATGAAGGGGTAAAAATTTGGTGTCCAGTGTGTTCTCACTCTATACCGTTCAGCGATCTGAGAGTACACTTTTCAGGTTTTCTTTGGTTGATAATACAATGTAATAAGACAGAGCCTTAGCTATTCCCAATACTAAATGTGACCAAATGGACTAAGAATTTTTCCGAAGTCATTGGTACCATAACTTCAACTACAATAAAATTATTACAAATTAACTTACATCTTAGCAAAAGTATATTTATATAAAGGCAGGGGATTATGAATTGTAACACTTTAATTTTTGGTGATACGGATAAAGATAGATTATAGATGTTTAATCATCAAAAATTAACTAACTTGCTCTTTATCGAAACATCGTGTCAGATATTAGCCATCTCAAACATTTATTTCGAGGAACCAGAAGATAAAGAAATATTTTTTGCTGTAGCATACATGTGAATATGACTACACATGTATACATTTATGCATTCGTGTATGAAAAACACTCTACCATCACTTTTTATGTTCAATTAAACTAAAAAATAATTATATTATAATAATATAATAATAAGAAAAAAGTTAAAAAGTCAATATTTATTATTTAATTTTTTAATATTTTAAATGATTAATTATTTCTTCTTTCTTTAATTTAATAAAAAATAACCATACTATCAATCTCCTCAATTTTTTAGTAACTAATCAACTTTAATTGGAATTGAATAAGACTAAATACCTAAATTTAATACCGAATATAAAAAGAAACAGTAAAATCAATAAAATAAAAAGGAGATGTAATTTGTTGGTAAAAACTGATTAAATAAAAGAACAATTCAAACTGTCCTTTGGATTCTTCACTAAAAAATAAAAATTTGTTTAAAACACTGTTAATGTCTGTAGAATAGTTGCAATCGGCTTTTATTAATTTTAAAGTTTACACTAATTGTTCCTTTATTTATAATAAATTAGCTTAATATATGCATCTCAAAAATATGGTTGTCTAATCACATTAGTAAGAATTAAAAATTTAAAGTATTGATTATTGAATGTAGGATAATCATTAGATGAATATTCTAATAAATATATACGTTAAATAGATGTATCGAGACAATTCGTAGAAAAAAATGAATTTTTATATTAATTCGGCATTTTTTAATTCGATCACATAAAAACCTTTACATTTATTTTATATTATTAATAAATAAATTATCTTCTTAATTAATTAAAAAAGTTATATTCCAGATATTGATTTTTATGATTATTTTAATTCATTTAAATATATTTTCTATGTAACAATTTACCAATATATTGTGAGTGCAAGGTGTACACAATAATTAAATATCAATTGTAGTGGAAAGATCTTATTTTATTTCTCACAAAACGAGCATAACTGCTTAAAACGATGAGGCGTAAGAGTGATTCCTCTTTGCCTTTATATTTCTGATGAAATTTGTCTTTATAAATATACAAACATAAATGTATAAATCCTTATTTTATAAAACGATTTTAATCAGGTAATACGCGTTCCAGCTCATATATCTCGTTACCGATTTAGCCAGGCGAGTCATGTATACCAGGATATTGATATTATATTTCAATATTTATTTGATTACAATTATAATTTATAATTTTTTAAATCAATATAATCGTTCATTTTTAATAAAAATTCCTTTTAGTAACAATATTTACATTTATATACTTTATAATAATTGTTTTTTTGATTATTTAATTTCTATTTATTAATATTATTTATTATTATTTTTTTTAAATGTACTATAAAATAATTAATTTTTAATAAATTAATTCAAAATATATTTCAACTCTAAAAAAAGGAATTTTATTTAATTTATTATATATATCTATAAAAATATATTTTTAACCACTTTCTTTTACAATTTTTAATGTATAATGTATTTTTCCTATAGTTATTCGATATGAATAAATTCCAAACAAATTTATCACGTGAAACAAGAAGAGCCTACCCAGATAGACGAAGATTAGAAACACAATGTCTCAGTGCGATAGTATTTGTACGTACAGAAAGTGATTTATTGCAGTGTCCTGTTTGGGTTCTAATAGTCAATGTTGTTGGTCTCGATATGTTAAAATCTAAGTTACCTCCAGGTAAATTTATCGACATTTATAATTAACAATTATATAATTTTGATTCATTAATGATTATTTCAATTGCAAAATGTTACGTTAAAAAAATATCATATTTTATAAAAATTAAACATGTGGAGCTTTAA
The DNA here is from genome assembly GCA_018907245.1 of Eupristina koningsbergeri. Classification (NCBI taxonomy): domain Eukaryota; kingdom Metazoa; phylum Arthropoda; class Insecta; order Hymenoptera; family Agaonidae; genus Eupristina; species Eupristina koningsbergeri. Next base: position 340,985 of record JACCHV010000024.1, on the reverse strand, counting down.
TTCGTACCTAGATATGATAAATTATTCAAGATTCATGAAACGATATGTAATTAATATTATCAATGTTTATTTAAAGTAAAGAAATAATAATATATATAAAAATTAATAATAAATATCTATATACAGATATATTATATCAGCAAACAATAGTAATAGATAAATAATAACAAATTTAATGCAAAAATAAATAAATTCGAAATTAAATATTTATTTTTAACAATCATCGACAATAAATTGTACTAATTAAGAATTTTTTTTCTTTTTATAATTAGTACAGATATAAATATTTATATCAGATAATTAGGAGAGGAAAAGGAGCGGTCAAATTTAGTTTATCCTGTAATGAAAAATTACTTTGACATGGTGGAGGAAATGAAGTAAAATAGTTGCAAAATACACAACTTATATCTTTGAACGAGGTAACTCATGCTGAAGCAATGAAACCAAACAAAAACCTACGTATTATTTTTAGTGCAGAAGGAAAATTATTGAGTAGTAAAAGAAACTCAATTATTTACAATTATCAAAAACCAAAAAAGTTGAATCGGAATAATATCAATGAATAATAACGTTCAATTAGGATAATATCGATTTGCAAGAACATTTGAGAATATGTCATCGATATATAGTTAATCACAAAAAAATGTTTGAACAATGACCGAGCAAGAACATTTAATTTATATTCATCTTTTAGAAAAAATGATAGGTCATACAGAGGTGTTTAAAGCAATTATAATTTTGAAATACTAATACGGGTGATTTTCTCTATTTCAAACCTTGCGTCTTTTGCTTTGCGATCCGTACAGGTAGAAAATATGACAGAACTCATCGATAATAATTAGATGAAACTAATGAGTTAACATACATGGTGCATCCACGAAGTATCGAGTTTTTTTTTCATTTTGCTCCTATTCGTCGTAGAAATTTGAGAAGGGTCTTAAAATGTCGACAAACTCTTTCCACATTTGTCTCTTTTTTTCTTTTGTTTTTTCGATTATTAGGAGCGGCAGGATTTTACTTCGCGCAAAGGGTGTTTTTCAGTTTTTTGACATGGCACGATGGAGCAACTACTCGATAAACTTTAGTTTGCAATTAAAAAAAACAGTGTGGAAACGTATAAAATATTGCAAGAAGTGTATGGACATAATTGTATGTCAAAATCGTAAAGTGGAAAATGGAACAGAGCTTTTAAAGAGAGCCGAGAAAGAATCATCAACGAGCCTCGATCTGACCGCCCAAAAAGCTTTCGAATGGCTAGGAACACCCGGCACGTGTTAGAAATTTAAAATTCAGACCGTTTTAATGATTAGAGTAATCGTGGAAAAACTGAATTTAACACGATTTACAGTGTACAATATAGTGCAAAAAAAGTTATAAATGTGAAAATTTTTGAAAAACAACAAAGCTAAAGAGTTTGAAGATGCATTTGAAATTTGGGAAACACGCCTTCAAGAATGTGTTGATACAGGAGGAAATTATTTTGAAGAATTTAAAACTTTTATTTCACACTGTTTATAACTCCACAAATAAATCATTTTTCAAAAAAGAAAGGTAAGAATTTTTTTTGTAATCTTTGAACAAAACATTCTCGCGTAGTGGTTTTCCGCTAATCGCTTCAGCGCGTGTCAAAAATTTGAAAAACACCCTTCGAGCGAAGTTAAATTCTGCCGTGTCTAATTATCGAAAAACAAATAAAAAAAGAACAAATGTGGAAAGAGTTTGTTAACATTTTAAGACCTCTCCCGAATTATTACAAAGAATAGGCGCAAAATGAAAAAAAACTCTATACTTCGTGGATGCACCATGTATAATACCATGTAAATGAATGGATTTGTACTATTTACAATTTTACAATCATTACTATACAATATTATTCGCACGAGAAAAAGAGTTATACTTTTCTTATATTTGTTCCTCGAGTTTGATATGAAATTTATTTTCTCATGAAATTAAATTAATATGCCAGGTGATTCAAATACTTTGTTATCGACGTAATTTATGATGGCTATATTATGATGTTGTAACGAGACTAGAAGTTTTCTCAGAAAGAATGCATTCAGTATATTTATAGCAACGAGACTTGTTTCACTATATATTTATTCTCTCAAACTATATTGCAAATTTTCTAGATTTAAAAACAAAAATGTTATTATATAAAAATTTAAACATTACATGAATTTTGTAAATTTATTTCTATTATTATTAAAATAATTATAAATTTATTATTTTTACTATCGTCCACGTAATTTCTTATTCTGTTTTACATTATTTCACTAGTGATTAGATCCCTTTATCGACATAGTATTTTTCCTTAATTTACCGCATTTCTTTTGGTTTTTACGCTATTTGATAACATTTCAATTACGAAATTCAAGTTTATTTTACTTGTTATAGATGTAGCTTTAATATAATTGAATGTAATTTTGAGTACTTTAAGAATTTGCATTACTTTCATAGTTGGAATATTTCGAATATTTTAAGTTTAAAATTGAGATGAATTATTCGTCGACTTTTTTAAGTTATAGTTTTTAAAAAGTTGCTATGATGCAATACAAAAGATTCAAATTTAAAGTTAAAATATATTTTTCAAAAAAAGTAAAAAAAATTATAAACTTATAGTATAGTTGGTACAATATTGTATTATTAAGAGAGGAACAGATTAAGAATTAAGAAATTTTATTAGAAAATAACTGTGACTTGAAAATATCAATTTTAAGATAACTGAATTTGAAGTATCATACCGTAGTAGCACTTCCCAATTTTTTAATCTATTAAACCATGTAAAAAGTAGAATGATAAGATATGATAGATACATATCCCTGGCTGACTGAACAGTAAGTCATTTAGATTATGTAATCTAGGATCAATTTATTTTTTGCAAAAGGGCATTGCTTATATTTACTTGTTATCTCTTCCCCTTCTCTCTAAGTATTTAGATTTATACTTTGCTTGATAATTAATATTTATTGCTTTTCATTCATGCTTTCAATCTTTCACGTGGCATAATATCTATTACTCTTTCACTATCTCATAATATTTTGGTTTCATATGTACCTCGATCATTAGGATTCAACAATCGTTTGTTCTGTCTAAAAAATTTTCATTGATTATAGTTTTAGATTTATTTATCATTTTTTATGTTTTATTATATTAATACTTTTCGTTTCTATCTATCATGAATTATTATATGAAAGATGAATTTTTATAATTATGAATGGGAGAATAATATCTTCAGTCAATTTTTTATATATCAATCTTATATTCGCTATATTTATGGTAAGACATTCTACTCTACGAGTAAATGCGTTTCAAAGCATCAGAATAAATAGATACTCATTGATTATATGTAATAATGATTTTATAAAATCAAAGTTCATCATCGTTATTCGTTCTTTGTCATATATGATAGACTGGGACAATGTAAAAATTTTGAACAGAGAACGAACAAAATTATAGAAAGAGATAAATCTCAAAAATGCTACACTTTCAATTAAACCTTCACACTGTAAATAAACACGAGGACACCAATATGTTAAACTATCAATATAAACATCTGACAGGGATGACGCGACATACAGATTAAATATAAACTCGCCGTAAGCGTATCTTGGTATATTTAAATTTATCGACTCGACAACATAAGTTGTGTGAAATTATTATATAAATTATTAGACCAAAGTAATGAATATTATTGTACTTTAACTTATATTGTAATTTGTAATTTAATTGTTGTAATAATCATTTTAATTTATATTAAAAAATAGGCCTGATAAAGACAAAGTAATTTGTCGAAACGTTGCCAACATTTAAAACTTGTGTTTTATTCAACCTATACTCTTAAGGAACCAATTTCCCAATACTTATATTAAAATGGAGGGTGTTTTCATAAATTCTATAAATCAGAAGAAAATTGATCCCTATGGATTTAGAGAATTATATGAAAATCTGTCGTTATACTGCCCTTACGAGAATATCAAATTTGTGTTTTAAGTTATTTTAACATTCAGAGTCTGTGATTTTGATTAAGGGCCATGGCCGACTGATATTCCAATTTACGTAAACATAAATAGTGTCGCTGATAATTTAATGTGTAATTTTTTAATTATTAAGTATAATTTACAATATATTAAGTAAGAGCTTCTGCGGCATTAGTCGCAATCGGTAAATAGTGAAACCCTGAAATTTTTTCGACAAGTCGTTATAAATTCTGCTTTTGCTGCACTTGTAAAATAGTTACATTAGAAGCCAAAACTTTCTCAAAAAAATACATGAGACAAAATGAGTACTGCATTTACTGAAAGCATTGAGGCCGTTTTTCTCTGCAGCCATCGAAAAGGACCAAAAATGTCCTATGAAACGATAAAAATGTATTTGAAAAAGTCAAACTTTTGTCCAAAAGTGAGTGTGACATTTGAAGAATCAAAAGCATCAATTACTTTTCTGATTATGGCTTAATAGAGAATATGACCAAGAAGAACGAAAACATGATTTTAAGTTTATTTTCGTGGAATCTTAGCATGTGTTGGCATCTTGGGCAAACAAAATTGGAATAAAAAGGTTTAAATATATCGCAAGTAATTATTCGTGACTATTTACGCGCAAATAATTTAACATGGCAAAGCATAATAATGAAACTACTATTATAGAAAAAATATTACTAAACGATTGGCTTGGACAAAAGAAAACATTGAACACGACTGAAGTAACTTTTAAATTACGAATCGTTTTTGTGATTATTTGATTATACCACAACCTTAGTCTTCATATTCAAATAATTTAGTACACATAAACATCTAATAAAAATGCATATTTGGGGATGCTTCTTAAAAATAGATTTCGGTAGTTTTAATTTAAATACTGTCGAATTGGTCAAAACTTATGAAAATGCTTTGTTACTAATTGCCAAATAACAATTTTAAATTGATATTTGGCAATTATTAAAATAAAAAAGGACTAAATTCTGCAGAACAATGACCCCAATCTCCACATTCACTTCTGCATTGACTAGAAACGCGAAAAAGGCATCTCATATTAAATTTGCCTGCACGATCACCTGATGTTAATCCTATCGAAAAAGTCTGATTCTACATTAAGAAAAAACTTCAAAAGAGATCCACCTATACGTTAAAACAGCTTGTCTCAGTAATTTGACGCAATTAGAGGGTTGTTCTTGCCAAATATGCCGAAAATATAATGTAAAGTATACCTCGAAGATGCCAAGCAATTATTGACTCTGGCGGTGATTGGAAATAACTTTCATATGATTGTGTAATGCACCAAAACATATCTAATAAATGTATATAAAGAAATATTTTTTTAAATAAATTTTTAGATTAATATTGTCGTATAATTTCTTACTTAACAAACTATAAAAAACAATTAATCAAAACAAATCAACTAAAAGAGTTTCATTTCATTAATTCACTTAACAATCTGTTATTGAAGGAAAATAATTTATAATACTATTAAAAAGAATATTTTTAATTGAAATTTTGATAATTATTAATTATAATTATTAAAAGATGAACAATACTTAATAACCATACTTACATAAAAATAGATATTTTCTATAAGTACCATACTGATTAATTATTAATACTAAAATAATTAGAAAACCTAATTTTTTATATCTAGTTATGTTCTATTGACTTTATACGTTAATTTGCAATCTCTAGATATAATTTATTATTTCAATAATATATACTCATACGTAAAAATTTGTTATAAATTTAAAATATAAAAATTAAAAATCGACTCTCATAATTATATTGTCGCTAATAAAAACAAAATTATTATTAATTTTAAAAGGAAAAACTAATTATAATTCTTAACAGAAGAATGTTTCTGAACTACAAACTATATGTTGATTATTTCACAGTATTGGCACTACAAAGGCCCGTAGACATAAAGAACCGACCCAGAATTCCAATACCAGACGAAGAACCGTACAGTACTGCTGGAATTTCTTCATCGACAGGTCTAAGTGATAATTTCCTTCTTAATCATGATAATCGTCAGCAAATATATGTTAGTTTCCAACAACAACAACAGCAACGTCCATTACCACATCGACATGGTGAGAGACCACCCAAGCTACCACCTAGAGAAAATCTCTATGGCCATGATATACCCAAGGTAAGAATTAAAAAAAAAATTGATCTTAAAAAAATTCATTTTTCTTCTTTAATTTCATAAAATATTTCGTATATTTTTTCTTCTTTTCAACAATAAATTAAAAATCATTGATTCTTAAAAATCTACTATAATTTAGACGTTTCATTGGAAAAATAAATAAATAATTATATATAAATAATAATATATACAAAATGAATTATTGAAGCATGAAAGAAATAATTAATTTGAAATAAATAAAGGATTGACTTTTATAAATATAATAAAGATCAAAATGAAGTTTTTTTTATAAAAGTTATCATAATTCTATTGTAATTAAAAACTTTTTTCATCGATCTTGGTTTTGGTTTGTATTTTACCTAGATAGTGATTCTTAAATTTTTTCGCAATAATAAAATCATTAATTTACAGTGAAATTATTAATATCTAAAATACATTTCTTGATAAAGTTATTTAAGAAAAATATAATTCAGAATAAATCCTGTATAATTAATTGTATAAAGAAAGGTTAAAGATAAACTAATCTATATACTGTTATGTCTCAATAAATTTTAGACATATAAATGAATATTAGTAAATTTTCTATATAAAAATTATCACTCATATATTAAGTATAAATTATACATTTATGAAATTACAATTTAGACGTTTACTTAAAGAATCAGTAAGAATAAAAATATAAAAATGTAATTATTGTAAAATGAATTACAATTCTTTATCAATAAATATAATTTATGTTACTTGCGTTACGAGTTTTGCAGCGATTGTGGTTTCGTAAGCTTTTTTATTATCGAAAAGAACAATGTTGGTAAATTCTATTTTAACAAAGAATTGTTATCACTCCAAACTTCTTCTAGGTTTGGAGATTCCTCAATACTTGATATAATAACTTGGTTTTAAAATATACAATGTCAAAAAGTAAAAAGCGTCTTTTTGTACTTTACTCCACTTTTTATATCATCTTTACTTCATCTCCTCTATTCTATTTTATAATTATTAATATTATTTAGTAGTTACAATGAACTTAAATAATCACTTGATCTAAGAAACTTTCTTATTCTCATTTCCTTATTCTTTAAAGAGATATAAATATTATTTTTTATTTATCAGTAATAATTTGTTGATATTGTAATAATTCTAACTGAACGTAATTTTAATCGTTCATTTGAATTCATTATTAAATAAAGTGTTTTGAAATTTCATTTCATTTATTATATCTAGTTCATGATTACAATTCATTTAAAATTTTTAGTTTTCAATATTATCATTATTATTAATAAAAATATTAATAAAAATTGATAAGAAAATAGTACGTAAAAGTATTGAGACGTTTATACAATGACACCGTCTTTTGTTGAAGAGCTCCGCTCTTACTGTTTTAATTATAGTTTTGGATGCCAGGTGACTGAAGACCTACTTTTGCGTGTACGCTATCAAATTTAAACGGAGACCTTATTAATATAGGTATTTCTAAGAAATAAACAATATTTGTACTTAGTTCGCTACAGAGTTAAAACTGTGTCTATTGCTTTAGTAGACATAAATTGCATAGACAAGCTATATTTTTTATTATCTTTATATAATTACATACTTTCAATTCCATTATCTTCTCTATCTGTTGTACTCTTTACCGCTTACAATTCCCAACACTTTGTTACCGTCTCCGAAGTATCTACAATAGATGAATCATATTTTTTTCTTCATATAACTACCTTAATCATCCATACATATTTCATATTATCATTATTATTAATTTTAGTTTTAATGTACACTTTAACCTATAATAATAATAATAATAGTGTTTACTTAATTTCCAACATTTTGGTATATAAATTTCGTGATTATGCTTAGCGAATGCAATAAAAGAGTCATTTGTATATGAAACTTATCCTTGATTATTGAAGACATACTACATGACGAGCGACAAGGAAAAGGATGTTCATTATATTTTCCTTCAATTTAAATCTCTCTATTGAAGCGTCTCGTATAGGTATAAGATTTTGGGATGTAATTAGTCTATGTATAATTGTTTGTGCAAGTATGAGGTTTCATTTCAACTTTCCGCTAAATCTAAAACCGTCTATAATTCACGACTCGCTCTCTAGAGGGCGAATGCCTTTCTCCATTACTTTATCTTCTACGAAGTAATAAAAACGAATAATACTTGTCGTTCGAGGCTCGCTCATTCCGTGTAATCGTACCTAGCATAGTTACGTGAAATTACGAACAACTTCTTAGTTCATTATCACACTTTTTTCAATTATTTGTGCGTATCACACTTCCGAAGACTCTTTCTCAAAGGTTAGATATTGGTTACCAGTATCTAAATCTCGTTCATTTTATTTTAATAATTTATTAGTAGTTCATATTATCTAATTATTGTTTGTTTGTTTCATCAAATTACTGACACTTAATTTCTCTTTTGCTCGACTTGAGCAATATATCTTCGATCTTGGAAAAGGTTTTCCGTTTTTTCGCTTTTAACAATTACTTAATTGATAAAGTATCCAAACGCTAATATTTAGATACTTAAATACTTGCTTAAAACATACTTAAATATTTATTTGCAGTCTAATTTTAATACTGTTTTGTACTTTTAAAAATTTAATTTAATAAAGATAATTATTGTATATATAAGTTGTAGTTATCTTACTTGCCTTATGTTATACTTTGTTCTAATTGTCATATTATTAACAGTTTTTGATTTTTAAAATCGTTATTGATACTTGTAATTGTATTTATAATTGCTTTTCAATGCAATGGTGTCCAGAGCTACGAACAGTTACTTAATAATATTACTCTTTGAGATACATAGAAATTTCGCTTTGTATTTAATTATTGATTTGATTGTACGATCACAACATATATTAAAAATGAAATATATATTTCCAACTTATCTTATATAATTATCAATATGTACGTTAAAAAAATACCTGTTATAACATTAAAATACATATTTATAAAATTATATTTACACATAACATTCAAGAATATACAAAACTTTAATTTTTAAATATGAAAGAAATAATAACATATCAATTGTTTATTAATTTTTTTTTTTTGAATTATTAATATATTTAATTTTTTACCCTTTTACAAATGAAAATAATCAAAATGAATCATGATTGTGTAATTCTTAATATTAAAACTACAAAAAACAATATTAATCCCAAAAACATATACTTCATTTGTTATTTGTTTATAGCCCGATTATGATGACATTGAAGACGACTATGTAGCCAGCCCCGTTGTATCCTCTAATTTAGAGGAAAGAAAAAAAAAAAAAGAAAGCAAAAAATATGGTAAGATTATTTTAAGAGGTAAACAAATAAATTATTAATTAACAATTTTAGTATGTACTTAGATTACTTAGAATATGTATTGTATTGTGTTTAAAAAATCAGTACTATTCAAATATTGAAATAATATTAAAAAATAGTTTTCGAGATCTTATTCTGGAAAAAATTTTTTTTTATATCAAATTTTAATATGTTTAATAAAATAATTTTATTCTTAAAACAAAATTTAAGTTATTCCAATTTTAGTAAAATAAATATTTTTTAATATTAAATTAATATTATAAATTTAGAATTTGTAAATATTCTAAATATATATATGCATATAGAAATTTTAATTTATAATAAAATTTAAATTGCGTAATGATACGTAAATATGTCTTAAAAAAGATGTATTGATAAATTAAGATATGCTCACGAAGTATCGAGTTTTTTTTTTCATTTTGCGACTATTGTTCGTAGCAATTTGGGAGAGGTCTTAAAATTTATGAAGTTGTATTATTTGTCTCCTTTTTTTATTGTTTTTTCGATAATTTGAAGTGGTAAGATTTTGCTTCATGCGAAGGATGTTTTTCAGTTTTTGAACACAGTGCGATGAAACGATTGTTGTAATAGGTTTACACGATAAATTTTGTTAACTTAATAAAATAAATACTTTTAAATATTAAAAAAAATCTTTAAGGATAAAATTGTGTATTGTATTTAGAAAAATCACGTAAGGCCCTTAAAAAGATCACCAATTATTCCCGTTCTCAGCATGAGAAACCAATCCGAATCAATTTTAATGCTTAAATGTGCACAAAATTTTAAGTTTAAACCGTCATTTAAAGATTAGGGTAATCAATGACACTCTAAATTTATCAACATATGCACATAGTTATTGTTCCTTACTCCTCGTGAATCGCGGTGGAAAATTGAAGGAGGTCAAAGAAGAAAAGATTGACGTATTTAAATATAATGTTTACTTTATTAATAATCCGACGTACGAACATGTCAATTGGCAAATTGAAGAAATGAAATATACAAATTCTGGCACCTGGCGCTTCTACTCGCCCTTCCACTCGTTTTTTGTCGCTCATTTTCATGCCAGGGTTTATAATATTTCCCATAATTCATTTTCCTCGGCATAAAAAAACCCCTTGCCATCGAGGGAAAAAGCCTGTATAATCTATTCACAAACTTATAACCTAATTGGGGTAATATTGTCCATCCGTCACCCTTTGCCCGGATTGCAAGTCGACCTCGGCCTTTCCTCCTTATCTATCGGTACCCAGCTTGCGCACGTCTGTGCGACCAGCATACCTGACCCGTCCAGGCCCAGCTCACTTGTCACCCCATCAGATCTGTACGGACAGCTTCGTACATCACCCCACCTGTTTTTCAACACTCCAGAATCCCGTCGCCTCAACCATCAGCTTATCAAGTCAGAGGTCAATAAGAGGAGAGATACATAGATAGGTAGAAAGAGACAGAGACAGAGAGAGAGAGAGAGAGAGAGAGAGAGAGAGAAAGAGGGAGGGAGGGAGAGAGTAATTATTTTGTTTATTCATGCTGGTATAAGGGGCATACCAATGGTTGGTGATGCTGCTTTAAGTTTACCCTCTTTCCTTTCTTTATATTTATGACCTTATTTAGACGGACTTTATTACCCTTATTTTATTTTATTTTACTTTATTTTTCTTCTTAATTATACATATACAATTCGACTTATTTTACTATTTAATTTTTACATTTTATTATTATTAACAGCTGCCCTGAAAAATATTAACAAATCTCTAAAATGTTTTTACCAAGCCGTCGGCCAAAAATTTTACCACATAGAGTTGTTCCATTAATTGCTTCATCACGCCGTATCAAAAAATCGAAAAACATCCTTCCTGCGAAACAAAATCCTGGCGCTTCTAATTATCGAAAAAACAAAAACAAAAAAGGACAAATAGAAAAAAAACTTCTACCTACATTTTAAGACCTCTCCCAAATCGCTGCGATCAATACTTGCAAAATAAAAAAAACTCGATACTTCGTAAACCATATATGTACACAAATAGTTTGTCACATACCTTTTCACTCACATTTGTTGTTTTTATGTTCAAAAGTTAACGTACAGAAATATTTGTAGCTATAAACAATTTCATTATAGAAATAGACCAAATAATGAAACATATTTAAATCATTATCTAAAATCAGCTAGTCACACACATAAAAAATCGTTAAAAAAATCAGTAGATTCTTATAAAATGCTATTAAAAATATTCAGAAATTTTTTTTAATTAAAATTTTCACGAAAAAATGCATTTTTTACTTTTTTTGTTATCAGATAAAAATTTGTAATATTAATACTACATTATCAATAGAAAAGTTATAGCTAATAAACTTATGAGGAAAATTCATATTTATATAAACTGATTGATAAATTAGAAGTAGATAGATTTTCAAAAAACAAGAAATTTTTTTAAAATTAATTACAATATTTGTAACTTTATAATTTGTCAATATTTATAACTCTAGCTTTGGAAAATTAATGTAATTTATATAAAATTTATTTGTACAAAATTATTTCCATTAGATTATTAGTTTTAGTAAAATACTATTTTTAATTAAATTATGCGGTAATTTTCTCTAGGTTAAAAGTATCTCAATGCATTATACGGTTAAATTTTTTTCAACAGCTTTAATAAATATAATTATAGTACAATAAAACGTGTATCTCACATTTTGTAAAAATCGTTTAGATTAATTTAAAGATGCGAATAATTTTATGAAAAACGGGAGAACACGAGAAATAGAAAAAGAAAAGATTGATCGAGGGATTGAAATATATAATAATAGAAGTGAAAGAGGCGCAAGCGATCATTTTTTTAATTCGTCTATTGACACTATAGTGTTAAAATTACAATTTTATATTTTATAACAAAAAAAAGTACAAATGCAATTTTTCATTGTACTATTAATAAAAAAATACCCGAACATTATTAGTGGAATTTAAGAAAGTTATAAGCTATTGATTTTTTCCCCGATTTTTCATATATATAGTTAGCTGCTTTTCGCTAATAACCTCAAAGTGCTCTATTGCTTAATCTATAATTAGAATGCTCTTGCTTACATTCATTTTTATTCTCAAACTGATTGTAAAGTGCCTTTTTTTATCAAGTTTCGAAACATTTTTTTCCCCTTCATTTACTTTAAAAATCTCAGTTTCAATATTATAATATTTTTTCTGTTTCACATAATCACTTTTTCATCTTTGGTATAGTCTTTTTTCAGAATTAAAATAAATTCACAAATCATATCATTCGCCATTGATCTATTGTCTTTGTATCTATATATCTTTGTTCATTTTTCTTTTCCATAATTGTATCTAAGAAGCTTATGATTATCAATTAATTTTTTAATTACTATTATTAAAAAAAGTAATTACTCAACCAAATTCCAACAGAAGATAAATATACGTATTATCACATTAAGATAACGGCTATTAAGTTTTAATTGATTTAATTAAGTTTCTCCAATTCTTGTTTTATATTTTATTTTTTTAAATAGTAAAATATACTTTTCCATTTTTGTTTTGATAAAATTTTCTTTTAAAAAATGTAGTGGATTAATATAAATTTACTCTACTATTTACTAGGACAATAACTATTATTACTAGAACAAAGAGTAGAAAAAATTTACAACTACCATCTGTTTTCAGATGTTTTTCAAATATTTTAATATCTTTAAATTAATTTAATTTAACTCATCTACAAGATAACTATTATAATATTCTTTATGAATTAAGTTTTTATAACTAAACTACATTCTATTTTTCTTTCTCTTAAAAGTTTGTAATCTTTGTTCCTACTATTTTTTCTTATTTCATAAAGTATTTGTTCTAAATTATCTTAATTTCGTATGATTAACATTTACATGTAGTGAAGCGAACTAAACCATTAGTTTTGTTTTTTTTTGTATTTATTCACATTTTGTAGAATAAGTATAAATTAATTCAATAAATTTTATAAAAAGGTATAATTTGTTTACACACTTCATATTAGGATTATGAAGAATACATATTACTTGAAGTACATGCTTTTTATCTTGAGCAGATGACCCATACTACTGTGGACTCCGCGCTCGAGTACCTAACTTTGTAAAGATGGCAAAAAACAATGGACAGCCGTCATATTCTACCAAAGTACAATATGGGCATGTCTCTTCTCGTAATCCCCAGCAGCAACAACAACCACAATACCAACATCACCTTCAAATTGCCTATGGTGGTACGTCAACTTATGCCCTCGTCCACAATCCATCAACCCAGATTTATGGACAACATATGAGATCATCCACTGCCAAACGATCCGTCATGCACCACGCTAGAAGTTTCGAGAGTGGACTTGGTAATTTTCCTGTATAAAACCAACCTTGATCTAGAGATGGACGAAATAATTTTGATACTAGAATTAAAAACGGTTAAAACTTTGTATATTAAAGTTACTTTATTTTTATATTAATTGTAAGATGAAAAATAATTTGTTTGGATGAACTATTTTTGGTACGAAATTGCACAGAAAAGTAAGTAAACAGTAGTTTGACAAAAATTTAAATCTGAATAATTGACAATATTTAAAATAAATTTACAAAATAATTCGATATTTCTAAAATTTGAATTAAAAATAATAAATAAATATTATTTAATATTTAACTGAAAATTTTGTATTATTTATCAATTTCGAAGTTTACATTGAATTATGAATTTATAAAAAGATACCGAATGATATATACATAGTATATATATAATATTCAATTATTAAAGTTTTATAATTCAAATAAATCAATCGTTTTTAGAATATTTTATGTATACATCTACACATGTACTATGTCATGTTACATCAATTGATTTTGATGGTTTCTAATTAAGAAATAAATATTGAATGGGACAAGTCATTTGGACATTTGGAATCCAAAATAGCGAGTCAAATATAATAATCTATACAAAATTATTAAGAATTAAATTCTTATTATAGAAATTTATATAACATTGATATTGCTTCGGGCATTTTAAATTTCTCGAAGTACCTTTGTCGCTTTACAGTAAATTCGTGAATGTATTCATGTATTTCGTCAATAATTTGTATCAATTTTGTATTTATCTCAATAAAATTGTCTTGACTATTATAAAATTGAATTATTGCAGTTTATATTGAGCTCACGTTAAAATAAAAATTGTATATTTAATACATCAAATATGTGAACTATGTTAAACATAAAAACTATTGTGAATGTGAATTTGGTTTAAATATAATTCATAATAAAATCATTCTCTCTTTGTAATCTTTGATATTTTGAGGATTTTTGCTTAAAAATAGCGAGGAAAGATTTTTTTTTAATTTTTCAAACTTTTCATTAACTTAACATCCGCATTTTCTTCCTATTACTTAATGTAATAAATATTGTTTGTTTTGTTATTATTCGTTTTTTATATTTTATTTTTTATATTTGTGAATCAAATTCTATGAAAAATAGTCATACAAAGAAATATTCTGCTTTATCAAATTATATTGTATTGACTTATGATTCATAACAATAGTCGATGTACAAAAAACGTTTATCTATTTTATATTGAAATATTATTTTTTCTGAGAAAGAACATAACATAACCAGGAATTTTTTACTTTCGGTATTTTACTTTACAGATTGTACAACGAATATTATATTTCCTGTAAATATGTAAATGTATGGAAAAACGTACGGACGTTAGTTTATTAAATTATTATCAATTTATTAAATAAATAAATTTTAATTTTTTAGTAAAATAATTATTCTTATTCTACCCATAAAATTTTATAAAATAAATAGATATATTTATGAATGATAAAATTCGTATTGGTGCATATAGCTACAAATACATACACAGTAATATTTCTAAAAACAAATATATATAATATTTATATAATCAATAAATTTAATAAATTTACAATTAGAAAAAAATTTTTAATACAAATTATTTTTCATTACAAAAAATTAAATTATTTAAATTTATTATTATATTACTAAAACTAAAAATAAGTAGGACAAAATAAATCTTTTAGTGCTGCACGACATGAGTAAAATTAAAAAATATTTTTAATACAATTTTTCCTTTTCTTAAATAAAGTGTGAATTAACTATCTTTAGATATCAAATAATAATATATTTTGAAAATTAAAGTAAAAATATGTAGTCGTTAAAATTTTTATTTTAAACTGTAATATTATATGCATATTTATTATTATTATATTATTATTATATATATAAGAAATTTATTGCTAAAAATATAAAAATGTTATGAAAATTTATGTTTAATATTTTTAAATTATTTAAAATTCACTACAAATGCTGTTTTAATTTATTAATGCTCTGTATAAAATGTATACTTATTAATTATTTTAAATAAAGTAAATTAAATTAATACAAGGTATCATCAACTTTTTAAATCGAACTTTATTTTCATTAACTATAATTTTCAATAATTTAGAAGTTTTATTCAATACATTCTCAAAAGAATATAAAAAATATAAGTTTGATATTATATGTAAAAGGTTATTTTTAAAACAAAATCAAATTTTAATTACATTTTATTTTAAACAAAATCTTTCATTACAAATACTTACACATACTGCAAAAAAAAACTAAGACATTTAAATAGTTTTCAAAATTATTAAAACCTTAATTACATTTAATTAAAACGTATATCGACTTTTTTCACTTAAAATAACAGGCTTAATGTACCATTTCAAGTTTATTCTCACCCAATTCGGTAAGTTTATTTCGTTTTAGAATTTTTGATATTTTTAAATTTCACTGTATTCTCATTAAATCTAAATATATATGTACATTAATTAATTTCTACGTTTCATTATTATCCCTCGAAATATTGAATATTAGCTATAGAAGAGCTCATAACTACTTACTTGATAGAAATTATATTTATAATATATTATATAATAAATAATATAAGTTATATAAAGCTAAACTATGCCGAATTTTTAAACTTAAACATCAACAATCTTATTTGTTGTCCAATTTATGAATTTACTAAGATATTAATTTGATTTAAACAACTTTTAAATTGATTAAGTACTTTTTTTTGCATCTTTAATATTTATTGCCTTTATTGTAGCCTATTGTGATATTATCACTTAATTTTTAAGTTTTCGTGACTGAAACATTTTTTTTAATGAATTTTGAACTAAAAAAAATTATAGAATCAATAAATTTAAAGACTTATGAATAAGAAATTTATTCATCCCCGTTCTGAAATATATTTTAGATAATAAATTCTAGTAATACATATGGGTATCCATAAAACTTTTGGATTATCTTATTTTTCAACATTTAATAAACTAGTTTAATGGACTTCATAATTGTTTAATGGATCCTGACGGAATCTATAATTTATATTTATTTATTTATTAAG
This sequence comes from Eupristina koningsbergeri, assembly GCA_018907245.1. Classification (NCBI taxonomy): domain Eukaryota; kingdom Metazoa; phylum Arthropoda; class Insecta; order Hymenoptera; family Agaonidae; genus Eupristina; species Eupristina koningsbergeri. The sequence continues at coordinate 324,119 of JACCHV010000024.1, read as the reverse complement.
CTATAATTACTATTGAGGTACTTATTTTCATATATTTCGAAAAAAGTTAAAGTTTGTTAGTTAGTCTCTAATCTTCGCCTCTCGGCTTGAGTATGAATTCCGGTATCTGTCCCTCCACTTCACTATACCTTTGCCTTTGGAATGGCCACTCTCACTTATTGTCACTCACTTTTCCACTCCCACTTAATAGCTTAAAATACTTTGTTTTAAATGTGAAATAAATCTAAAGTATATTTAAATAAAAGAGATAAAAAACTTTTGCTTATATTTTTACATTTTATCATTACTATGTATTATTGAATTGAGTATTATTGAATATTAGTATATGTATCGGGAAATTGGTTCCTTAAAGATTTAGATTGAATAAAACATAAGTTTTAAACGTTGGCAACGTTTCGACAAATTACTTTGTCTTCGTCAGACCTATTTTTTAATATAAATTAATACGATTATTACAACAATTAAATTACAATATAAGTTAAAATACAATAATATTTATTACCTTGGTCTAATAATTTATATAATAATTTCGCACAACTTATGTAGTTGAGTCGTCAAATTTAAATATACCAAGGTACGCTTACGACGAGTTTATATTTCAGCTGTATGTCGCATCATTACTGTCGTCAGTTAAACCATCAATATAAACATCTGTTGAACCATCAATATAAACATCTGTTAAGCCATCAATATAAACATCTGACAGGGATGACGCGACATACAAATTAAATATAAACTCGTCGTAAGCGTACCTTGGTATATTTAAATTTGACGACTCAACTACATAAGTTGTGCGAAATTATTATATAAATTATTAGACCAAGGTAATAAATATTATTGTATTTTAACTTATATTGTAATTTGTAATTTAATTGTAATAATCATTTTAATTTATATTAAAAAATAGGCCTGATAAAGACAAAGTAATTTGTCGAAACGTTGCCAACGTTTAAAACTTGTGTTTTATTCAATCTAAACCTTTGAGGAACCAAATTCCCAATACTCATATTAAAATGGAGGGTATTCTTTTAAGTTCTACACATTATTGAATATTAATATAATACGTTAATTCAATTTATAAATAACAAGTTTTTATTTTCAAGAATTAATTAACAATTAATCTTTAATATAAAAAAAACAAATTGACATATTATTAAAAAAATTTCTGTATATAATTTAAAATCATATTTGTTATATTTTGCAAATTTATTTTAATTTTTTTTATTTTGCTAATTAATTTTATGCTTAATTTAAGTATGTTTTTTTTATATTTATTTTGTAGATTCCAATGACAGAATCGATATTCCGTATAATCAGATTTATGGAAGGTTACCTATTCCAACAAGAGGTATGATTCCACCAACACCTCCTGCTATGTTCATTGGCAAATGGGATTAAAATAAGAACTTTTTTGTTTTTTTCATTATCTTTTTAACCATCTCTTATGTATTTTTTTAATAATTTATCATGTTTTACGTCTTCAGAATTTATCTGTACTATTACTTGTATATTATTAATGTACTATATGAATACTTAAATAATTTTTATCATAAATTGTACTCTCTCCCTTTTATATTTTTTCAATGTTTTAATTTTATTTAAAAATTACTTACAAGTTGTGAAATAAAATTTAAAAATATTAAGTTTAATCGTTAATATTTTTGTTATATTAAATATATAAATGAAATTAAAAGTTAGTATTGGTTCTTTTCTCATTTTCAAATTAATTAAAAGAAAATATTTTGATAAACAAGTAATAAATTTTCTATGTTACATAAATCATATCCTTATTAAAACTTTTATATGTGGATTTAAAACAAGATCATGTAGATTCAAAACCGAATGAGAAAATGTAAGATTATAAATATTTAGTAAAAAAATTATATTTATTTTAAAAAATATTAATTAAAATTTATAATGTTTGACATGTATAAATTAACGAATTATATTGAAATAAAACTCATTGCACATAAAAAAAAAATGTTTTTTATCATTATAAAGTGGAAAATATTTTAATATTAATCCAAAAGGGTACTTAATCATTATTAGTTGCCTCTATTTTTTAAATCTTTCACTTTATAAATCCGAACAAGCCAATGTTCAGTTGTGTAGGCTTCTTCTAGAGTCGTAAGTTCAAAATCTTTGTTACCAATTTCCATATTTCTTACTCGATCATAACCTGATGGTTTGCCTGAATTAAAATAAAAAAAATTAAAATTTCAATATTTTATTCATTACATTTCTTTACGCTGTGGGTTAATTTTTTTTTTAACTGTCAATTTTATACAGAAATAATAACAGTGCAACGTATATATAAAATAATAACATAATTTTTCTAAAAGAAAATTTAATAATATTTATTTAATATATATATGTATATTATTTTTATGTAAATTGGGTTTAATTTTGAATCATTTTTACATTACGAGTTTTACTTCTATTTATTCAGTAAAATTTATTATATATAATTTAAAATATGAATATTTAAGAAATTGTTTTTAAGTAAATTTTGTAAAGAAACACGCTCCCTGTTTATAATTATAAATATAATAATTATATTTATAATTATTAATTTGGTTATTGTCCTTGACAAGGCCTTATTTATATAGAATAAAAATAATTCTAATGCACGGAGACAATGTGGAGGTAAAGGTTTAGTGTCAACTGAAAGTTGACAGTAAACCTTTACCTCCACATCCGAACCTATACCTATTACATACTACCTATATAATATTTATAGCTATACCTATACATCCAAAAAAGGATTTTTTCCACACAATGATTATAAAAATGTTTTTAAATTGTCAACTGAAATTGCAATTCTATAAAGAGTTCAGACAATTCAAAAAATTATTTTAAATATAAACAATTACATATAGACATTTTATGCAAGCTAGTAGAATGAATGTTACATAATAACACAACTGCTATACCCAAAGAGACAATGTTGCGACGCGAGGTGTGTGGCATATTATATGATAACGTTGCACGTCTTTCACTTTAATAAAAGAGAAAATTAACGCTTCGCCATTTGATGGAATTGTAGGCAGTTGTGTAACATATAAACTTGCTCATTTATACACAAATATTATAGTTTTCGATAACTTTACACATTAATTTATTTTTAAACCATTTATAACTACGAACTGAGGCTAAATTCCGTTAGATGGTAAAGCGTCGATTGTCTCTTTTCATAAAGAGAAAAAGGTGCAACGTTATCCTATAACATGCTATATAGCTCACGTTGCTTCTTTGTGTATTATGTATACCAGCTCACACATACACAAATATTTTAGTCAGAATGTTTTTAAATTAAAAAAAATTTACTAATTTACTTTACCTCCTTCGGTGTATACTTGACCAAACCTATAGTAGCACATTTTGTACATTAAACAATTAAGCAATGTGGAAGTTCCTTCTTTGTCAACTCTAAACTCTCCAGCTGGATTGTAGTAATCCCATTCTGATATTGATTTTCCTTTCTCTGTACTTCCAGCAATTCTTACCATCCACAAAAATTTATTAAGATCTATGTAATAAAGAAATTTATAAATTTTATTATTATTTTAATAAAATGTTTATGAAAATTAATAAATATTATGGAAATAAAAATAATTTAATTTTTATTTAAAGAAATTATATATAACTTAATTATTTTTTCACTGAAAAATGTATAATTTTATTATAATAATTAAATTACAACAAAAAACGCTATATTAAGTGTCAGAATTAAATTTATAGACCTACCATCTGATGAATAACCTGTTAAACCTCCAAATATAACAAGTACATAGTTAACATCAAGTTCCTTCATAATTTCATAAGATTTCTCTTCTGTACTCGCCATTGCTTGACCAACTCTTGATATGTGTGTATTATTCCATGTATTATTGTCTACCAAAATGGTCCTATTTGCCATGGCTGTTATTTGATAACCATAATCCCACCATGACATTATCTTAGCATTCTAAAAGTGTTTTTTAAAAAATATTAGAACATAATAAAATAAAAAATATAATGTACAGATCACAATAAAAACCTCTGGTGTGTTCATACGTAACCAAGAATAAGCTTCTCTAAAATCATCAAAGATCATTCTGCCTCCATCCGGAGAACGGGCAGATAAAACGATACTTGGTGAACTATATGCTTCAACAGTGACCCAGGTACAATGAAAAGTATACGAGAAAAATAAAATACACATCACCATAATAAATAATGTTGCAATCTAAAAATTTATATACATTATTTTTTAAAAAATATTTAAAAATCTTAATTATTACAAATTTCAATTACAACAATTTAATATATTATAATAAAAATTTTTAAATTTATAAATCTTAGTTGTAATTGTTATTGGGTGCTTTTAATGATTTTATTAAATAATAAAGCCTTGAAAAAAAACAGGAATTTATTATAAAATTATTATGAAACAAAAATATATAAATTTGTTTATTTGTATGTTGCAGTGAGGATACTTAATCAGTTATAATGAATAAAAATGATGATGAATTATAAATTTCACTGATGTTTTCGATAACTGTACGTTATGTTTCTTGAAACTAAATATTTATTGAATATTAATACAATAATTTGAAACATAAATATTTAACTAAAGAAATATAGTTTTTTATCATTAATTGTGTCTTTATAATTATGACTTGTGTCATGTTCTTAATAGTGCACTACTAAGTACGTTGTATTTAAGATTTCGTTTATAAACTTTTATAATTGATGACATTAAAATTACTTCTAAAATCTAAATAAAGAGTCATTGTCTAAATTTGGCATGTCTTCTTATTAGTCAATACTATTATTATTTTTATTGGCAAAGATTGAAACATTTTTTCAGTCAATTTCATGTAATTTTCATGTATTTCATTTAAAGCGAAATTAAAAATATAATGTACTTAGTAGTGCATAATTGACGACACGACTAGTGTCATAATTATAAAGTAAATATAAAAATAATTATCAAATATTATATTTGTTTAATTAAATATATATATATATATATTATTGAATTAATATTTAATAAATATTTACCCTCAAGAACAAAAATGTAAAGTTGTCAAATCGATAAGAAAAATTTGCAATTCATCTTATTTTTTAGTTGTACCAATTAAATCATTGCTTGAACTTGCATATGAAATATTGCAATATATAATTATACATAAATGCAATCTTATTAATCAAATAATAATCTTTTTACATTGGAGTATAACTATAAATTTGGAGAACCAATAACAATGAATTAAATTTTAAAAACTTATAGAAAAATTTATCTAAATTGAATGAAAACATTTTTGAAATATAATTTAAAATTATTTATCTGAACCTTCTATATTTGAATATAATGTTAATAATTTGGTTAGGATGTCTATTAAATAATAAAAAAAGTATAGAATTTTTGATAATATATAAATAATGTTTTGATAAAACTATTTTCTCTTGTTATCGGCTCTGTTAAACTTGAAAATATTAATTTATTTAAAGTTAATAGAAAACAATTTTTGTTGATTTAAAATTTAAAGAAATATTTTTAAAATTTGATTTTTTAAAAACTGCTATATCAGCATTATATAATTAATATTTCCAAATCATATAGGCTTGTTGAAAATGTGAAATAGTTTTAGAACAATCATTCAATTTATAAATTATAAATAAATTTGAAATCAAAACATATATATACAATTTATTTGTACCTCACTTCTTAAAATATAGTTATTTTCAAATTTCTTTGATTTTTTATCTAAAACTTTGCTGCTATCAATTTCTTTCATATAGTTAAACAGTAATGAAGAGGCACCAATTCCACCAAGAATACACATTACTGGAGCTAACACTAACATTAAACGTACCATTACACCCTGAAATAATATTATTAAACCAATAATAAATATGAAACAATAGTAAATTATAGATTTATTAAAATTAAATAAATGAAAACTTTTTTTTAAACTTTAAAAATAAGACAATAGTAAATATAAATAGAATACTGGAACATTAGTAGATTATAGCTTTTTTAGAGTTAAATCAAAATGAAATGTGAAAAAAAATCTTGATGGTTTGAAAATTATGAAATGTAATTATGCTTGTAAGAAATATTTACTCACAGCGAAGTACAGACTTGTAGCACCATACAAAATTAAAAATATATTTGAATCAGTCAGCTTTGAAAAACAAAAATATAAACCTGTTGGAAATAAAAATACTAATATTTGTAGATCAAAATAAAATGAACTCCAGGAAGTTGGTTGGTGCTCTGAAACAGACGCTATTATTGGAATATGATTTTTGGCATATGAAGGATCTAATAATGAATAAAATCTTCCTGTCCAAGGTGAAATTTTTCCAGTTATTGTTAAGAAAATTCCAATTATTGATGAAATTATCACTGTTGAAATCATTAGACTTTGAAATAAGATATCAAAATCAGTTTGTGATAATTTATTGCGAAGATAATCAACTAAAGCATGCATTTGACATAAGCCAAAAATAACTATGGCCTAAAATATAAGTGTTAATATTATTTTAAAAAATGTATTTTTTAAAATATCGTATTTCGTAATTATAAAAATTATTATTATTTTGACTTACAAGCATATGTTCAGAACTTTGAACAGGTTGGAATCCAACAAATGGAATTTGCATTGAAAATATTGTTCCCAAACAGTACAAAATACTATATGCAATATAAATTCTATGTGAAAATCTACCAGTAACCATTAAAGTTAAGACATGGAGTGGTATAAGATTAATAAGAAAAACATAGCCTCCCCATGACGAAACCATGTAAAAGTATGCAAGAGCTGTACAAGTTGACCAAAAAATTGTACCAGTTTTAACAGCTTTAATCCACATATAGTATGTAAAAATCATGCAAAAAATTGCTATGCCTTCATTATCATAAGATCCTGCAACTGATCTAGAAATATAACCAGGAACAATTGCAATCATCGATGCTGCAAACAATCCTGAAGCAGCATCCTATAAAAATTATAATTTACATGTATAATATATAAACAGCTCAATACATTAACAATGTATGATAATTTAATATTATACTTTTAACTCTTTTGTTAGTAGATAAGTTATAATTGTTGTAAAACTGGAAAATAATGGAGCAAGAAAAACACAAACATTTCGTATATCAATAGTGATATTTAACATCCATCCTAAATGATAAAAGGCTGCAGAAGTAATCATTAATCCAGGATAAATCGTTCCTATAATTAAAATAAATAAGAATGTAATTGTTTCGAAAAATTAAATATTTTATTATGAAATTTGATGAGAAGCACCTTCCATTTTTAGTTAATAAAATATCTTTGATCCAATGAACTGCAAATTGAATAAAACACAGTTATATTCTTAATTAATTTCCTTATGTTTTGACAAAGAATCCCTTGTCCTTCTCAAGGGCGTTTATTAGATTAATAGAAATATTAAATTTTATTGATAAACAGCCTTGATAATATAAAGGGATTCTTTGTTGAAACATAGACACATTAATTAAGAATATAAATGTTGTTTTATTTAACTTGTACCTCATTAAAGCAAAACTATTCTTTTATCAAACTAAATATTTTATTTATGTACTATTTATTTAACATAATAATTTTATATAATATACCATTTTACTAAAATATATATTCTAAGCTCAATTTAAAAACTTTAAACTTTTTAATTTAGAAATTATTTAATATTTAATAATTTATAATTTAATTTTATTGTATGAATAGATTGTATTTGTATAACTTACAGCAATGAAATAAAAATTTGATTTCTTATCTAAATCATTATGAGTTCTTTTAATCAACGATAGTAATAAATAAAATATACAATGTATAATTAAAATGTATTTCAATATATTGTTAAGTTTTTTAATTATAGAACTGTTAAAAAAATTATTTCAATACATGTATATATATCTACCTCCAATTATCCTGCCTAGTGGATACCATACTCGATCATCAAACCAATTAAGAAAATTATAAAAACCTTCTTCCGCTAAATATTTTGTTGTTCTATAGTTGAAATAAGGATCAAATTCATGAATAACACTCTCAAATCTTAATACTGAAAATAATCTTGTTGCAAAAGCTAAAATAACAAATATACAGTCGTATATATTTCTATATTTACAGCATTTTATTTTATGTTAGCTTGTATTAAAATATAACTTACACAATATAGCAGCAAATGAAAGAATAGTTAATTTGAGGAGTGTATCTTGCTTTTGTGTAGAAATGCGAAAACATTTAGCTTTCATAAGTAATCCCATTATTTTTCTTAAAAATTTATAATTTATAATAAAAATTGCAGAAAAAGAACTTTAGTTTAATTGTAATAATGAAAAAATATAGATTATTTATATAATTTATAGGTTTTCTCTAATATTAATAATTAATTACAAATGTACAATAATTTTGACAATTATTGTACTTGAAATGTATACAGACAAAATTCAAATAGTTTTTAGCCAAATGCTTTTCATAAAGTATGTTATTTTTATATAATAAACTTCTAACTAAATTTATTTATTGGAATTTTTCGAAATTTGTATTCTATGTAAGCTTAAGTGATTTTAATGAGTAAAAAAATTATCATATATTGCCTTCACATCAAAGGTCATGTAAAATTATACGACTACAAACAATGGAAGAGATTAGGCTTTCAAACAATAGTATGAGCCACACGGTGGATCAATTCTATATGAGAGAACTGGCAACAAATGAAACAGACAGGCCACAGAAGGTTTGTGTCATAAAAGACAGTGTGCCCACCGTAATAATTTGAAAATTTTTAAATTTTATAATAATTATATATAATTATATATCATATTATTGCATTCAATTAAAAAATTAATTTTTCGTTACATAAGTAAAAATTTAGATAAATTTAATAGAATAAGATCACCTCATATGTCGCTTTTCCTGAGCCGGTATTGGAAAACCGGTTGACGTGTTTACATTATTGTTTCTCAAACACTTGTAGCAGTTTTAAAAACTATTTTGAGAAGAGTTTGAATAATTCATTTTGCTCTTTGTTAAAAATGTATGTGTATTTTTAATTTTTTGTAAAATTAATAATTATAAAGTAATTTTATACATAAATTTTAAAGTAATTTTTTTTAAATATATTTTTTATAGAAGCAAAATTTATAAATATTAACAACTAAATATATATGGTGAGATTTAGGAATGAAGACAATCATTTTTATAGGTCTGTTGATAAATTTGTTAGTAAATAAATTTTAATAAACAAAACTATATTTATATAAGTTTATAATATGTTAAAGTATTGTAACAGCCCGCAATACCCTGGAACCAAACAAATAAGATTAGAACCGGAGTCCTAAGATTTGTTCCAAATTAAATTGGAGCATGTTTGCGGCGTGAGGTTTAAATGCAGGGAAGAAGAATGCTAAGGATTATTAATATAAAGTAAAACTCTCAATGTTAAATTTAGATAAAAGTGATTTTATTCAGATCGTAGTTTACACCACAGAGGATAGCATCACTCTGTGCAGGCTTTTGCTTGCGTGCATCAGATGCCGCGTCTCTCCTTCCATACATTTTGTTATTTTATTGCTCTGCACATTTTACAGATGCGCAGGCTACATTATTTACATAATTGTATAAATATAACCAAATAAACGAGATATTAGTGACCATTACACTGTTTGTTTTTTATTTTAATGTTTGCTACCTACATTTAAATATATCCTAATACATGTATATTTACACTTGTGTCTCTGACGGCGCATTGTAGTCATACGGAAACGTGATCTGCTTTTACAGTCCTAATTTAAGGCCATCATTCACATTCGTGTCGCATACGCTGATCCACCCTTAAGCCTATTTTAAACGTGACTTAATCGTCATAGTATATTATATACTCGCAATTTACAAGTAAAGCATTGGCAAAAAACGTAGTAAGAGAAATATGTTTTCTCTCTTTTCCACTTATAAGTACACGACCGACCTGAGAAGAGTCTATATCTCGACTTAACATTTTTTATAAGTCCTTTAAAAGCTATTTGAAATAAAATCTAACTATAGCTATAAGAAGCATGAGTGAATATTAACTTGCTTTTTTTTACTTTAAGCTCTGAAAACTAAAAATTAAAATTGAAAACATTATTATATGAACATTCAAAGACCAAAAAAGTTAACAATAGGTTAATATTCAAACAATATTTGTGTATCTATAGTTAGCATTTTTTTAAATAGGTGTTAAAGAACTTATAAAAAATGTTAATTTGGGCTTACTCTTCAGAGGTTGCTAGTGTACCTTTAAGTACGAAAGAGAAAGATATTTCCTCCGTTGTGTTTATTGCCAACGTTTAACACGGGAATTGACCTTTTTTTAGTATTTGTTCTGTGATGAGTCATTTTTGGAATTTCTTTTGACAGTTATTTATAAAATTTTTAATGCTAAAATTACGCGTATACTAATGGACTATCATCATGACACATTTCGATATTTGTAAATAATTAGCAATAATGTACTCCAAATTATAATTCACTAATAAATTTCTTTTCTGCATTTTTTAAAAATTTTGATAGAGACTAATAAATATTTATGATTAAAAAAAACGGTATCGTAAAATATATATAATATTTGTATAGAATTTATTTAAAAATGACTTCTTCATAAGAATTTTTAAAAAATTAATTATTTTCAATGAACAATAAAAAAAATTGTATAGTCATAAACACGGGGGGTCAACTCTAAATGGGAGAGCTGGCGACAAACGTAGCAGACAGACCACTTTCATGTCGTGACGCAAAAAAAAAGTGCCCACGATATAATAATTTGAAAATTCTTTTATTTTATATTAAGAACGTATACTTTTGTTTAAAATTCTTTTTTTCAATTTAAAAACTAATTTTTATTTACTATCATTACTATTACTAACAATTTAGACAAATGTAGCAAAATGAAGTCACCCCATATGTCCCTTTTCGTGTGCCGATACTGGTAACCCGGTACGTGTGTTTACATTATGTTTTTGAAACTCTTGTAGTCGAGAACAGATTTCGAGTTTTTAGTAGTTACAAAATTTCTTTGTAGATGAAGCTAGATTTCTAAGTGTATATAAATAAGTGAATATAAATCAATATATTATTGATTTATATTTGATTATAAAGTGATTGAAGAAAATTGAAAAGTGATTATTTTTTTAATAAAGATATATTAAGAATTGTGCACATCATAAATATAATGAGGAGGTTTATAAATGAATATCAACAACACAATTTGTATAGGTAAGTTATTCAATTTAATAGTGAATGTTTGTAGTAAAAATAATATAATTCTACACTAATCAAACATATTATAGTGCATTTAATAGTGCAATATTTTAAAAATAAAAGACATAGTATTTAAAAGTTTTTTTTAAAAAATGTGTATAAAAATAGAATATATTTCTTATTTTAACTAAATTTTTATTATAAATGAATCAAAAATACTAATATAACATTAATGTAATATTTTTAAAATAAAAGACATAGTATTTAAAAGTTTTTTTAAAAAAATGTGTATAAAAATTGAATATATTTCTTATTTTAAATATGGTTTTATGAGACAGAAATTTTATGATACAGATATTGTCCTTGAAATTTTTCATTTCCAATGTACTTTAGAATTTTAAATTTATTACAGTATTCCTGCTTATGCTTATATTATCAGAGATATATTTTAAAAAGTTATTATTTTTAAAAGTTGTAGAAATAAAGCCTACAAAATATATTTCTAATTATGTAAGCATAAGCAGTACTACTATAATACATTTAAAATTTTAAAGTACATTGTAAGGGACAATTTCAATTAGGCTATGTTTATGGCGGCAGAAATATCTTCTCTCTCTCTCGCACTTATAGGTTCTCTGACGACCTTTCAAGAGTCTGTGGCCCGAGTAAAATTTGCCTGCAAGTGCTTTAAAATCTATTGGAAAAAGCGTTCTTGTGTACATATGCGAAGCACGAGGAAATATACTCGTGCTTCTTATATGTAGTGGTAACGTTTTTTTTTAATAGGTTTTAAGGCACTTATAAAAAATTTTAGTACGGGCCACGGCCTTTTCAGAGGTCGCTGGTGTTTCTATATGTGCGAGAGAGAGAGAAGATATTATTGCCGCCATGTTTGTCGCCACAGTTTAACACGGGACCTAGCGTTCTCTTAGTGTCTGTTCTGTGGTCATAAAGCTTGAATAATACTTTACCACTAAATTTTTTAAAATTAAATAACGTATTTATTGGCGTACGTCACAATTTCAAATGTATATATATATATAATTGTATTAACTTAATTTTATAAATAAACAACTTTGTCGAGGCAAGTGATTCCATGTCCAAACATAGGCATATTAATTAAGAATATTACTTTGTGTTTTATTCAACCTACACCTCATATTTAATGATATGTATTTTTGAATAAATTTATATTTTTTTTAATTACAAGATGTAGTATTATTTCTTTCAATTTTTGTATTTTTATAACTGGCATGAAAGAAGTGAAAAATTTGATGGCCCATACAAAGAAGAACCGAATAAACTCCATCAACAATAGATAAATCAAAGAAAAAAGAAGTACCAATGGTATTTCTTACATATTTTACAACAACTTCAATAAAAATAACAGATGCTTGTTTATTTGAAAAACCGCAATTTAATTTTAACGATTATTCTTCTTTAACACGCGACAGTAAAGGTTATGATCTAATTAAAACACTAAGAACTCAAAAACAAGGGACAGTACCAGTAATCCTAATATCTATTTCAACTCATTCATCAATATTATATCCATTGTGCCATGATCGACACCAGTAATACAATTATTATTAGTGATATCCGTATTTGCGTAAATCATTTTAATTTGCGTATAAATTTTAAATTGCGAATAAATTTCAAATTATATTTTTAAATTATTTTTACTGTTTTACGTATTGTATATATATATATATTTTCAACTAAGACCAAAAATTTAAACTTCAATAAATACATAAAAAAAATTATAATAAATAAGAAAACTACTAAGTTAATTAAATAACGAATAAATAAAAGTAAAAGAAAATAAATATATGATTAATAAATATTATAATAAAAATAATAATAAATAATAGATAATAACACGATAATAATAATGATAATAAATAATAATAATAATAATAATAAATAATAATAATAACAATTGTCACGTATGTAGTATTATTATGTGCATTACGCACTCGCATACATTTATCCATCATAAACTGATGAATAAACCATTTGAGATCACTTTTCGAAACATTGGTCAAGAAAAGTGTTATCTGAATTCCAAATAAAAGTTAAATCTCTAAAAATAAAGTTAAAATAAAAAAGTAGAATTCATCTATGTCAGCTTTCCCGTAACTAAATGTGGTTTTATTTAAGTACGCATTGACTTCTCTAGTAAGGTCGTCACTCGATAGCGTGATTATATTACACACTGCAAGAGATGGACATTGTCGAATCGTTACTATCAGAAAAAAAATAGCTGAATTCGTACATACACAGATTCATTCAATCGTTGAAGGAAAATATTTCTACACTCAAGTCCCTACAAGTCAGTGTCAAGGAAAGTGGTTACTAAATACACCATCCTTGGATCGTAATTTACAATTTTTAAAATATATTTAATTGAAAATATTTAAATTCAAGTAGGCGGTATAGTTTTTCAAGTATAATATACATTTTAAATTGATGCCGAATATTATCGAGCCTTTAATTCTCAATTCGCCTCTCAGTGGGCAAGTTCTCTATCTTCTATCGAATTACTCATCTATGGAATGATCAAAGTGATAAACAGTCCCATGCTATGTATATTAAGGCTCTTTTGACAATATTCTTTGAAGTCAATCTATATTCCACTTAATCTCTATTGTTCCATTTGTCATGCGGTATACACTTATTTGCATTTAAGAGTTATTTCTATGCTATAAATTGCAGTAATGTCGATTAATCGGATGGAGCACACCTTTGAAATATATTTGTCGTTTCAGATCAAGTTAGATAGGGGTCGCATCTAATTGTTTTAATATAATTTCGCTAGTCTTGAACTATGTCCCTTTCACTTTTTAATTCTCTCAAAGATTTGCAATTCCATCATCAATCTATCCATATCCTTCGCATTGAATCTTAATTTAAACTAGGACAGGTAACCGGAAAATAGTGGAAATTATTACTCAATCATTGTTATAAAGCAACACCAAAAAAAAAAAATTATAGTACATACAGATAATATATAATCCTTCAATAGAAACTAATTAATCAACGTAATCAATTTTATAGGCTATCTCTAACTATAAACTCAGAAAATTTTAAAATGATGACATTCAGCTGTAATTAAGAAATTTATTATGATTTAATTGGAAATCTCGGTTTCTACGAGAACATTTAGAAAATAAAAACCACCTTAAATTTAAACAACATTAACGAAAAACTAGCTTTTAAACAAAACATATTCCAAAACAAAATCAATATGTAGATAAAAGGAAACGTATATTAATCTGTTCATGTGTAATTCATCGTTAGAAAGTTTAGTACCTGAATTAAAATTAAAAGAAGTTTTTTTGGAAGACCTTGTAGCATATAATTGCGTTAAAAGAGAATGATTCAACGCTATAGAAAATATAATAAAAACAATTACTGGGAACTTGAACAACAATGATATAAAAAAATTTTAATAATGCAATTCACAATGTCAAATCTGATAAAAATAATTAGATAGCTAAACTCCGAAATCTAGGTAGTGCAGACTACAATCACGAATTTTAATGAAACTAACAATTTTATTCGCAAAGTTAAATATTCTTCATCCAAACGTTATGTCATCGAGTGAATTTATCAATCATCTTCCAAAAATAGAAAACCAACTTACTCGGGAATTAACCTATACTTTTCCACCTACATATTTTATATAAACTTGAGATAATTAAATAATTTTAAGCAACTGAATTTGCTATGAATAAGCCAAAATTAAAAACATACGTTCTACAATAAGGTTTATAAAATTACAGAACGAAAAATGAAGATTATAAAAGTTTAATATTCTGATTTAAATGATGACATACAGATTTTTGACACACATCTTTTGGAAGGATTATATTCAATAAACAATGTTTTTATATGTTTTATGTTTCAATATAATAATCATTAGAAGTATAGTAACAAAATTATATTATGTCATGTTTATTTAAAAAAATATATCATTAAAACGAGCGCGTCCATAAAGCATTAATAAAATGACTACATGTAAATAAGTGAGCCTCGCATTTTTTAATTTAACATTGTATAAAGATATACATGTGGTTGTGCAAGTCAAATTCTTATCATTGAATCTCAAGCTTTTAACTCTCGAGTCGTCCCCTAGGGAACGAAAACCTGTTTTACATCGAATTAAATTCGACTGAAGTAATAAGTAGCTGCACGCTAATATAACCAACGCTCTTGACTTTTGACTCATGCTCTTGATTATTATATGTACTCATCTCTAACATTCTCATTTAACGCTCTTTTGGCTATTTTCCTTACAATCAATTTATATACTTTAAAATTCTCTCGTTAATTTATAGTGCTACATATACAAAGAGACATTTCTATATCATAACTCATGATTGTTTCAATTGTTTTTACGGAGCAAATCTTTGAAGCACTCTATTCTGATCAATTGAGATAGTGATTTCATTATCTAATCGTATCATTTTTCATAAAATTAGATGGTGGTGGCATTATACAATTGCATTCTATACTCAAATTTTCCGATGCTTTCAAATCGAGTAGTAATTCCTGCCGCTGAAAGCTATCCGAAGAAACTCAAACAATATAATAATATAATATAAATATTTAATAAAATATATTGTATAATAATTATTAGTAAATTATATTATTCCATGCATTTGAAAAAATGTAATAAAATATTTTAAGTTGATTATTCTTATTTTAGATTCTTATAAATATAAATTAATTTCAATTGCTTGTAGAATCCGAAAGGACGGTTTGGGTTTGGCAACATCTTACTTTGGGTAATTTATTAAAGAACTTCAAGTTCGCCAAAAATTATACTTAATCCTTCTTAATTGAATATCGTTTTATAGTCGTTTGATATATAGAGTAAGTATTATCTTTAAGTTTTGTAAATAACTTCGTGATTTATACTTTTAATTGACAATTTAAATAAATGACCTATTGAACTGTTCCTTGGTTATCAAGATGTAAGATCTTTACATTACTGATTATTTTTTATAATTTACGGTTTACACACCTCGTCTATCGATTTTGTGTCACTAAAATAATTTTGATTTTTCGTAATTGTTTGCAATTGATTGATGAATTAGCATTTTAAAATTTAGGGTTATTATTTTCTTTATTGAGTTTCTTTATTTTTTTTATATTTAAAATTAATTGTTTTTAAAATTAATTCATTTTTACTCAAATTTTTTATGAATAAAATTATAATTGATACGATATCATGTTTTATGGTATAATAAAATTTTATAATTTTTTTATTAAATGTTCGAAATGCTACGGAATTTTTGAGAATTTTCATTTATATAGAGAAAACTCAACTAAAAATAAATTATCATAATTGTACATTTCGTGCTATTCTTGTCTTCTGATCCAGATTCTTGTTTGATTTTAAACCTTTGTCAAGTTCTTTGGCTACTTGTAGCCATTTACATTATATTTAAACAACGCTTTATTCATCTAATATTTATTACGGAAAATCTTATGAATTTAATTTTATGTTTTTATTGATGCACCACTTTAATAAATAATTAGACTTTGTTCATTATATAAGTATAAGATATTGTTTATAAGTGATGAATGAAATAAAGAAATATATTAATTTATTAAAGTAAAGATGCATAATAAAAATTAACTAATCGTACATTTAATTGCAACAAACTATTATTTATAATCTCATTAATAAACTACTAAATTTCTCAAGTAAATATTGCTTATTAAGGTCATTTAAAACAGTAAAATTTAATTCAATAGTTTTCTCATTAACTGCATTAATAAATTTTTAAAAACTATATTAAATAACAAAAAATAAAAAACAATAGATAAACTAATATTATTATAGATTAGATATCTTTGAACACCATTTTTGTACCACACTTTGATAATATTTTTTTTAAAGATTCTAATTTTTTGAAAACAGAGCATCTTTATTGCTAAAAAAATTAAAAATTATTGTTAAAGTGATAAAAAAAAAATTTATAAATAGGATATATAAAACCAATTAAAAAGACTGACGTAATGGTATAAGAAAAACCAAATAATTTCCTAAAATAAAAAATATAGTAATTAATTTTGCGAATTGCATTTCACTCACATAATCATAAATAATTTATAAACAATATCACTGATAATTGTTTTAATCAAATTTAATAAAAATTTTCGTTAAATATTAGTCTTTAATATAATAATTAGTATTTTTAAGAAAAGTTATGCAATGGTTGTGTATGTAAAAAACTAGTATTTAATATAATTCAGTAACAATATGCATATTTTCACTGTTTTTCGATAGCCATCTGAAATATTTGAATTAAAGATCACAACACAATTTGTTTACGTTCGCGACTTTCGTATTCATGAGTGATTTTCTTGTAAAAACTAATACTTTAAAGGTGTATGTGCTCTTCCACCTTAAATTCCTTCTCAAACATTCAAAAGTTAGCCTTTATTTTGAAAAGCTTGTAACAACAGAAGCTTTCTATTTTTCGTTTGTCACAATTATATTTTATTATGTCACAATTATATAATTCGTTTATCATAAGCGCAGCGTACGATTTTAACTTTTATAATTTCGCTTCTCTTTGTAAAATTTTATTATTTTATATTATTGTTAAATATAGTTGTTGTTGTAGTTAAATACAAAAAAAAGTAGTCACTGATAATTCTATTACATCATACCTTGGTGTTACGCGATAAGGAAATGTCGCCAATATATAATTTTTGTTTTTAAATTAAACGAAAAAATGTAATTCATAATTCTTAATATAAAATGAAATAATATTTAAAAAAAAATGCTGTTCGGTTCAATTTTAATATTAGTTCGCTTCATTATTTTTGAAAATGAAAGCGAGCGGGAAAGTGCTGAATTTTGTAAAATATATGGGGTGGGGGGCGAACCCGGAAGAAAACTGACCTGCGTGGGGTCCGAATCGGGGGAGAAGATTCAATCTTCTGCGACCTTGCGTCTTGTACAGCGGCTGTACAAATTTTCTCAATTTTCGCTGGTTTTCGCTCTCACCCGTGAGAGATATATATCTTGTGTATTTTGCGTTGCGTGTGTACGTGTGGTGTGTTAGTATGATCTTTGGTGGATCCAGAGAGCTCGGGACCATTCATTCCCACTCATCCTCTTGGCAGCATCCGGCGATCGACTCCTGGGTGGGTGTCGAAGAACACCAGGACTGCCACCGCTCGTTCAGCGCGTCATCCGACGACCACGCCGCGGCTTACACGAGTGTAAGCCACCGATCGAAAGCGCCTGCAAACGCCGTTTTTCACTGCGTGTGCAATCGCACTTATAGGTTATTTGTATCCATTTTTTGTCGTTGACACACCAAAACTTTTCCTCCTGAACGCAGGGGGTTTTTATGCCACGTCGAAATAAATTGTTTCTGTTTTGATCGCGCGAAATTATTTGATTCATTGTTTTCAACCTTGCAGCAAACTCTCCTTCCCTCACTCCTTTCAATTTTTATTAATAGTTGTAACTATATATTTCTCATAAACAAATGTATTATTTAATAAATGTCTTATGAATAAAATATGATCAAAATATGATTTTATTGTAAATATTTTATATTCCAATATGGTTTCTTTTTAATTTCATTTAAGAACTGTAACTTGAAATGAACGCAGTTAATTTTAGAGACTTAATAAAAGGCAATAGACTATTTCACAAAAAAAAAAAAAAAAAAAAAAAAAAAGAAAAAAAATAAAAACTTTCAAGATACTGTGAATTGTTTAAAAAAATTATTCTATATTCATATGTTAGGTTTAAAATTTAAAAAAAAATTGAATATAATTTTGGAATTGATAAATTAGATAGAGCAATTTTGAATATAAAACATTTATTTCTATAAAAACTCTTTTTATCTGTTACATTAAATGAAAATTAGCCATCATTCAATCATCTTTATGTAATCATGAGTTAAAAACTAAAACAAAAAAGTTTTAATGCTGATAAATAATCTTTCAAATACACATATTTGAATGATAATTTAAAATGATACTCAATCATTATCTTTAATGATGCATTTGATGAAAATAAAATAATTTGTTATAACATCATTTACTATGGATAAAATTTTATTGATTGCAATTTTTTTATGTTTTTATTAACTTAAAATTAATAGTACTGTAATTTATTTTATTATATTACTTTAATTTTGGACACTCATTTTTATTAAGTATACATTTTAATTATTTACACTTTAATTAACTCAAAATAATAAATAAAAATATTTAAAAAAAATTTATAGTTTATGTTATGATACATTAGAATCATGTTATTATAACATATTTTTATATTTAAATAAAATATTAAATATTAAATGTTTCATGTCAATTAAAAATGATAATAAATGGAACAAAAACAAATTTTATTTTTAAATTTGTTTCAAATATAAATTTAGTATTTTTTTAAAAACAATATTATTTCACTTTTTAAATAAATTGTTTGGCATTAAATTTATTGTAAATAATATGGTATTTTATTAAAATAATTTTTCGTAATTCAAGAAGTTGAATTTATATTGTTTATATCATAATTGCACGTTTAAATACATATTAATAAAATTAGAATACATTTTCTATTAATTAAGAACAAATTAATCGTATTCTAAAATTGTCTTTTCTTTTTAAATAATCTCTAATTTTGATTACATTTCATATACTTTTTATGTGTTATAGCATAATTTAATTCTTCTATTATGATTCATTAATGCTTTCCATATTGTTTTTTTAAAATATAAAATATATAAAGTATTATATATATTAGTACTCTACACAAACATTATATGTCATGAATATATTTGTTATTATTTTAATTAGTTTTAAATTAGATTTATAAAGAAGAAATTTTGCAAGTTAATCAACAGTTTTTTTTTTATGTCAATGTACTTATGATTATCAAAAGTATTAATCCTACTAGGTTATGCTTAAAAAAATTTACGTTTAAACGTTTAATTTAAATGAAACGCAATAGAACGTGCAATAAAAAAATAAGAATTCAAAGAAACAATAACAATAATAGTAAAATAATATAATATTAAAACACAATCATCTAGTTACTATTAAAAATGCGGCTTTAAAAGTATAATCATGTATACACGTATATATATACATATTTATACATATATGCACGTGTACGAATATAAATACCAAATATACTTTAGTAAAAGCGCATACATCTGTGCGTTAAAATATATAGTGACTATTGAGTTATTATTGACATACAAAGATACAATTCCAATTTCAGTGAAAATGATGTCCCTTATATTATTTTCATAATTTATTGATTTATTAAGAAGGGAAATTTTATTAATTTTGCTTTTCTATATTTTAGAAAGATGTCACATCAATGTTAGAAGAGTTTATCATAAATCTATGAATTCGCACAATTCTGTCATTATTGTGAACGAATTTTAAAGTTAGTGATTAAAATTAAACTGTATAATCTTGGAGCACATTTATTTAATTAACTTTTTTTATTTAACTTGCATTAATAAGTAAAAAAAATCTTTATAAATTATGCCAAATTATTTATTATAAGTGAGCTAGATAATTTGTTAAAATTTAATACATTTTGTAAGTATAAAATAATTTAATACTCATATTAAATAATTTAAAACGTACAATTATCAAAATCAAAATATACACACTTTATTTTACAGAAAATTTGTAAATTAAAAAAAAAATTTATGAGATGCCTAATTCGATGTTACAATACAGATAATTCTAAAATGTATTTCACGCATGCGCGAATTAACTTTTCGACGTTGATTTTATGTTCGTCTAGAACTTAATTTCAATAAATTATCAGTAAAAATGAGATGTATTTTCGTAAAATTTTTATATTTATAATAGTCGTTGCTCGTATATACGTATGTTTATAAAAACGTTTTATATCCAATTTTTTTTCAAAAAATGACTCACATATGGCACAAATTACGTTAAGTATAATTATCAATTAAAGAGTATTGGCTAAAACAAACAAATGTTAAAAAAGGAGTGAACAACTTATAGGAATAATTTTTTTTTCAGTTGGAATTGTTAAGTCACTTAGAAATTGTTGAGTAGAAAATGAGAAGAAAAAAAAATAATTTACAGGTATAGTGCGCGTGCGTGGCTCCTGCGCACACTGTCATATTCACCATTTAGAAAACGTTTTCTTGTTACGTGAAAGAAGACGACAGCTACACTCGTTAATCACAATAAAAGAAGAAAAATAAAAGATAGTCAACTCATAATACGCAAAACTCCCTTGTACATCTTCAAAAGGCTGAAGTGGACTCGGACCTCTAGGGGAAAAGTCGAACGGAGTGGGGAACAAAAAAGGGTACCTTCGAGGAAACCCCCAAAAAGTCATCGTCGGGAAGGAGAGAGCGAGAGGTCTTTCTTCCTACTCTCTCGCTCTCTCGTGTCGCATGCTGTTACCCACCAGCAGTTTGCGCCTGCAGCTAATGCGCGAGCCCCACCATCCAGGGCAGCGATAACGTCATTTCATTTGTGAAATTATGTTCTAGTAAACTAAAAACATCAGAGAAAAAGTCAAGTTGCCTAGCCATCTTACGATTATTGTGGATTAGCGATAAGTATTTCTGTTCGATTTCGTTCTTGGAAGTCTAGGGGAGGTTATTGTCTGCCATTAGAGGAGAAAGTGCATAATACGGTGTGCGAGATGTGATCAAAAGTATCAGTTTGATGCATATACATGTATAGATATATAAATAAAAATATATATATAATATTTATATATATATTTATAAAAAATGTATATATAAATATATATATGCATATATATATATATATTTATTTATATATACTGTCTAGACCTGTTGTATACTCCGAAGGTATAAAGCTCATTCAAGTTGTTCAAGGGAAAAATGTGTTAATAAAGATTAGGAGGAAGATATTTTATAAAGTAGATATAAGTTGAAAATTTTGAGTTTGATAAACAAAAACAAAAAAGAAGAATATAGTGTTGTAGAAGAGTAATCAAGATGAGCAGCAGAAGTAGGACTACCTCTTTTGTAGAAGGAACCAAGCCTTTGGTTAATCCGGTACTTGGGGGAATAAAAATAAGTAGTGAGTACCATAAAATATAATTTTTTGATTTTTTGATAAAAAATTAAAAAAGAGGTTTTTAAACTTACTGTAACATTTATAAATCTTTAATTTTAATTATATAACTAATTTAGAATAAGTTTTATTGAATAAAAAAACTACTATAATACTAAACAAGAACTTTTTATTGTTTATGAATCAAGTTTTATATTTCTTGTGTGAATAAGTAATAAAATAGACAAATTTAGTAATTAAATTTATTATTTAATATCAAGTTATCGAAAATAAATTTTGCAAAAATTTTTTATTTCTTATTAAAATTTCTAATTTTTTAAACTTGATATAAATTATGAATGTTATTATATATAAATTTTGTAGTTACTACTGTATTATAATATTATTTCTTAAATAACATCTTTTAAGGATCTAATGTAATGTTTTATTTTAACATTATAAGGTTAAATATTATTTTAATAAAACTTAATAATTGACTAAACAGAAAAAAAAGTATCTATTTCTAACTTTTAAACTTACTTTATAATATAAATGGTAATGTTAAATTTAATCAGAAATATAATTTATAAATATTGTTAAAAAATGAACAACTTTAATGATAAAGTATAATAAATACTTTTTATTATTTATTTCTATTTGACTTAATAGCTATTATAAATCAATATTTTTTAAACAATAGTATTAATATAAAAAATATTTTGATAATTTTTAAATTAATATTCAATTTTATTAGTATAAAATGCATGTAAAAATAAATTATTTTATAATAAATTTCAGCTTGTTTACCACAGTTTATAATTTTAAGTAGAAATTAATTATGAAATTTTAAGTAGAAATCTTTTGGATATTGTAAACTGTTTCATTATTTTTTTAAAACCATATTCTAATTAAAAATGCAAGAAAATTTTCAATAAAAACTGATAATATGAGTAACTGAAAATAACTAGTTTATACAGTTTCTTAATTTTACCTTTAAAGAGTATTTTAAAGAATATACATAATAATTTTATCATTTAAATGTAAAGGTTTTCAAACATTTTTAGGTTACACATATTTCAAAGTTTCTACATAACTAATATTTTCAATTTTTAGATAATATTAATAAAAATCATCTATTATTTGCATACTAGTTTCGTAAATATATTAATGATCATGATAATTCATATTAATTATTTAATTAGTAATTGCAAAATAACAAAAAAAAAAGAAATATCTTTACTCAACAATTGCATTAAGTATATTTACAAATTATATCACAGAATCAAATTTTCATATTGTAACTTTGATGATAACATTAAAATCAAAGCATAATTTTTTAAAAGCTTACAATAATTTAAAATTTATTAATAATAACTTGATATAATAGTCTATCTATATATTTCTAAACTTTAAAATATTAATTATTTCAAGTTGTTGGAAGCATTGCAACAATTTCTTTTTTAATATGTTAAATATTTTGATATATATGTAGTTAACAAATATGTGAATATACTTTTTAACTATTTATTTTTTATATTTTATTTATTTATGTAAACAACAACAAAATTAATATATGTGATAATTATTCAATATTTATTTAATTAGTATTATGTAAGTTTTGTTTTTCCTTATGGATTAATAGTTAAATAGTTAAAATAAAATGATATAGTTATAGTACATTGGTTAATTTCAATTCTAATAATTATAATAATGTGAATAAAAACCAAAATTTCATTATTATTTCATGACTAAATAGTAAATAAATTCCATGACTACGATTAGTAAAATTTGAAGATAATACCTGAAGATCATAAAATATGAAGATCATGTCTGTTAACACATAGCAGCCTTAGTTTCGTTACTTCATTTTGTTACTTCATTTCTTTACTTCATTTTGTTCGAATTGCTGTCATTTTTTTATAATTATTTTTGTAATTTGTATAAATATTTTAAATTATTTTATTATGAAAATATGGAATAATTAATTTACATCAGATATTGAATTTAAATTGTGCTATACATGCACGCGTGCGTACACACAGGCATAAGTATTTATACACACGTGCATGTGTATAAATATTATTTACATCATGTATAATTGTTTATTTGCTATTTTTTTATTTTTTTAATAACACAATATTTACCATCTATAATTAATATTATAATATTATATTTAATTATAAATTTATACTTAATATACATTTAATGAATACATACATAGTTTGTCCACGAAGTATTGAGTTTATTTTTCATTTGGCAAATATTCGTCGCAACGATTTGGGGGAGGTCATTACATACAAAGGGAAGTTTTTTTCCATTTGTCCCTTTTTTGTTTTTTCGATAATTAGATGTGGCAAGATTTTACTTGTTTCTCGATTTTTGGACACGGTATTTTTTATAAAATAATAATTACAGTATTTAATCTTTGAGATTTTGACCTTTTTTAGCATTTATTTAGAAAGTTGATATGTTTACTATTCAAGGTATTGATAATTAGATTCTTCTACAAATCAGACAATTTATAAATTTCGTCTGAAAAAAATTTTTCCTCTTTCAAGGACAAGATTAAACATATCGACCCAAATTCTTCCTCAGAAACGTTATTTAAATAGTTTTTTTGGACACTTATTTCAATGTATGACTGAAGATTATTATAATTAAAAATTAATTACTTCTGTATGACTGTTCATTTTGATAATATTTTTAGAATACTTATTTAAAAAATATAAACAGATTATAGTAGAACTACACTTTTTTAATGCCAAATATAAATTATAGTCTTTTTGATATGAATATATTGCCCTTGATACCTTGGGTTCTCGCTAGCTACATCTTAATTTCTTAATTTAAAAGCAATAAAAGAAGATAGTTAAATAAATAAAATATAATAAAGAAAAAATAAAAAATAATAGAAAAATGATGGCGAATTAGTAGAATGTACGCAAGAGAAAAGGAAATTTGTAAATGGGTAGATCTAAGATATTCTGATCTATTTGTACAATTTCCTCATGAAATATACTCTATCCCTGTAGTTTGGAAGGAAAGTTCAGTACTCATTTAAGATTAGAGAAGTATTAGCCTAGTTCAAATAAAATCTGAAAGATAGCATAATACCTTTTATCAATTGGTAACGACTTTTCTAATAACTTGGTACTAAATTTTTTAGGCAATAGTAGTTTGAAGTGGGAGTATTCTACACAGTCTGCCTTGTTTTTAGAATAGCAGGGTAGTGACAAAAAATAATTTTTGTAGTCTAGCTTGATTTGGTACCATCTTTAATAAATCTTTATTTTAGTATCAAACTAACTGAGGTGATAGATCACCTGCCAGTGATTAGTGATTAATTAATTATAAGTCTGATATATCGTCTGTTAAGCTTTTGTAAAGCAAAAGATACTCCTCAAAATTCTGTACAAATCATTCTCTTTAATTGTTTAAGTATTTTGGGTTTTTTTCAATTTTTAATAATGTTCTTAACAGACAGTTCTTCATTTTAGTATTATTTATTGGTTTATAGGGATATAGGGTTTTTAAGTTTGGTGGCTATGGTGTTTAATATCCATTCAAGACTTTTTGTTAATTTGTGACTTTTTCATAACATTAATGCGCTTCATGTTTAGGAATTCACATAAGAATAACCTAAATACTATTTCTTAGAATGTCTGAATTTTTTTGCATTGCAGTACCTTTCTCGTGTAGGATTCAGGAGTACTAATAGTAAATAATGTTCTTCGGGTGTGTGAGCAGAAGAAAAGACGATGGATTTCAGTTTGGTTTGTCTGTTCGGCAGCTAATTTGCGCTCTCAAAGATAACTCCTAGAATACGTTTTAGTGGTTGCTTAGAGAGCAAACAATTACGTTAAAGGTCTCTAAATCTATATTCCAGTTCCAATGTTATTCCAATTTTAGTGATACCTGTGAATCAAATTAAGTACAAGCTCAAATGCTTATGGGTCTTTTCGCTCTGACCTTCTCTTTCAGACCTATGATTACATTATTTTTTTTTTATTAGGTGTATCTAAAATAAAGGAATATTATTACATACGTTGGCATTCTTTAAATATAGATAAAAGGATCACCGAAGAACGATATGATTCTTTTTAATCTTTCTTTTTTGAGTAGATGTTTTTTTAATTCTCTCCAATATAATTTTTTCCAGAGATTTTCTGAAGAAGAGTTTTTAAATTTTAATTAGTACATTGATGATCATTTTAAGGCTGTTTCTACATCCACAGGCTATAATTTCATTTAATAGTCGTAGCATGAAAATTGAATAATACATCCAGTGTATCTCATCTGGTTTTTTAATTTTTTAAGGTTCTTTTGCAAATCCAGTAAATACTAATAAATTTTTAACACTTCAGTTTAACACAAGTGCTTTAAATTATCTGTCGATAGCAGATTAATTTAGCATTTTAATCGAAACCCTTTTGCTAAAATTTGATGTTCCTATTGTGACGTTATGTAATTTACGATCTACAATGCCATTAGTATTACATTCGATACACGATAATGTTTTCTGATTAAATAGTACACTATGTATAGATAAAAATAAAGTTGATGTTATATCAAATACTTTTAACAGATATTGTAAACGTATAAAATTTATGCATGAATTGAAAACCTACATAGTTTTAAAAAAACTTAGATATTACTACCTAAAACAAAAATAATAAATTAATTATTAATTAATATTAAAAATCTAATAAAACAGTATTCGACAAGTTAAAACAGATAATTTACATAATATTTATAATCTGATTACTTTATTAACAGATATTTATTAGACTGAGAAAAATTTTATTTAATAATTCTCTAAATAAAAACGATAAAAAATTTATAATTCTCACATTGTTCCTGTATTTAATAAAAAATTATATACTATAATAAAATTAGTTAAGGATATAGATTAAAAATTGGATACTGACAATATTGCGTATAAAATACAATGCAATGATTGTAATATGTCCTACATAGAAAAAAGAAAACTATAAAACTTATAAATGTAAGATACGACTACATTTAAGGATACGGTGAATTATAGTATACTTGATATTTTTTCAAATCAATCCTTGGTCCGCGTTTATTCAGTTATTGAGGTACAATCGCAACTACCGGATTTCATGTCGATGCTAAAACTTTTCTTTTCGACACCGATTTTGCATTCAGGCACACAGTTGACCGTCTACTCGTGGTTAATCTGTAGGGCAGATGTGTCACATTTTCCATCCTTTGATGTGTCCCGAGGTCACGACTAGAGATGAATTACTGCGGACTGTATTTCGATTTCATAAATAAATAACTCTTACATAAATAAGAATTAAAGGAAACAAAAAAATAAAAAATAACAAGTCGATTAATTAAATATATTCTCAAGGCAGAGTTTTTTATATGATAATATCAATAATGATTGAAATAAGATCTTATAAAAGGGTTATGTGCTTTCATTGGGTAATAATTTTGTCTTCCTTATAAATAAAACAAATATCCATCCAAATCTCTAAGGTGTGTTTATGACGAGTAAATCCAAAAGGTACTGAGAACAGAAATTTTTTTAATGAAGTTTAAAATTAAATTATTTAATTATTTAATTTAATTATTTAAAATTTAAGCAGGAATTTTGAATCTTCCGCGTTAGAAGACACATCTGCATTGAAGTCTCCAAGTATAAATGTAAGATATCAAATTCGTTGTGTAACATTTTTTAAAACCATTGAAATAACTTAAAATCGTCCAGTAGAGTGAACTGGAAATAACTTGGTAAATTTTCGCATAATTTAATTAACAGTACACGAAAACTAATGATCCGATCAAGTTTAAATTTTGTACAAATAAAGTGGATAATAATCACTTTAATTTCTCAAAAATAAATATTAAAAAATGAAAAAATTTACAAATTTTTTGATTAATTTAAAAATTTTCCGTATTTTGAAATTTTTTTCCGTTTTTAATTTTCTAATCAGTTTATCTAAAACTGAATTTTTTTATAATTCTTCTACAATTTGTCCATTGACACTATAATTTTAAAATTACGACTTTTCATTTTATACAAAAAAAGTAAAAAAAAAAAAATACAATAAATAAAATTGTTAACAAAAACATTAAATATCATGAGTGGCATTTTAGAGAATAAGAATCTGCTGATTTTTTTATGAATTATGATATGTATCATTGCTGCTTTTTTTGTGACCTTAAAAATGCTCCATTGCTTGATCTATATAGAAATTTAATTAATTTTATATAATTAATAATTGAAATAAATATAATTATCCTAATTTGAAAGTACTTTATTTTTTATCAATTATTTTTTAAATATTAGTATATTATATTGTAGTAAAATGTATTCTCTTTGTATTAATTATAATTTATTCAAATAATTAAAATATAATTTACTTCCATTTTTTATATGTGCAAATAATCCGATGTATGTTATATATATAGATATATATATATATATATATATACGTATGTGCATATTTATAACCGACGTTGCCATGTTTTGTTACTCTTTCGCTAAAATATTATAAAACGTTTTACTATTTCCTTAATATATTCTATAATAAGGTTTCTGGAATTTCCATTTTTAAACAAATATTTGTAGGGTATTTTTCTAAAACTATATAAAAAACATTTTTTCATTGACTGAAGTGTATTTTTTTTTATTTACACTGTTCAAAAATCACTTTAACACATCACTTTCCATAAGAATATGTGTTAAATAAAAGTTGGTATAACTTTCTTTAAAAACTGTCAATCGCTTTCAAATTTGAAACATGTTTTTTTAATAACTAACTGACCTCAGTTATATAATTTTGAAAGTATTTTATTGGTACGAGGTACACATGATACATTCTTAAGTAGATGTTCAATTGATACACAATAATATCGTTCAACTACTCAAGGCAACTACACGCGTTTATGTATATACATGCATACATTTTGGCTCATTCAGTAGCTTGCGTGTTTTTTATTTTTCGACCTCCATTTTACTAATCTTCATCATTGTTTCCCTTTTCTATATTCTAATTGCGTTACACGATTCTTTTGTATAGTTAATCTCAAACAAAGACACCGAATTATTATTTAAATCTTAAAACGCTGTAGCGTCCATAATATTATTATTTGTACAGTATATATTTTTTGTCGTCCAAGAAAATATCAGATTTTATTTTTTTTTATAACAAAGTAGTAGTTACTAGATGGAAGGTGGTGAAAAAGAAAATAAGTTAGACGAATCGAGGAAAGTGTTATTTCTTTGGTCAGGGATTTGGACAGGTCAACTTTTTTTTATGTTCGTACAAATTTAGTTTAGAAATTATTCCTTGTTTACTAGTTTATTTAACAGTTAGCGTATAAATTTTTTGCATGTATATTCATTTTTTTTATTAACTATTAAACTTAATAGATAAACTAAATTTTCTATTTTTTTTTTTTTTTTAAATAACAAAAATGCTTTAAAAAGTACTAATTTTTTAAATATTAACTTCTCAGTACTTAAAATATATTTTTTGATACCAATATTTTATGATAGAAATATTAAAAAAAAAAAATATTTAATATCAAATGTGTGTATAAAAATTTATTTATTTATTTATTTTCTAAATTGTATGTTTTAATGAAGTATATTAATTATTAATATTCATATAATACCTCTTTAATGTTCATTAACATGTAAATTTATAAGTGTTTGTGAAAACAGAAAACTAAACATTAAAACCATATATTTATTGGTTATTAAAACAATTGAACTGTCGTATTCTAATGTAAAGTAATTTTTAAATTAATAACCATCCATACTAGAGTTTTTGTTGTTGTTAAATCATATCATGTGAATTATTGAAATTTATAATATTGAAATTAAAAATTAAAAGTTTCGATCCTGATAAAATTGATTTTCGTTCATATTAATTAATTTGAATTACTACAATAATTTGTGAAAGATAATTATTTTATGTAATTCATCGAAAGTAAGTAATACAATGTTAATAATAATACTATTGTTGACAATGTATTATTTATAAAAAAATATTCTTAATATTATTAATTATTATTGTTATTTTTGTTGTTGTTGTTGTTGTTATTATCAGTAATTTTTTTAATTTCGTATATTTAATATATATTTAAATTTAATTAGTATTAAACCCACCTTAATTTTTTATAAAATAATTTTATTTCATACGTAACAAAAAAATAGTAAATATTTTATTATAAGTATAGTATCAAATATTGTAATTTTTATATAAAATTTTTTTAATTTTTAACTAAAAGTGTATGTAAAACATGTAATCAATATTGAAAAATAGAATAATTTGCATTAATTATTAAGGTATTGATAATATTAAGTTAATATTGAATATATTGAAATTATATATTAACAAATATTGAATAATATCAACTAATATATATTTTAATAAAAATTTTTGTTGATACTATTACATACTAGAGTTTAATACTTTTATAAAGAATATTAAATTTCAATTTATATGGCAATTGAAACAAAAACAATTAAAATAACTTCAACAAGATGTGTGATAATCATATCTTGAAATTGAAAATTTATGAGAGAATAAATGAAAATCACATGCATAATTCCTTCAATAAATATAAAAAATAAAATACCAATAAATTCGGTTTGAACTTAATTAAAAAATTTTATTTGATTAAAGTAGATTGTAAAAAAATTGTTTGTTTATTTAAACTGATATAACAATTAGCTATACCTATATTCATAATATGGTATAATTTATAAAAACTCAATTTAATATTTTAAAATGACAACAAAGATGAAGTATCGAAACGCGAACATATCTATTACAGTTGAATTTTTGTTAATCAAAAGCAATATGTTACTAAATAATTAAAACTAAAGGATTTTTGGAGAATAATTATATAGATAATTTTTTTTTTTTTTTTTAATAAAGAAAATGATCGTTAAAATTATTTTTTTTAACTTCCATAAGTCTTTAGTGTACAAATGCACATTAGTTTGTCAAAGAATTCATTCTATTACATAGTTTTTGAAAACTAAATAAATTAATTTACATCTGTTGTCCTGTACATCCCGGTGAGAAAACTATTGTTAGATCAGTCTCAGAACTTGTAAAACTAATGTAAACAATCACATTAATTACAATTCTGTTATATAATATCTCAGCAAAGTAGAGAGGTGTAAAAAAATATTGAAACGTATATTCAAATTTTTTTGAAATATCTATAATCCTTTGAAAAAGAATGATAAAAACTTATTATATTAAATACCTAGTTAAATTTACAATAAAATTACTTCTGATAAAAATTATTCAACAATTATTGATAACAAACTAGTGGAAGTTTACAATTAACCTTACGTGACTGACTATTTGTGTTAGAAAATACTTCAACCAATTATGTATTCATGTTGGCAATGATAATTAACTGGCATCGACTTAGCTGTCAATGCAGCTCAAACGGAGATGGTTAGCGTGTACATTTATAGGGTGTGATATATCAAACCCGACTCTAATATCAGATTAGTATGGAAGAGTTCGAGATAATTGTCAAGCCATTCCAATATATTTAGATATTTGCTCTCTTTTGCAAACTAGGTTAAATTATTAATTATAAATTAGAAATTAGAAAAAATTTGGCACAACCGATTTATTAAAGTTCACATGCAGGAACTACCGATTACCCCCCCCCCCTCTCCAAAAAAAATTCTAATCCTCATTGAACATACCCCTCTTAAAATTATAAAGTGCTCTATTAGATTCATTGTTTTAGATGTATTTATCTTGTAAATTATGTTTATCAAAAAGTTTATTTTATTAATTAAAGATCAATAATAATAATTATAGATCTAGATTAAAACTTCTTTGGTTAATTAAAATACGTTGCTGTAATTGATTATAATACAAAATTATAATAAAATTCACTCTAAATACATTGAGCAAAAACTAAGCTACATAAAAAAGAATAAATAAAAGTAGAAATTGTTTGTGGTTGACTGCAATAAATATTAAACATACGTTTTTTAAACTCTCAGCCATTTATATAAATAAATTTATAAATTCTAATTACAGTTAAATTTCTTTTTAATTATTAAAATTATTCTAATATTAATAAAAAAAAATCATTAATTTAATTATAAAATCTCAATTCAACAATAAAAAGAAAATTTTTAAATGATAAATTAACAATATTAAGTTCGCCAATTTTATGGATTAAATTATAAAAAATTAGTTAATATACTGTCGTGTGTATGTTTATAATATTTAACTTGATACATTTCATAGAAAAAATTATCAAAACAAGAAGACTTATGGTAAGATAATAATTAGCTTCATGTATTTAATTTCTAACCCAACATTGAAATTTTGAGTATCTAGTATCAATTATGACTACTTTTTGAGCTTTTAAAAATCTTATTTTTTTTAGTTCGTCATTTTAATTTATTTTATCTATTTCGTTATAGATCCTCTGGAATTTTTAAAAATATTTTATTGAAACGTAAGTTCTTACATGATTAAATTGAAATTTTATTTATAATAAACTTCTTTATAACAATAGATATACGCATTATAATTGTGAAAATTATAAGAATGATAATCAATTAGCAAAAAAACACATCAATATATCGATTGTTCCATTTATATACTTTAACAAATTTGCAATTCTAAATAGTCTTTGCTATATCTTATGTTTCGTTTTTATGTGAATTTGTTTCTTAGCACTGTATGTATATCCATGTTATATTATATTTTTTAATGAAATATAATAATATAAGAAGCACAGCATTCTTATTATAATAAACGAACAAAAACGATAAAAATAACCTATTTATTGTATCTATACATGAAATTATTATAATAGATTGAATATATTGAAAAATGATTGACATAAATTCAGTGAAAAATGTTTCGATCCTTGATAGAGAAGAAAATTATAAATAATAATAGTATTAATTGGAAAGAGAACACGAAGTATTTAAATCGATGTTCTAACTCCCTTCTTAGAATTGTAAACAAAATTTCTGATCATTAAGCTTGGGGGAACATTATAAAGTTTAAATATTGATTAGTGTATAATAGTGACAAGATAACTTATTTTTAATAATATTTTTAATTTAAATATAATTTAATCCTAACAAGGGTGATTAAAACTTGTCGACAGTGTAAAAATTTAAAATTGTGATTCACAATTTTTTATCTCATCACATTTATTAAGGATCGTATGTATCAAAAAAAAAAAAAAAATGTTTTGAATTATATTATGTATATAAATATATGTAATTTAATTTCTTGATATGATTTGATATTCGGTATTATGTTTATAGAATTTTTTTATGTAAAATTTTATTGAAAAAATTTTTATTAAAATTTTTAATTTTTTGGATTTTATTTTATTTGTCATTTCATAATATTATAATTATCATTTATTAAAATTAATTACATTCGACTTATACATTACTTCAAATAAAATCCTAGAGATATAATATATAAAGCACGCAAGACATTTAATTATATATAAATTTTTATATTATGTTCTCAGATGTCTTTCTTTTTGTTATTTTCATGTTCTTTCTGTGATTTTATGTTCTTACATTTGAAAAAAAAATATTAAATACTTTATAGATTGTACTAAAATATGAATTTTATCCTTCAAAAAATTAAATGTTTATATATATATATATTTGAATTTGAATCATGAAACTAATATGTTATCTAAATATAAAAATATTCATTACGTATACAAAGTATTGACTAAAGTAATCACTAAATACTTACGAGTTTAATTTCTATTAATTGTTATTTACCAAAAGATATAGGTATATTACGATATGTTGACTAAAATTTAATAAAAATTATTATTTTTAAATTATTCAACAAAATTAATATCTACAAATAATAAATATTTTTAACATATTTTTAATTATTTCTAACTTTGAATAAAATTTTCTTAAAATATTGAATAAAATTAATCAGTAATAAATTTTTGAGTATTCAAATATACATATAAACTATCTTATGTAAATTATTTTCTTTATTGCTTATTAAAATTAATAATAAATTAAAAATATATTTTTGAATTTTATTAATTCAATCATTTTAAAATAAATGGTATCAAAAACTTAAATAAAATTATTACATACAAATATTTCTAGTTTATTTAAATAAATAAATAAGTAGTATTGGTTAATAAATTATTTATTTAATATTTAAAAAAATTGAAAATTAACTTCATTCACTTAATATAAGACAAAATAAAACAAAATACAAATGTTATTTAGCCTCTTGTCTTCGGTATTACGTGTTAGCAATAGAGGTAACTAGAGAAACTGCTGGCATTTTAGCGAGTTGGATATCAATTTTTCTAGCTACTTCAACAATAATCGCCAACTTTTGTTTTTTTTATATTCCCAAAATTCAGAGTCTCTACCCCTGTGAAAATCATGCAATGGGTCATTAGGTACTTAGGAGTTTCATATTCATGTTGGCATTATTGGTATATTTTACTAATGTTGTTATCAAACTTATTCAGATGACTGCTGACTCGCCAGTGTTCCCTGAGTCAGCCAACGATAAGCCTGATGTCTTGTCTGCTTAGCCTTTGATGATATTTTATCCAGTCTGGTGGGGGCTCATGTCATATCAATCTCTTCCATTATCTAAGACTCTTAACCTTCTTCCACAGCTCCACAGAGTCCTTCAATAGCCAGTTATAGATAACCATATTGATTTTCGTTTGAGGTATAGGTTTCTTGATTTTAGTGTCTTGAATTCTTATTGCCCCACTCTTTGCCAACTTATTAGCCTTTAAATTTCCAAAATGAACTTCATGTGCCAATTACCATAGCAGGGCCACCTTGTTGTCCCTTTCAAGAGAATTTAAGAGCTCTTTGTATTTACACATTTCTCAGAGGCGTCTGAGCAGATGACAATATGTTGTTGACAATTTTTTTAGTACCCACGATGCGCTCTCAAATATTGCTCAAATCTCTGCCTGAAATACCAAAGAATGACAGATAGCAGACAATCTCATTCAAGCTACCTCACCTTCAATCTTTAGCCCTCACTCCATGTTCGTTTTTAGAGCCATCTTTATATTTATATATTGTAAATGATGTAAGCTCAAACAATGCTTATAACTGTGAATTAATTATTATATGAGGCTCAGAGCTCTACATATTTGTATTGAAAAATTTCCTTATTTTTAGATTAATAGTATAATAATAACGTCTGACTCCACTAATTACTTCTGTTTACTTAATTACTTCTATTAATCTCACCATACGAAAATTTTTATTTAATTTATGAATTCAAAAGACAAAAAAAAATAATTTAAAAGTAACAACTATTTTAATTTATTAAACACATGAATCATTTTATGAAGTAATATCTGCGGAGAACTAATCTTTGAATTTCTTTAGACTTGATCGATGTTTGAATTGAATGTAAGCATAAGAAATATTTATTTTTATATAAGAATGTAAATACGTTTATTTATTATCGATATTCATTACAATAGATTAAATTTTACTAAATTTTTTTTATAAATACTACATTTTTTTCTTTTCAACTAAAAATAAGGAACATATTATTGAACCATATCAATTATGTATAAAAATGATCATCTTTGTGAACAGAAACACTATATTTTAAAAATTTATACATTATCATTATTTAATTTAATATTATCTAATATATTATTGCTATATATTAAAACGTATTGTTTAAAATATTCAAACCTTTATTATTGCTATTATTATACTACGATACACGAGTTATCATGTTATGGATAACGATAAATTTACATTCAACTAGAGTAATATTAATATAAAACTATTATATCACATTGCCTATGAGTTATATATATATCTTATAGGTAAAACAGCTATTATTACACCATTTGGTTTATTTGAATAATTATTTACTTTATCCGATTTGCGCAACATAAGTTAAATTGTCAATAATTTGTTGATGAGATAACGAGTAGATTAGTTTTTATCTTTCCGTATATTAAAGATTTTTTTATATTCTCCAAAAAGAACAAAATTTAAAACACCTAAAATGTTTATTACACCGGTTAGATAAATATGGTGTAATTATTAATGACTTTAAATACATCTTTTATCTTTTACGTAACAAAAATAGAATTTTAGGCTATCTCGTTGGTGCATTAAGCATCAAGCTCACGAAAGATCAAAAAGAGTTAATCTCAAACTTCTACAAATCCTTGACGACTTCTTGACGACTCAACACTTGAATAGATTGATAGAGATGATAACTTTTTTCAGATGGTTTATACCTGATGTGGTGACTTTAATACAACCTCTTAATGATTTACTAAGGTTAGTAAAAATGAAAAAGTGTATGTAAAGTGGAATATCGAGATGAAAATATTTTTTTCAAAACAAAGGCTGTACTAGCAAAAATGATGTTTTCGCATCTGACATCAGACATAACATTGACCATATCAATCGATGCATCCGATTACATAATCGCTACTGTTTTACAATAAAAGAGCAAAAATTCTCCGCAGCTTTTGTGCTTCAATACCAAGATTCACAAAAGAAGACAGTGTATATGATCGCGAACTATATCTATAAAATATTTTATATATTGCGTCGAACGTCATGAATTTTTCATGTACACTAATTGTAAGACGTTGATATTAGCATAAAAACTAGACAAATGCTCACCATGAAAATTTCGATATTTATACTACATCGCGCAGTTCACAACGGCCATAATACATGTCCAAGAAACTGATAATAACGCGGCCGATTGTCTATCACGAGTCGACGCACTAACCCTTGCACCCAACTACGAGACCAATGCGAAGGCATAAACTTTATATTCCAATCTCGAAGAAATTTCAAATAAACCATATCCGACTTCATTAATTTAAATTAAAAAAAAAAAACAAGTTTCTATTTGTGCAGAGATATGGCGAACAATGTAGTTCCATCATATACATTGAAAATACTATGTCGAACTGTTTTTAATTACTTGCATGAATTATCACATCTCGAAATCCGCGGTACAATAAAATTAATTACGAAATGATAAATACGGCCTTCAATTAAAAAAGACTATCATGAATGGGTAAAAACATGCATAAACTGTTCAAAATCTAAGATAATGTGTTATATTTTGAGCTCCACCGGTGAGTTCGGTATGCTCGAAAATAGATTTACACACGTTCATCTGAGTATTGTTGGACCACCTTCACGAAGATGTAGCTACATTCTTAACTACAACAATTGGTTTACACAAATAATACAAATCACTAACAAAACCATGAGATCAACAGTAGACAACAATTCGAATGAAATCTTTTTAAAGAATTAACCCAAACAATTGGTATGATAAATTTACAAATATTCTCCTATCGCTAACAATAAAATGGAACGACAGAGACATTACATAGACAACTCAAAATGTCAATTTCATCCACGGTATTAGCAACTGGGTCAATGTGCTATCGCTAGCGTATCTCGAAATACGTACAGGCGTAAAACAAGACATTAACTGTAGAAGATATGCCGTTGGTTTTGGCTTACAATTACCGGGTGACTTCTTCACGACGAATCATAGAAAAAAATACACGTCGAAATTCATCAAAAATTTAAAAGAACAAATTTCGAAAATAAGACCTACATTAGCCCATCACCACGAAGAACGAAAATTATCTACATTGAAAACATTACAAACATGTTTATGCGTCTGTATTTGCTAAAACTCGGTAAAAGCTCCACTACAATTTCTTATACGGGTTCACATGAAGTCAAAAAACACGTTAGTAAAATATATAAAATCATCGTCAGTAATAAATCGGTTATCGTCACGATTGATCGTTTAAAACCCGCCATATATTTGAATAACGAAAGACAATATTCGCCCTCCAAGAGTCAGACAGGAAATGAGACATGAGCAGCACCACCGTGAGATTTTCTCCTAAATCCAGCATCACTTATAAGACATCACAGGTAAATAGGTTAAATGCCCAGAACGTCAACAAGTTGGATTCAATTAATCACAACATGTATAACAATTTTGGGACGCTAGGATTGCAAAATAAACAAAATGTTTATATTCATAAATGTCGTCGATCTTCCTTTATCATAAGCTTATTATCAAAAATTTTGTAATAAATTATCGACTGTATAAAACAGTTATTTAATTATTAATTTGTAGAAAAGAAAAAATCTATTTCTTACCGATCAGTAAAATATAGCAAACCTGTCTACTCCTATAAAATATAAAAAGTACCGAAAACCATTATAGGGTTTAAAACGAATCTTTTCACAGATCCACCTGTAGTCAAATTATGAATAAACATATAAACTAAATATAAGGACTTTAATTTATTTCCACCCTGCACCTGGACACCTAAAAAGGGTAATGCAAATTTTATAAAAAGAATATTTATTTTTTTTTTTATTCCACGTGTAAATTTCAGATAATTGTTCCATGTAATGTAAATTTATGAAATTTACAACCATATTTTCAAACCAGAGAAGATTGGTAAACCCATAGGGATACCAAGTATCTTTTTAATAAATATTATCAAATTAAAAAAATGTATTATTAAATAGAAATTTTTTGATATCTAAAATTTTATAAAAAGGGGTGGTATTACTATTTTATTGTGTCTATTTTTATTCGTCGTTAAAAACTAATTTTAACCAACTAATAAGACATATTGGTAGAAAGTAAATTGACATTTGAAGAGATAAATATATAATTAATCAATAGTCATTTTAATTTTTTATCAAAATTATTTAATAAGTTTAAAAAATATATTATATTACCATATTCTCATATATACAATAGTTAACATATATGAAATAAAGTAGACAATATGATTATTTTCAATAATATTTATTTAAAATTTAGCGTTAAATTGAATAAAATATATAATTTGAACCAGATGAAATATTATTCGAATAAACAAATTCATTAATGAATAATCTTATGTAATTTAATATATTATTTATTATTTTTTTTATTTAATTATTATATTTTGTCTTACTTATTTACATGTCTTATCCTTTTTTTCTATTAATTGTGTAATCTATCATGCAGGTAAGGATGGCAACAAAGCAACCACAGTGGTTGCAACACCGGGTGCTGGACCAGACCGTCCTCAGGAAATTTCTTATACCGATACCAAAATTATTGGAAACGGAAGTTTTGGCGTCGTTTATCAAGCCAAACTTTGCGAAACTAATGAAACAATCGCTATTAAAAAAGTTTTACAGGACAAGAGATTTAAGGTAAGTAATTAGTTTTTTTTTCTTATATAACTATAATAAATATTTAACATATTATGTGACACCTTTGTATCGTGAAGAAATATGTTTAAATCATTTTTATATTAAATTATATAATATATAAAAATTTATATTTAAATCGAACAACAATAATCATTTATATTTTGTTTTTATAATTAATTTTTATAACATAAAAGTCATAAATATAAGATAATATGAATTAACTATAATTTACAAATTATATTAATATATCGATGTAAAAATTGATTGAATTCTTGCTTTCAAACATTTTCGATTAATATTTTTGTATTGGTTTTTTTTAAATTTTATAAACTAATTTTCAAAAAAAATCTTTTTATAATAGTAATTTTTTTACAATGAAAATTGGTAATAAATTATTATATTTATTTATTTCAGAATAGAGAATTACAAATAATGCGTCGTCTCGAACATTGCAACATTGTAAAACTGAAGTATTTCTTTTACTCCAGTGGTGATAAGGTAATTTTAATTTATATTATAAATAAATTTTTTATCAAAAAATAATAAATACTGACTATTTTTTTTATTTATTGCCAATTAAGTATTTTTTTTTTTTATTTACACAGAATGCAATCATGTAAATAGTAAATAAATATCAAAATCCTTGCGTTTGGAATTGAAATCGATATTCTCGTTTATTCTTACATTTAAAATTACGTTGGTTTAATTATTAAATGTTGAAAAAATTGAGTGGTTATTGATTCTTTATTCAAATTTGAGAATTTTGATTTTTCGTTTAAAATTTAAAGCATTTTTTCTTGATATATCGTTTTTATAATATATCGAAAGCTATTGAGCTATTACGTGAAAGAAACTCATAATTCGGTCAAATATTTTTTTTAATTCTGATGGTACATAAAGTTGTGTATTAAAATTTCATATTTTTAAGTAAATAAACTTTTCTTTATAAGTTTTATATTTTTAACTATAAGATTTATTTCAGTACTGCATTTTTTTTTCTTTGTATGTCTATACATAATAACAACTTAGGTTTTTAAGTTTTTAGATAGCGAGAATGTTTTGATGAAATAAATCTTCATCCTCATCTGGTTTATTTTTATTTAAAAATATCTTATATAATAAAACAAATAATAATGTTTTACTTAGAAATTAAATTAAACATTATAAATCTTATAATTTATCACCATATTTTTATTTTAACATATTTATAAACATATAAAGTTTAAAAAATAAATGATGTAAGCCTAACGTAAAAGTTATTTTAAATTTTGTTGTGAAATCAAACTGTTAATATAAAATAAAACAAAGTATGTATTTATTTGTTTATATATATAGCATTTCTGCATTCTTATTTATAATTCATTTGTTATCTTTTTATTTCACTTTACTTTATTTGTCTAATATTAGAATATTGTTCTAATCTATATTATAATTTAATTATAGAAAAATTATTTTGTGTTTACTGCTCTAAAATTAGGGGTTTTAATTATATTTTGTCTCGTTCGAGAAATACGAAACCTACAAAAAATTGGTATTATGAACAACTTTATTCGTTTCCAATTATCTTTTTCTTTTTTTTTAAACTTTTCTACTATTTAATTTTTTATTAATTAATTTATCTATTAATCACTTTATTAATCCCACATCACATTATATACGTATTAGATCACAAATCAGCACCAAAAATAATTTTAAAATTTTTAACAAATAAAAAAATACTTGAATTTAGTGGTCATTTTTAAAATATATTTATTGTATTTAATCAAGGAATAGAATAAGTCATTTTATGTAGATTTACAGAAATAATATCTGTGTTATTTAAATTTTTGTATTGTTACTTATTTAGTGCTTCGAAGGAATTCAACTTTTTTAGATTAATTTTTTTGCAGTGATTTTTTTCGTATAACGTTAAAAATACTTGAACATGTGTACTGTATATTATACTATTATTATTTATTATAATTCCAACCTTCCGGCCTTGGAATAAGTTTAACTTACGTTAAGCTTTATATATATCCTCTAGTATCATTTGAATATTTTCATATTTATAATTTTACATTATTAGTATGTGTTGTTTTATAATTATTGTTTATAACTTTATTACAAAGTTAAAAAAAAAATATTCAATAGTCTAAATAAAGAAGCTCTCCTTTCTCTAACTACTTATCCTTTTTTCTTTTACCATCTATTATTTTTTAACACTTTTAACCTTCGTTTTATTATTCATTCTTTTACTATCCTTCTCTCATTCATTTAGTCTTTTCCTCAGTTTTATTTGATCTTTATATAAACTTAACTTTCATTTCCTTTATTTACACTTTATCCAGTATATCCTCTTGACTACTTATGTTTTTCTATCTGTTGCCGTCAACAATTTTCTTTTTGACACCTCTCGTTTGGTTTTATTTTTTTTCTCACTTCATATCTAATCTTTAATATATTCAACCTTCTATTGTCCTTTCTTCTTTCTTACTCTTCTTCTATTTTTTCCTCTTTTTTAAACTATTTCTTGTTTTAATGATTCCCCTTTATTTGCTCCTCTACTTCTTTTTTTCGTTTGTTACGTGTTCTTTCCTTATCCTTTATTATTCTCTTTTTTCTCCTCATCTTTTTTACTTTTCACCTACTATTGTGTCCATATCCTCCCATATCATGTTATTCTATTTACATACATCAGATCGAGATATAAAAATATTTTTCAATTGCCTAATTTTGTCTTCTTTTTCATGATTTTACCTTCTTCTCCTGATACTCCATTTTTATGACCAATATTACTGCACTTCTTCATATATTCTTAATCTTTACCTCTATGCTCAGCCTTTGTTTCGTCAGTATTTTAATAAATTTTTTTTCCCAACATTTTTAATTTCCCAAAAGTCCATCCTCTTTACCACCACACTGTTTTCTTTTTTCAACATTCCTTTTCTCTTTAATATCTATCTTATTTGTTCCAGTTTCCACACCCTTTCTGTTCAACCTCCTAGCCCTTCATTCCATTTTGATTTCATGCTTCTTAGATTTTACTCCAACTTTCTATTTGTTATATTTAATTTCAATATCCTGCTTTTTCTACTACTTACCTGTTCATTTTCTGTTTTCACCTTGTGTCCTTTTCTTTTCAGACTTCAATTTTCTTCTCTCTCTTTTTTATTATTATCGTGTCCCTGAACAGCATCTTTTTTCTCTAGCTCCTCAATTTTCTTTACAATTATTTATATATCTTATTATCTCCATGTATTAAATTTGTGTTGAATATTGAAAAAATGTGAGATTTTCGGTGAATTCAGTAACATTTTTCTCTAAGGAACAATATATTTTTAAGGCTAAATCTTCGAGAAAAAAATATAAGAGTTCATTTGTTAATTTAGTTAGAGTTTAATAAGATCCATAATGTAAGTTTTGTTAATATATGTTTAATATCATATGTCTCGTATAAAAAGTATACACTAATTTATTGTTTGTTCCAACTAATTATATATTTAAAAATAATAAAATTGCTAGCACTTAGCGAGAAAACAATCTGAGTTTTACTTGACACTCTTTATTTTATCTATATATATCTTCTTATAACATAAGGTTATAAAACTAGAATCAAAGTACTTGGAATGGTTGAAATGATTAGATGCATAACAACGGAAACAGCGCATTTACCACAAAATAATTAAGATAATCTCGCTTTGTTGAAAAGTATGTTATTAACTTTGTAATATATTATGTGAAGAAAAATACTTTGGGTTCAGATTGTTTTTTTATGTTAATCTTGGATTTTGTTTTTAGTTCAAACAAAAAATTAGGAAAGTATTTTTCAAACCCATCTTTTTTTCTCTAAATAAAAACATTATTTTATGTTTTTCGATCTTAAAAATTGAATGCTTTAATAAATAATATTATTCAAATAAATGAATAACATTCATTTTCAATAATCATTTTCTGCGAAGGCATATATCTTATCATGTTTATTTGTTATTTTTATTAGTGCAATTTTATTTTAATCTAAAGATTGTAATAAAAATAATAAATATTAATACATTACGTAAAAGAAATGTGAATATTATATAATGTATTTTATACTTGACTCTAAATAAATATTAATAATTTGATTTAATGTTAACAAATTTAAAAATGTATATTTTAATATATACTTTTTTTATTGAATGTAGGAAATTCCTTATGGGTGTAAAATTTTAACACAATTGTGAGTTGTGGCAACGTTTCGACAGCTTACGTTGTCTTCTTCAGGCCTATTTTTATTAATAATTTACAATAAATAAAAACTGTTACAATTTTATAAATTTAATAAAACAACAAAAGTATGTATTTACCTTAGTATATTTGAGTGGTGTTATTTATGCACGACTTATGTTGTCGGTTTGTCAATTTCGAATATACCAAGGTAAGTTTACGTCGAGGCTTAAATCTGAGCTGAGTGTTACGTCATCAATGACGTCAAGTGTTTATAAAGTCCGTTTAACATTCTCGTGTCTTCATGTTTGTTTACAGTGTTATCATTTAATTGAATATAAAGCATTTCGAAGATTTGTCTTTTTCTATAGTTATTTTCTCTATTCAAAATCATAACGTTATCCTAATCTATAGTATGTTGATTATTTTGAGAGTGCAATTGTATCATTGAATTAGTGTTGTAATGTTTTTTATGCTCGCAAATACGTTTTTTTAAAGTACGTTTCGTTTCGCCTATTTAAGTAGCATTGCAATCTTTACATTTAATTTTGTATACGACAACAGCTGTTTCCCATTTTTCTTGTTTGTCCTTACCCAATTTTATGATATGGTTTAATTTATTATTAATTTTGGGCACAGTGTTAATATTATACGTT
Organism: Eupristina koningsbergeri; assembly: GCA_018907245.1. Taxonomy (NCBI): domain Eukaryota; kingdom Metazoa; phylum Arthropoda; class Insecta; order Hymenoptera; family Agaonidae; genus Eupristina; species Eupristina koningsbergeri. The sequence continues at coordinate 279,696 of JACCHV010000024.1, read as the reverse complement.
TTTAATATGTTGCAAATTTTCTCATAAAATTTATTTATGTACGGTATTGAAATTATATTGTCAAAAGTTTTTTTGGGTTATTATTTAGAGGATTATTATACTTAGTTTTTCTCAGTCTATTTTTTATATGTTTGTCATAAAAGTAAACAGGATAGTCGTTGTTATAAAGGATGTTACGCACTTTCTTTAAATTGTCCCTGTGGTAACTTATGTTAGATAATAACACTACCCTGTCTACAAGGTTATATACAATATTTCTCTTTTGGCTAGTAGCGTGATGTGAAAAGAAATTAATTATTCTATTAGAGCACATCGGTTTTTGATACCAATTTTTTAGAATTTTGTTGTTGGTTTTTTGTATGGTAATGTCAAGAAAGTTTAGAAGGTTTGATCTTTCTACTTCATGTGTGAACTGTAGATGAGGATCGTAATCGTTAAATATCTTTAAAATCAGGTCGACTTTGCTGTTTTCTATGCAAAAAATAGTATCATCTACATATCTGTAGTAGAAAACAGGAGAATAATTATGTTAGTTTTTTAGAATGTTAAGACACTCTTTCTCAAGATCTTCCATTACCATGTCTGCAAAAATGGGTGATATTGGAGAACCTATTGGAGTACAAAAAATTTGTTAGTAAGTATTGTCATTAAAAGAGAAATAAGTATTGTCAAAGAGGAAATTGGTTATAGCTAAAATTTCGTTGAAGGGCATTTTGTAAGCATCATTAATATAAGAAACACGTTTTTCTAGACTTCGGATTACAAGCTCCTTGGTGACGTTTGTAAACAAAGAGTTTACGTCATGCGAAAGGAACATATGATTATCAGGGACGTAGATGTTCTTAATTTTTTCAATAAGCTCAAAACTGTTAATAATTTTGGACTGAGGTAGTGGGATGCTTTTTTTAAACGATTATAATAGAATTTTTGAATGAAAATGCGTAGGACAATTGAAACCAACAATAATTGGTCTCAATGGTGTGTCAGGTTTATGTATTTTTGGGAGTTCATACACTTCCGCTAAACTAGTATGTGATTGACATATCTCGAAAATGTTATATTTTTTATACAAATATTCTTGTTCGTTTTTAACAATATTTTGTACATTGGATTGGAGTTTAGTAAGTGGATTTTTTTTTATTTTATAAATTTTGTTATCTCCAAGTAAATTTTGTATTTTAGAGTATTAGTCCAATGTATTCATAACAACAATGACATTACCTTTATCAGCATGTGTGCAAAATACATCTTTATTTCTATTGAAAAATTTTTTTGTTCTGTCAATTTTGGAAATCAAAGTATTTTCATTGTGTTTATTGTTATTGGTATTTTTGATGGTGTGTTTAATGTTATTGACAATCATTTCTCGTATGTCTCTTTTTATTATTATCATCTATATTAAGACTATGTAATGCTGTCTCAATATTTTTGATAACATTAACAGCGTCATTGCGTGACGTACCCCTGGTCATGTTGAATTTAGGTCCGAGAGAGATGACATCAATAACATAGTCCAATTGACAGTCAGATATATTTTTAACACATTTGTCTTTATAATTAATAGTATTAATTTTGTGTTTGTTTTTTCTTAATTTATCTAGTTTTTTCTTTAGTTTTATGTTCTATTTTTCGTAAAGCAGTTCAATGTTTTTAAGACATTGATTAGTTATAATTTTGTCTATGTCACTATTGTTAATATTAGTTATTAATTCATTAATTTTTTTCTTTAAATTGTTTTTTTATATGATAGTTATTAATTTATTAATAATTATTTTTAAAAAATTTTTGTTAAAATTATTAATAGTTTTTTCTAGTTTGCGTCAACATGTCTTACTGTAAACAAACGTGGATTTTTAATAAAAATAGGCCTGAAGAAGACAACGTAAGTTGTCGAAACATTGCCGCAACTCATAATTAAATTGTGTCAAAATTCTTTACATCCATAAGGAACTTCCTACATTCTATATATTAACATGGAGGGTGTTCATACAAATTCTATAATATACTTTTTTTTTTATTTTCCATTCATTGGATAATATACTTAACATTAAAATAATTCAGTTTATAAAGTTAGTCAAATTTTTAACCACAATTTAAAAAATACATGTATCTATTTTTTCAAAGTTAGAAAGGACACCCTCCATTTTCTATGCAAGTGACAATTAAGTTCCTGACAATTGTATGAAATTAAAAAACTCTTGTTCATCGGTGACCTTTCGACAAGAATACTTTTGTCTTTATTAAAATACAATTAATATACATTAAAATCAACAATTACAATATAAATACATAGAATACAGTATAAGTTTTTCATATTTACATCGGTACAGTGTTTTCGAAGTTACTCTCGTGCAACTTATGTTGACACGGTGTCAAGTTTAAATGTACCGAGGGAACGGTTACGTTTTTTTATATACAGTGAGCTGTATATTTTGTAATCAGACCGGTCAGATGTTTATACTGTGTATTTAACACATGTGTGCCCTCCTGTATATATACCGTATGTGGATCCATCTAAATGTGTAACATTTCCGAAATTTAGCCTTTTCTGTAATTATGCTGTCTACCTAGGATTTCAACATTATACTAGTCGATCATATGTTCCTTATTTTCGTGTGTATTTGAACGATCGAGTTCGTGTCATTTTGTTTTTTGAACTTGCAAATGCATTTCTTAAAAATTTGTTTCATTTCGTCTATAAAATTTGCATTACAATTTTTGCAATTTATTTTATAAATAACGCCTATGATTTCTCATTTATCGTTGCTGCCCTTGCCCAGTTTTATGATGTTTAATTTATTACTGATGGGCACAGTATTTATGTTGTAGATTTTTAATTTATTACTAATTTTTTTTTCATAAAAACACTGGTTTCACAAGAGTAACTTCGAAAAAATTGTACCAAGGTAAATATAAAAAACTTGTACTATATCCTATGTATTTATATTTAATTTATAATTTATACTTAATTGTCATTTATCTATATCTATTTTAAATATGTATGTTTTGCTTCGAAACAACTTTTATTTTAATTTTATTATATTAAACCCGGCTGTTTATCGAGTGCTCATATATGCATATATGTATATATGAATATTTGACAAATCCTACAAACAAAATGCAGATTCATTTTTGTAAATTTTTTTCAGAGAAGAATAAAGCTATGTTAAGCTTTCTCTCTTTTTTTTTTATTTTTTTTTTATACTATATACTTTAGTTCGATTCCTGTCAATGGGTTTTGTCTTAAAGGGTTGGGTCTTGAATATTTTTATACAAAATATTTTAATAATTATTTTTAATAATAAAATAGTATAATTATAATTACTATTTTATTTCTCGAAAAGACATATTTATGTTAATATTACGAATGTTCAAAGCTACTGTATTGAATTTAAGAACTGTATAAAACATAAACAAATAACTTACAATAAATTTGTTATGAATATAATTAAATTGATAAAATTCGAGTTCTTAGTTCGCATTTTAATCTAGGATTTCAATTTAAGACCATATGTTATGTAAATAGGGATGAACAATTAAATAATTTTTAACTTGGAATTTGTTAAACTCTATAACTTTTTGAAGAACACATGGTTCAATATTATTGAAAATGTATAAATACTTTCGTATTTTTAATTAATAAATTTTTAACTAAGTATTTTTTATTAATTTTATAGTCTTATCAATCAAACTTAACAATCTGACTTTTATATTTAGCTGACTTTTCTTAATTAATTCTTACTAAACTTTTGATTATTAATTGTGTATTATTTCAGTTAATTGTCTGTTCTCCTTTCTGCTGAATTTTGTCAATAATATGCAAATTAGCTCTTTAAGTTGTTTAAATTGGTCAATGATATTTGTTGTGTACTCGCATTGATTAATCGTTGCGCAAGTGATTGTATAAACAAAGTAGGATATAAATTACAAACGGATTAATAATTAAAAAGGTATAATATTAAAAGATATTATTCCTTGTCCAAGTACAAAAGAGTATTGTGATCAAGAGACAAGAAAAAGATAGAGGTTGTTACTCAATTACCTGAGAGATTCGAAAAATGAAAAAAGAAGCGTTTACTCAATTTTACCCGATACTTATACCTTTTACCCATTTCTTCCTATTCTTTTTTCGTCTTCTTTTCTTCGCACATAATATATTATTTATGTTGTTGTTGTTGTTGTTGTTGTTATCGTTTGTAATGGTATTATTAAAATTTATTTCTATTATATGGGCAAGTATTAAAATATAAGTAATATTTTTAAAGAAATTTTCTTTACTCTAACAAATTGATATGATATTCATCTTAGCAAAAATTTTAATAAAAAACAAGATTACCCACTTTACAAAATTTTAAATATTTTTTCTTGGTCGAATGGAATGATTAGATTATTAATTTACTAAATTCTGGACAAGAGTATTTTTGGTACTAAATTTTTATGGTTAATTTATGGTTATTTTTAGCATTATAATATCTAAAAAAATGAATAATGTTGAAAATTGAATTTTCTTAACAACTTTTTTAATTTTTAGAATGAATTGTAAATAGGTATTGTATTTATTGAAAATTTTGTAGTTAAAATCTGTTGGATAATATTGTTAGAATTTTATAAAAATTTATATATATATATATATATATATATATTTGTATTTATAATTTTTCAACACGGCTATAACTACGATTTTTTTTTCGTATAAGCAAAAAAATATCCTCATTGTTAATATTTTTTTGTAATATTTAATATTAAATAAGCTATAAATATATAAATTATATTTAATATTATTTGTGATAAATTAATCTATTTAGATTTACTTATTAAAAAAAATTACTATTTTATCTATATTTTTATATTATATTGATTGCTATAAATTTATTAAATAAACTATTTTTATTCAAATGTAAGACAAATGAAATTCAATTTTTTAGATGATATAATTTTCTTTTTACTAATATTAATAAATTAAAATTATATTTTTTTCCTTCTAATATATATGTATCTATAGAAATTGCTTAAATATATTATTATAAACCACTAATATTTACTAATATTAAAAATTGTATTAATATATTAATGTTAATTTATCAAGAAAAAATATTATATTAAATAAATCAATAGGTATTATTATTTTATAAAAAGTTTGAATTAATTTTCATGGCTGTTTGATAACAATACAAGTCATACACACATTTTAACGGAGAAAAAAAGGATCTTTTTAGTTTATTTCAAATAGGATTGTGAACCTCATACAATTTTTTTACGCTTCTTCTTCAATTTTTGGAAAATTAAATAGTATAGGGATTTATTATTGATAATATAATTTTGTACTCCAAAATATTGAAAGAAAAGCGCCACTTTCACTCAACTTAAAGTGTTTGCTTGAGCAAATAAATTTTTATAATTTGTATTCGCATTTTATTACTTTATATATATACTTTTAATTATTGTATTAAATTGTAATTTGCGACGATATTTATCTGGGCTATTCTGTATAGTTTGTATACTTTGAAAAATATAAACTATTTGTGGGTTCCGGTATTAATCGAACCCTGGTAATTACCATTAAAACGATACGTTAACCTCGTTTGAAGCAGCTAATTGACCTGTCTATCATCTCTAATAAAGAAAAATCAACAAGAACATCCATGTAAAACCGGTTTGTCTATGCAGCGATGGTTGACGTTACTTTGTGAACTACGAAGACTACGTGAAAAGGCTTTTCTTCTTGAACAGAAGAAGATTATTATGTCCGAGGTTAATTAAAATAACAGAAAGGTATACAAATCTGAATTAATAAAAATCAAAATAAATTTCCCATTACACCTTCTATACACCTTAAACTATTAATATAATAATTATATATATTTTTTAATTTTGAATAACATATTTTTTAATGTATTTCATTTTATAAGTGCTTGAACGTAGTCTAAAATCTAACATGAATATATGTGGCTAGATAGATTGATAGCATGGATTTTTTAAATCATGTCTTCTTCAAATGGATACTAAGTTTAAACAATTTTTCTTTATTTCATTTGAAGATAAAATATACTAATTATTTGAAACTTACAAAAAATGTCTAGATCATTTTTAATTGACTTGTCGAAATGAATTTGTTTTCATCATTTCATTTTTGTTTCCCTCAGATGTTTTTAATTTTGTGAGTAAATAAACATTTAAATTATTTCTTTTCGCGTCAATAACTCATTGTATCATATAAAATTGAACTATAATTAGATATCTTGATTGCGAGGAGTTTGTATTCTAATTTAGATTCAGAAAAAATTATTCAACTCTTTACGAATTAAGCCTTTGACCTTTAACATAAATTTTCGTTATTCTATTTTTTTTATGCATATATACATCTACATGAACACGGTATTATCAATTTTTATTCTCGTCTCATATGATATACAATCCAAGTAGGATTTTTCGTACATGTTACTCTGGGCTATCCGGATCGAATCTATACCACTGTCAGGTTTACTTGGATGGACTAATTCATCAAGTTGACAAATACTGATCAGATAATGGTTTTGAGATGACTATTTTAATGTATCTAAATATATCTAATATACCCAATAATCCCCGCGAAGTCTGCTCAACTAGTCTTATACATCCCTCAGCTAAATGACGTTTCTCATAAATTATTTTTTCCATAAATATCTAGATCCATTTAATTGAATGAAAAATACATAAAATGAATCAATGTAGATAAAGTTAAATTTATAATTACACTTATTGCAAGGGCATATTAATGATAATTATACATACAAGAGGGGAAAAGAGAAATAGAGAGAGAGAGAGAGAGAGAGAGAGAGAGAGAGACGGAGTGAATAATATTACGTTAATTCATTTCAGTTTTTATATACTATGTTTAATTAATTTTTAATTTAGACCAATCAGTAACTTTTACATATTTATTTGATTATAATTTATCTTTAAAGTAAATAAAAGTCTTATACATAATACATGTTTAAAATATTAAAAATATATAAGATTCAATTGCAAAGACAAATCGTAATTATAGATAAGTTTAAATAAAGACAAAATAGCTTTTATATGTACATTGAAAATATAATTGGCTAAATTAAAAGGGCAAAGATTATCACTTGAAATTGTAATCGTGACAAGAAAATTTAGTAAAATATTGTCTTACGTTATCTAATTGTAGAATATGTACTGATATATAAATAAGAGATTGATAATTATTGAAACTTCATAAAGGTATCGCCACTCATTTTAAAACGAGTGAAAATATCATTCAAGATTAAAATATAACAAAATTTAGTAAAATATCATAAATAAAGTTGTATTTTAAAAGGCTTAATATTAGATACTTATTTTCTCCAAAATTAGGAGTATGAGCAGAGTGTATGAAAAAGAAATGATATAACAACTTTTATATAATTATTAGTTCTACTATTAGATTTACTATGATTGGGCTGATGAATCCGAATAAATAATTTGGAATTACGATAACTATTTTGAGATCAAAATCTTATTAAATGTCAAGTTCTAGTAGTTACTTTATTTATTAAAAATTGGCATGTAACACAGTTTTAATCATCTCTTTTTATCAGTAAATGATCATAATTGTTCAGCAATTTAATATTTTGAACAAGTTTTCAAAGTTGCACCATTAAAATGATGAATTAAAAATCTGCTAAATAAGATTTGATTGAGTTTGGATTTTAAAAATATAATTGTATAGTATTTTTTTAAATAGTAATCGTGTTGAATACTGGAGCTGGATTTTTATATGGGGTTTATCTTTACTCGAGTCTCAGAAAAAAATTCACTTGTCACGAAAAACCACGTATATGTGTAATTGAATAATTAAAAATAAAACATGTTCTATGCTTAACTTGCAAATATAAAATGTATTAAAAAAACAAATATGACCATATTTTTTGATATAACATTAATTTAACTCGATATAGTGAACCTAACTGTACTGAGTAACCATGATTTTTAGAATTTGTAAATGCGATTTTTTTATTTAAATTCACTTATTCGGAATAAAATCTCGAGGCTGAAGTATGCGTCGTTTGTGTGCATGTATTTGTGTTTGTTTATATGTGATTATGTATTTCTCTCAGTTTTTTAGGCTCGGTGAGCCGTAGGAGTGGCTGCAGACCCCCGATAACTATTGGTAATCAACCCACCATACTAATATAATTTGAGGACTAATCTCGAGAGGTAAGAGGTGTGTAAGGCCCTCAGCGCGGGCCCTGAGAGGTAAGAAAGTTAGTCTTATCCGTGCAAGGTGAACTACATTGCGGACAAGGCAACGACGGTCAACTCTTCATCTTTTGAATCTTGCAATTAGTATAACATTTTTTTGTATTTATATATATGTGGCTATCCGCTTAGGAGTATTGAGAAATACGTACTTTTCTTTGAGAGAAAACATCTGAACTGTTCATTTAAGTCTGAGATCGCAACATCTCGACAGTAAAAAATAATTGCATGATACCCTTTTTCTACATATTTATCTCATGAACGTTTAAATACAATTTTGTAATAGTCATGCAACCATAAATGAAGATCAGATCAATGTTCAATCTGGTTTTAAGTTGTTTTTTTCTTGTGCATTTAAGAGTTTTTTTTAAATACCAATGTCACATCAATGCCTGATAAATAAGATTTTATATGTTTTATACATGAATCGTACATTAAATTTGTTAATATACTTTAGTAAATTAATCTCGACTTCACCATTCATATTGTCAGAATTTTATTATACTTTTTTTCATTTCATTTTATTATATTTCACTTTTATTCGCAACATACCATAAATTTCTTAAGTAATGGAATATTTTCATAAAAATCTAAATATGTTATAATATCAATGAAAAATTGTATTAACCATTAAAGAAAATTTATTCTAATTAAATTTAATTTATGAAATTATTAAAATGAAATTAAAATTAAATTTTTGAACTTCGATAAAGTGATTAGTATTTTGTAAGTGATTATTATATGTTTAATTATATAAATTGTTAGTTTTTTCTTTAAAAAAAAGTTTTTTTTTATTTTATAACTTTATTAATGAATAAATTTTTTTTAAAATGCCATCTTTAAGGTTGATATTTTTACTCTTGCAAAAAAAACTCTAGATAATATACGTCTATAAAAAAAACGTCCATCTTTATCACCTATACTTGGTGTAAAGATGATATCTAAACTATACATATTACCAGGAATATAAGCACCACCAATAAGTGATATTAAAAAATAAATTTTTCAAATTTTAACCGATTTTATTAGAAAATGGATTTAAATTTTTTGAGTGGAATAATTTAATTATAAGAAAAACTTTTAAAGAGATTATTTAAGCTCATATTTCTTATTATTTTAATTTCATTCATTATTCCAAATATATTTTATTTATACCATAGTAATTGTTTTTGATTTTAATAAAAAAACGTTTTCTTTCTTATTAGTTTTTTTAAAAAATGGTTATCCATTATTTATAGCTACTCTTTTAAGTTTGTCACACCTTTTTTACATAAAATTGAGCTTAATAAATAACTATCAAACTTTCCATTTGTTCTCTATTGAATCAATAATTTCTTTATTAATTCAAAATATATGATTTTGTTTGTTTATATATATTATTTATATGATTTATTATATATTATGTTTTTTAATATTCAATTTTCCATATATTATTTTTATTCAATTACTGATTTAAAATACTACTAATTTTATATCATTCTAAGAGCATTAGTTGCGCCTGTATCTTTGGTTTAAATTTTCATTTTTGTAATAACAAATAATATTATTATAGATCATTTCTAAAAACGAGAAAGAAGACAAAATATTATGAAATAAAATAAGCTATTGACGCAATATGAAGCATACCGCTGAGTTTCAATGATTTGTATTCTTGCCCTTTATTCAATGATAACATTTGATAAAAATTATAAATTTACGCGTGAACGTTGTATTTCGTAATTATTTTAGAAGTAAGCATTTTGAACTTACTCTGTTGTTTTGAAAATGTACATCGTTTATATTGTACTTTTATTTGAAATTCAATTTATATGTCACTTTTTATTGTTAATTCCAAAATATAAAAGATTTTCGTGCTAATAGAAGTAGAATGAATATCATTTTTTCGAAAATGTAATTTAAAGGATTCCTTTAAATTTGAAACTTAGCAAATCAAATAGTCATATTCTGCATTAAATTACGCATTAAATGTATTGTTTACTCTCTTCTAATATTTTATTTAATCTTTTTTTTATTATATACTCATATTTGATACTCTAGCTTCATTAAAATTATATTCCTATAATTTATTTAATATTTTAATCAAAATTTTCAAAACTTGAAGTTCCTGATTATGTTCATATATCGTTTTTTAGAGAACTAAATTATATGATAATTGCATTTGCTCGGCAATATAGATATTATATTAATCGTAGCTTTGAATATTATGTTTGTATATTAGTTTAAAATATTATAATAATTATATTTGTATATTACTTTAAAATATTATAATAAGCTTTAGGTACTCGTAAAATTTCCGGATGAGAAACAACTGTCCAAGAGAAAATGATTTAAATCTTATACGAATTACAAAATATTTAATTTATATAATAAAATAATTTGAATACAAATATTTTAAAGTGCGCTATGATTAAATTAAATGAAAATAATATATTTTTAATAATAAGTGAGAAAGAAAAACAAAAGTAAAGTAAAGCATCTTGCATGCATAGTCGTGCAATACTTATGCGAGTATGCGAGAGAACGAGAGAGTGATTAGAGTTATGTGTGATTTATTTATGTCAAATTACGTGTTATCGACCACATACACCTAATTAATTTCTAGACATATGCATCTGAAATGCATTTAAGGTTAATTTAAATCCTGATACTATGCACGTTTGCATGGGTTTATGCCTAAATTCTGAATTAACATATTATTACTTTCATGAATATTACAAAAATTAAAATACAAATATTAAAACAATGCCGATTAAGGTTAAGATGTTAGTTCCTTAATATTTATATATAAATATACTATTTATATTTTCAATCTTAATAACTCTTCAATAAATTATTTAGAATTTAGAATTTATATATTAACTTTTCACTTTCTTCTTTATCAATTTTTATCTATAATAGAGCAGTGTATTGAAATAATGTAAAAATAAAATCTTGTTAAATATTTACATCAGATTTTCAGGTAACTGAAAGATCAAGTAAAATTCATAAATAGTAGCTGCATATTGTAATAGTATATACATATAAAATATAATATTTACTCTTATCTGAATATCTGTAGAAAAGATTTAGTATAATCGCAGACAAAAAGAAATATGTTTCGGACATTAAATATTTAACTTTAAAAAATATTATTTACTTTTTTAAAAATATATTATAAAAAAACAAATGGTTTCATTTTATTTAAAAAACATGTATTAATCAAAATTATTTAAAAGTTTAACTTTCATGTTTGTGATAATGATAATGGATTTAATATTTAAATTTTGATTCAAGGTTACATCAAAATAAAAAGTTATATGATAATATTGAATCGATTTTATTGTATACAACAAGAAAAAATTTGTATGATAATATTGCATTAAAACAAATAGATCAAAATTCCAAAATTGGAAGTAACAAAACCTTTTCAATAATACTAATTATATATATTTTGTGTTATCCTTATGAGGTAGACGAATTTGATTGAAAAATATTCTTTTTTGGGTGTGGTTGGTTAAATAAACAAATTTATCGCATGGTCAACTTGTGGTAAATTTAAATCTTTAAATTAACAATAGGCCTTCGCGAGGCCGACAACCAAGTTAAAACATCACCGTCACAACAAAAAATTTGTTGTTTTATTCAAGCAACCACACTCATAAAATATTTTTCATGTAATAATAACAATGAAGGGTGTTTTTACAAGAATTTATCATATTTAATTGAATTAAAAAAAAAATTAAAATAAAAATAATATTTATTGGAAATTAAAGTTACGTCCGAAATCGCTGTTTTGTGAGTATATATTAGTGTACACATGGTTCATCCACAAAGTATCGAGTTTTTTTTTCATTTTGCGCCTATTCATCGTAGAAATTTGGGAGGGGTCTTAAAATGTCGACAAACTCTTTCCGCATTTTCCTCCTTTTTTCTTATTTTTTCAATAATTAGGTGCGGCAAGATTTTACTTCGTGTGAAAAGTGTTTTTCAAATTTTTGACACGGCGCACTGAAGCAATTAGTGGAAAACCACTACGCGAGAATGTTTTATTTAAAGATTAAAAAAAAATTCTAACCTTTCTTTTTTGAAAAATGATTTATTGGTGGACTTATAAACAGTGTGAAATAAAAATTTTTAATTCTTCAAAATAATTTCTTCCTGTATCAACACATTTTTGAAGGCGTGATTTCTAAATTTCAAATGTATTTCAAACTCTTCAGCTTTGATGTTTTTCAAAAATTTCGATATTTATAAATTTTTTTGCACTATATTGTACACTAGTTTTTTCAGTTTTTTCTAAACTGCTTTATCTGTTAATCGATAATCGAAATTTTTAATTTCTAACACGCGCCGGGTGTTCCTAGCCATTCGAAAGCTTTTTGGGCGCCCAGATCAAGGCTCATCGATGATTCTTTCTCGGCCCTCTTTAAAAGCTCTACCATTTTCCACTTTGTGATTTTGACATGCAATTATATCCATACGCTTCTTCCAACATTTTATACGTTTCCACACTGTTTGTTTTTAATTGCAAACAAAACTTTATGGCGTAACGCTGTTCGAGTAGTTGCTCCATCGCGTCGTATCAAAAAACTGAAAAACATCCTTCGCGCGAAGTACAATCCTGCCGCTTTAAATTATCGAAAAAACAAAACAAAAAAAGGGACAAATGGGGAAAGAGTTTTTCAACATTTTAAGACCTCTACCAAATTTCTATGAAAAATAGTCGCAGAATGAAAAAAAAACTCGATACTTCGTGGATGAATCATGTATATTATAAATATTAATATTATATAGTGATTATGATGAATTCACAGTTATTTCAGTCATATTTTGGTTCTTATTACAACGTTTGAGTGTGTGCAGTGAATTTATATATATATAAATTTAAAAATTTAGTATTCTCATTCATTAATAATGTTATTGTATAAATTTATGTGTACCATATTTGAGAAGTGTTCTTTTTTATATTTCTTTGTCTAAAATGTTGACATTATTAAAATCTATGTCATTTAATATATGTTATTTTATATTGTATATTAAATAATGAGATTTTAATACTGAATTATTATTCTGCGAATTCCAAATGCGAAATACTACTTTACCAATTCAGAGGAAAGTTATTTTTAAGAAAAAAATCTTGAATAAAACCTAGAAAATCAGTGCCGCCATATCCAAAGTAAAATATCTATGTTAAAAAGATAACACTTTAAAACACATATCATTCATTTCCCTTATGATAATACTCAGCCGTGTAAGAAATTTAAGTAAAAAAAAAAGAATTTGTGGAACAGAAATACTAGCCCATCAATCTTCTATTTCGGACATTACATTTTTTAATTACTACTTGTTCAGTTCGATATAAAATACCTTATTTTTAATACGATTCATTTTTTAGAAAGGTATCAGAAATAGACTCGAGAAAGATGAGTAGATTAGAGGGGTTTTATCTAAGGTCTCAGAGTAGATTCTCATGTATTTCTTTTTTAAAATACCTTCTTTAAACTTTTTCCCCTTGGTAGATATGGTAACGGCTTATTTTATGACATAATGTCTTTCCATGGAGAAAAACACGTCCTTATCTATCGGACACATTAACAACCTAATCCGTAATGAGTATAAGTAATGTTTACGTCTCAGCATTTCGGCCCGGAGACGGAACTTCCGTTTACATCCAATAAAGTCAACACTTCTTATAGTCTCTATATCATTTGTTTATGTCCACTTGACACTAGCATTATGCTGTACCCCACCGTCATATGTCTCTTGCTTGTCTTCCATTACCCCTCTCTTACTCGTTACTTCCTCCGTTTCTCATTTCACTTCTTTTAGTCATTGTTCCTCTGTTCCTTCCTTCTCTTCTCCATATACAGCCTTGTTCTATTCAGTTTCTTCTTTTCCCTTATCATCTCGTGCTTCTTATCAGCATTTGTCATTTTTACAATCACTACCTTCGCACTTTTCCACATGATCCTTGTGTCTTCTCCAATCCTCACTTTTCTGCCAATAGTGTCTCTGCCGCTCTTTGCACCCCCATCCTTGTCACCTCTGGTCACTATATTTTCCTCTCTGTCTCTTCTTTCTCTTTCTGTTACCGTCAAGAGTGCCTGGCTCACACCGCTTACACATCTCCAGCTCATTGATCTCCAACTTCCCTTGCTCTTGGCACTGCTTCCTCCGTCTATTTTGACCTTTTTATCTATGCTTCTCTCTTCTTCATCTCCAGTCTTCCTTTCTGCATCATTTATCACTTATTGCATTTTTCACTCAACGTAACCTCTCTTCCGTTATCTCTAGCTTATCCTCCTCTACTTTCTTTTTCTCTTTTCTGAACTCCTTTCATCTCTATTCCCATTTCTTCCCCTGCCTTCTCTTTCTCTCTCTTCCCTTTTAGTTGCATTTCAATTTCCGACTTTTTTTTATCTATTCCTTGACTTCTTTCTTGTTTTTCTATAGTTCCTCTCTCGCTAATTCCATTTCATCCTTCTCTTGCTTTCTTTTTCTTTACCCATCGAAGGTGACATTTTTAGTATGCTTTCACTTATTCTCTATTTCTCGTATGTCGCTTTTACGCTTCTTAATTTCCTTTTAGCTATCTCAGGTGTCCTCTTTAATCTTTCCTTTCTGCTTCAATCTTTTAGTTTCCCTCTTTTGACGGCGTCTCTTATTCTTCTTCGTCTGTCTTCTCTGTCTCTCTCCCTCTTCTCTTTGTTTCCGTGCTTTTTCCGTCTTACCGGTTTCCTAACTTCAGATTTTTCCTTTTATTTCTTTTTTTTTCTCTAATCTACTGCCTTCTACACCTTGTATCTGCCCACCTCGCTCTTTCTTCTCTCTTTTATCCACTTTTTCTGCTTCTATCTACAGTTTCTACATTTTTTTCAAACACTTTTACCCACTCTCCGATTACCGATGTTACTCCTATCGGATCAAAAACTGAAGTCCAACCTAATCCGTAATGTAGTTAATAATAATTAAAAATTAATGTGATGTTGAAATAAAAAAAAAGATATGACGTTATTATTTACTATAATTTTTCAGAGTTCTTACTGAGAATGACAACCTGAATGAAATACTTATAATGTATTTATTTCTTTGTTTTTTACAGATTGCGTATTTATTTTGTAAATAATTTGATGAATTAATAAACGAAAATCTTATTGATTTTAATTCATTCGTGTCACAATTGCTAATATATGATGTTTAGAACTATTAATTATAAAAGTTAATGTAAATTTAAATTAGTTGAGGGAGAGAAAACCATACTTTTCATATTATTAAGGAGATTTCACAATCTGGTGTGCCAAAACATAGTCATTTTTTCAATGCATTTAGAATTATAAGTATTTAAGTAAATCTTTTTGAATTTTGTAAACATATTTATTTAATCTATATTTACTTTTTACTAATTTTGAAATAAAGTAAGTAAAGGTTGTAAAACGGTTATCATAGAGATTTTTGCGCTACCCATAAAGAACATTCATAAATTACATGAAATTATACACTTTGAATGAATCTTTACTTTCTTAAAATTTCAAAAAGTTAATAAAACCGCAATTTTTTGAAAAGTAAGTTTCCGCATAATTTCAAATTCATCAAATAATTTGTCTTTGAGCTAGAATGGTAGCCATTTTTGAAAATATAGTTTTCAAAAAAATGCAATTAAACTTTAGGGTATCGATATTTATATTATAAATTATGATTTATATACTTACAAAAAAATTCTTTTCAAGATTCATACATTACAAATTTTTCTTTCTTAAAAGAAGTATTTTTTTCAATTTGTCCCATCCTCCTTGGATAATCGACATATCACGGTTCTCGATATCGACCCCCCAGTAATTTAAAAATAAGAACTGACAGTATATCATCATTAAATATGTTCATAGCAAGAAAATGTCATAATTCAATTAGTTTTAATCAACTATAAAGGTATTTAGGGACAAAATATCACAGATATCTATTGTAGCTGTCATTTTTATTTTGAGTATTGCTGCGTTTACATTTATTTAAAAAGTCACTTCCTTTTGAAGCTTCATAGATTGACAACAAAGCCTTTAATACGTATATATTTAATGAAACATAATAATGATTAAAAATTTTCATATAAACACCTTTAACTTCTACTTGTTGAAAGACGCACTAACTATCGTGACAGGCGGACAATTTTCATGATTTGAATCTAGGTTCTAGTTTTTCATATTATCACTCATAATTTTTTCGATAATAATTAAATGGTTTCATCTGATGATGTGTGATATCAACGTTTATTCAAAATTTTGTTTCTTAAAATTCTCGAAAATAAGTAATATAGTCAAATTAAAAGGCAAAACCACAAGAAACAAAATATTTCCTAGTATTTAAAAATAAATGTAAACATTTTCATAAAGCATATTTTTTATGAATAAAATCTGATTTATTTAAAAGAAAATTTGAAATACTGGAGCTTTATAAAAAATCAAACCAATAATCATTATATAATAATAATTATATTTATATCCTATCTTCTTATCCTTCGAAATTGATCACACAACCTTATATTTTTTCAGGCAAAATAAACACCAATATTAATTTGAAATCTCAATTTTGTTTTTTTTGTTTTTTATCACTATTAACATACTATACTGTGAAGAATATATAAATAAAGATAAATATTTACGCATAAAGCAATAAATTCCCCAAAAAAACAATTTTTATTCAAACACATAGTTTAGAAGAAATATTGATTGCAATTATTAAATGTATTATCGATAAATAAATAATACCAGTAAATGTGCAAAATATTTTTTTTGATATTATATTTAGCAACTTTACAATAAAATATATGTATGTATATATATATATATATATTCATAGAGAGAGAGAGAGAGAGAGAGAGAGAGAGAGAGAGGCAGACAGACAGAGGGAGAAATTAACAATTTATATAATATCCACTCAATATTAGAAAACCGATTTTTGTTTGAAATTATATATCCAAGTAATAAATAAATCTTAAATAATCAAAATGTTTTGACATTTCGCTATTAATTATTTTTACAGAAGGACGAAGTTTATCTCAATTTAGTCTTAGAATATGTCCCTGAAACCGTATACAAAGTCGCTCGACACTACAGCAAAAGCAAACAAACGATACCAATTAGCTTCATTAAGGTGATGTGATATACAACTATATTATACATGTAATCTGTTAGTTTATAAATATAGTAATGTTTTTCTTTTTTTGATAGTTGAATTAATTTATTAAATAAATAAATACATAAATGGAAAAAAAAATTTTAATTAACATAAATGTACAATCAATAAGTATCATTTCTTATTTTTTTATATTAGTTACTATGTCTAATTCTACTTTATGATTATAAAAAAATTATATAAAAATGTATATAAAATATTATAATTGAAAATTATTACAGTTATACATGTATCAGCTTTTTCGTTCGCTCGCATATATCCATTCACTGGGAATTTGTCATAGAGATATAAAACCGCAAAACCTATTGTTAGATCCGGAAACTGGTATACTAAAATTGTGCGACTTTGGATCAGCTAAACACCTTGTTAAAGGAGAACCTAATGTAGCTTACATTTGTAGTCGTTACTATCGTGCTCCAGAGCTCATATTTGGTGCGATTGATTACACCACAAAAATAGGTAAGTGAAAGAAAATTTTTTTTGTATTTATTACTTTGTATGATTTTACTTGAAGTCAATTTTATGAATTGTTAAAAGAGATTTTTTCCCTTTTTAAACTACTAATTAATATTGTTTTTAATACCTAGTATTTTATTAGTTTTTTTACAGATTTATTAATATTCTACATACGATGTTTAGTGATAGAAAGAAAATACAAAACATAATAGAAAACAAAATTCAGATTTTTATTACTTAAACATTATAATTATTCATAATTTTTCTTTTTTTAACATACAAAATTGAACAAATTTTGATTTATAACATAATTTATAAATTTTTTTTTTCTCTGAATTCTAGTCTTATATAATACATTATATATTAACCAACAAAATTTTTATATTTATAAATATATATTCTAAATATTTTCAATGTATTACTAATTTTTACATTGAATATTGATAATATTAAAAATTATGTAGATGTGTGGAGTGCTGGGTGCGTTCTAGCAGAGCTACTTCTAGGTCAGCCAATTTTCCCAGGAGATAGTGGTGTAGATCAACTAGTTGAAATTATCAAAGTGCTTGGTACACCAACACGTGAACAAATCCGTGAGATGAATCCGAATTATACCGAATTTAAATTTCCACAAATAAGATCTCATCCTTGGCAAAAGGTAATTAAATAAAAAAAATTTTATTATTCAAAACTTGTTTATTTTTTATTACATTTCACATAAATTTTAATGTAACTAACTTCTTTTCATTGTATACTTTAAAAATTCCATATCTGTAAGTGCTGTTGAATATAAATAAAAGCATAACTGAAACATACAACTTAATTATTTTAACGATCATAGAAAAATAATACAACATTAAGAACAATATAATTTTTTTGTTTGGTTATAAATTGTTAAGCTTATATAATAATTTTTATAACAGTTAATATTTTATAACTAATATTTACCCCCTTAAAAAATTAAAAATTAATATTTTTATTTAATGAAAACCTGCATAATACAAAAATACATTACTGTACAATCATAATTATGAATATAATTAATTTTATAATTTATTTTAATGATATTATTTATATGATTTTTTTACCATTAACAAACTAAATTTTGTTTGATATAAATGTATATTTTTTTGAATTATGACAGTATATATTTTTTTATCGACATTTGATTAATTCTAAATATTTTTTTTTAAAAATTATTTTGACTAAAGACAGACTGAAAAATTTATTAATGAATAGGTAAATTTGTTTTCGAATAGTAAAGAGGTAAAACTTGTAAAAAAATCACAACTCAGATCTCTTTTAAATATTTATCAACAATTACTCATGGTTTGCAGTTTATGCTTCAACGAATGAGCTTGCCAAAGTGTTCCACCGAGCACCAAAAGATTAGAGTAAGTGGTAACAAAGTTTTGAAACGTGCTTATATGACTGCCATAATTACACATTTTCTATGTGTTGTTTAATCTATCCTACAAATTAAGCACTAACAAAACTATTTTAATTGAGAAATTAGTCTTTTAAAAAAAGAAATGTAAAAGATGTGAAGAGTAACAAAGTATAGTAATTTAATAAGTTTGTAAAAAAAAATTTAATTGTAAGGTACAGGATGATTTTATATTTTTTATTTAGAATATATGGACATTAAAAAAAATTGTATTATTCTTTATAAAAATATACATAAAAAACATTACAATCAAAATATTTTATTAGATTAATTAAATATATATAAATGTTAATAACATAAATCATTCGTTATTCATATATTATTATGAAAATGTAATTAATAAGAATTGAAGTTAAATAAAACATATTATAACAAAAAATATCATTTTATTGCATAATATTTTTTTATAGTAAATTAATTTTATATTTAAAAATTAAAATCTCATTTAAATGCAAAAAATTCTCTATATGAATTTCTAATAATAATAAGTTTAAATAATATTAAAACAGTTGTGATTTTTAATGTTTCGATATATTGCAAGAAATGCATTTTATATATATTCACCTATACCAGAAATAATAACATTACTAACATTGTTGATATAATATTGTAAATGTGTTAAATAAATATGTCACTTACTATAATCTTTTGGTGCTCCTTTTGCGTGAATGTACGAGATTTTTAAATTGAGTAAAAAATGAAATCTATTCATATATACATTTTATACATCAAATAAAAAAAATAATAGTAATATTTCTTGATTTAAAAATTTTTCATTTAGGTTTAAATTAAAATTCAATGTTTATTTAATAAATACAACTATTATTATATTGAATTAATAACTGTAAGAAGTTCTTAATTTATAATTTATTAAAAAAATTATATGTTAGATTATTATTAATTAATGCAGGAATTAATTTAGGTAAAAAAATGTTTATGTCAATTAAACAAGCGATTATTAATATATAACTGTAGAAATCTAAAACAATTTACATTGAAATGTAATGTAACCTTTTTTTTTATTACACAGATTTATTATTTTAATAAGTTTTTTTTTAATGCTAGAAAAATTAATTTTACAATGAATAAGTATTTTTCAATATACTAAATCGATAAAATAATTCTTTTGTACGTATATACGAATTAATATTTTTAAGACATATTCTAATGGTAAAGTATTAAAATAATAAAATTATTTTAATTTTTATAAATTTATTTTTATTGTTTACTTTTTATTAACTAAGAGTAGATAAAAGAATGAAACATTTACAAAAAATTTATTAAAACAATTGTTTTATCATTAATTGAAACATTGATTTAATTTATTAAATAGAATTCATTTTTTATCTATTTTGTAAACTTATACTTTAATTGATTTTTATTGACTTATTTTATATGTAATTTTTTAGCATAATATTTTAATAATATTTTAATAATAAATGATAATTTCAGGAATAATAATATGGCAATAATATATTTAAAAATTACTTATTAGTATAAAATTAGTATATAAACGTTAGATAATATATATATATATATATATATCAATGCTTAATACATATCTGCAATTTGTTTTTTAAAGTAAACTTTAAATTACCATTATTTACTAGCAGTAAACTTTTCTTTTTTTTTTTTATTTTTTTTTTAAGCTTAATAAGTAACATTTTTAATAATGTGCTAATAAACACGTTTACATAACAACTTTTATATTTTTACAATTACAATTATACAACTACGTATATTTGGAAGCAAATTTTGCACTAATAAACGTATGCAACAGAGCAAAATTTAATTTTGTTTTTGTTTAATTTCAACAATTCATTATTATTGTAATAAAAAAAGTTTATCAAAAAGGTATTTAGAGCCCGCACTCCCTCAGAGGCAATGGACCTAGTGGCAAAACTCCTCGAATATACACCTTCTCAGCGTGCCACACCTCTTGGTGCCTGCGTCCACAATTTCTTCGACGAGTTGCGCGAACCCGGAATGAGACTCCCCAACGGTCGAGAGCTTCCTCCTCTCTTCAATTTCACCGAACATGAGTTGAGGATTCAGCCCATCTTCAACAACATGTTACGACCAAAATACACACAATCAACCAAAAGTTCACAGTCAACCTCGGTACCAAATATCGTTGGGTCATCTGAAGCGATTCCTACGAGTGGACACGCGATCGCCGCACTTCAGCAGGTTCCTGGTACTGAGATCGGAAATGAGGGCGACCCGCAGGTGAACATCCCCGTGCAGTCAGAGGGACAGCAGAGCTCCGATTCCAACCAATCGAACATGGCTTAGAAGGAGTGGGTGACGAAACTTTAAAATAGCAACTATTAATTCTGTTACTGAATGTAAGTCTGGCCAGTCAATGTATATTTCATTTATGTCTACTTTTATTTTTATTTTTGGTTATTTGTCCCAAATTGATTTTTGTATCCTAGTTTATAAATTAAAAGACTTTTTTCAAATTCCATAATTACATACATAATTTTTATTTGAATGTATAAAATGTAATATCATTGTTTTATATTTTATTTGGGAGATAAAAATAATAAAGTAGAGGAAAATTGCGATATACAATTTTTATTCAGTTTGTAAATTAATATTGATTAAAGATATAACATTACTTGTATAATTTTATTATATATTATGTACATTATCATATTTGAATAACATTTATATAAATATATATTTAAATTTTGTGTATAGATAAAGTATTTTGGTAATTTTATAAATAATACACATAACTGTATTTTTTAGAATAATATTTTTTAATATAATTAAAAGACTATAAATTTAAATAGACAATAAAGTTTGATCTAACTTACTTTCAACATTTTAATTTATATCATATTGTTATCATTGTATAATCAATGTCATCATTTTATCGATTTAATTTTCTATTAATTGTGATTATTTTAATGCGTTTTATTATAATAACTTTTAACTATAATATATAAATAAAAGCAAATAGTTGATTAAGTTTTTTAAAATATATTAAATTATAAAATTTTTTAATTAGAATATACTAATAACTCTACCTATAAAACTGATCCATAATTTATATGAATCGTCGATGTTTTTAATTATCTTTAATTCAAACTTATACTTCTGAAGATGAATATACGAACATAAGACGAAAAAAAAATTTTAAGTCATTTTTAAAAATTAAAGATATTTTGGTTAGAATTTATTCATAATATTTTTATATCTTTTCAGGTTTGCATTCATCGAAGAATCGACTTCTTTTTCTCTTTTTTCAATCTGATTCTTATTTAAATATTTAATTAAAAAAAATTTAAACAAAGATACATAAAAATAACAAAGAGAAAAATAAAAATTAGTTTTGTATTTTACTTATTAACGGAGCATTATATACCCCTGGATGGACATTTATTACTTATCATCAATATTTTCTTTTTGTTACGAAAAATTTGATAACATTAACTTACATTGCTGCTGACAAGATTTTCAAATGTTAAAAAATAATATCAGATGAGAATATAAAAGAAGGAAAAAGACTAAAGGGAGACGTTTTAAAAAAGAGAATAAAATTGGTAGTAAAAAAAATAGAGTATGAAAGGGGAAAAAAAGAATATGATACTAATTTTGAATTAATGTAAGCATAAAATTGAAAAGTGGATATTTGTTTAAAATAATTGTATGTGTGATAGAGAGAAAGAGAGTATGTGCATATAGTCGAGGAAATCTCTAATTTAAAAATAAAAATAAAACAATGGCATCTTCGTAATTCTTTCCAACAATCTGAAAAATCATGTATTACATATTAAATAATAATTTAACAAAGTTCGTTGTCGCATGTCATTAGATCTTTTGTATTGTATTATAGAAAGCGTTCTAATAATAATTTGCGAAAAAAACTAATTAAGTCAATGAAAATAAAAATGTGTGTTTGTTCTCGCATGCGCGCGTGGTATACGAATAAAAGAGAAGAATAAGTCCCATATCGCTAGAGAAAAAAAAACGATGCTAATAATAATAATAATAATAATAATAATAATAATAATAATAATAATAATAATAAAGTAACACAGATACAAATACATAAAACAGTAAATAGCAGTTAAAATAGTAAAGAAAGAATCTATATGTTCCATGTATTTGTGCAAGTGAGAATAATTATACAGCAGAGTTAAATAGGAAAAAAAACTCGCGTTTAGTTTTGAAATATTTTAAAGTTTTTTAAACTTACGTTTTATTTTTCTCCTATATGGTCCCTCTTTTCTTTTTCAGTACATTTGTACATATTTATGCTTCGTCTAAACGAAAATACTAATAATAATAACATTGAAGGAAAGAAAGGAAAGGAGTACGAGACTGTTATTTTTTATTATAATCATTTAAAAAATTTTGTCGAAAATCACAAGTATCTCAAATAGTCAGGAATCTCTGAATTAATAAAATAAAAGGATAAAACGGTGTGTTTATTTCTATTTCTATTTTTTCTTTTTTTTTTCTCAATATTATATAAATTATTTGTTTATCAACGGAAACATAAGCAAGTAATGCAGTCAACTTTAAAAACATGACATGACATCGACAGTTACAAAAACCTTTTTTACTCTGATTTTCGCGTCATGTTAATTTATTAATTATTTATTTTAAGTTAATTTGTACTATCAATATTTGTACAGTCGGTAATTGAATCATTAGATTATTTTTCCTTAATTATTATTTAAACTTAGATACATTAATTAAAGCCTAGATATTATAAAAAAAAATAAAAAAATTCATATTTATATATGTACAGACTTACATAAACATATTAAATATTAAACTATAGAATTGTCAAAAAATATTATATCGTTAAATCTTTAAAACAAATTTTATCAGGTGTAAAAATATAAAGTTAATTCTTTTTAAAATACTTGTTTTCTTTTGACTTTCATTTTTTTAATATCGTAAATTAATTTCAATTAAAATATTATAATAATTGCGAAAATCAAGAGGATTATTTAATCAGGTGCAATTGATTTAATATAAATAAAATATTTTTAATACGACGAAGCTCGCGCGAGATTTTTTTTTAATGTCTTAAATCTTGACTCGGTACTCTCATAATTGATATTTATTTTATAACATGTTTATTTATTTTTTTTTTCTTTCTTTGTTAAGAATCTTATAACCAATAAGGAATTAAAATTTATATTTGCTTAAACTCATACAATTAATTATGTGAGTATAAGAGTAACTATTGTTTTGTTTTAGTTGTAAGTAAATTTTTTCCTGCAAGATGTATGTATGTTTCTTTAATAATGGATGTAATAATTGTTTAAGAAAAAAAAATTTAATTATTCGATTGTTACAAAAAAAAAATTTTTTCAAACGTTTAGATTTTTACTCTAAATTTATTATAAATTCAAAAGTAATAAAATTAGTCTCAACATAATATAATAAAACATAAATACAATAGAATTATAAAAAGAGACCGGTTTATGATTTCTACTGTGAATTTTGTAATTTTATAAATCAATCTTCGGTGAATAAATTTTTTTAAACAAAATATGTAAGTTATTAAAGAATCAATAAGTGACACACGTGTTCCCTTTCTATGTAAAAATAATATGGATTTATATAAACTCCTAATTATAAGCATATTCATTCGTGTTTTTTTATATAAATAGATAAATCTTACATCTTCCTTTCCCCCATTCCAATTTTTAAAGTTCAAAATGAATCACTAAATCATATTAATTAAAATTTATAAACAAAATAAAAGTTAATAAAGTATAATATTTTCAACAAAATGTAAAAAATAATCTTTAAATGAAATAATAAAAAAGGCAAAATAACAACTACAATATTATTGTATAAATAAAAAAAAGAAATTTTCGTTTGTTAACTACTACACACTAAACTAAATATTAAAAATATTTTGGTAAATAATGAACTTCATCATTTTATAGAGTTCCTTCTTCAATAAAAGATAGTTATTAATTTTTATTACCTAAAAAAATTTTGAATTATGCCTGTGTATGACAAGAACAAAATATTACAAATAAAATAAGTCTTAATTATTTCTTGAACTTTTGTTTTCACAGTACACGCATCAAGCTTTTATTTATTTCAATTATTGTTTTCAATGTAAATATCATTATATTATAAGATTATTGAACTAAACTAATTATGACTCCTTTTTATTTTATTATTAGTATTATCATTATTTTTTTGAAAAATAATTTTTAAATATTTAATGAAAAGTATTTTTTAATTGGTGGATTCTTATTTGTGCTCTTTATGTTCACACTATTAAAATAAGTGTAAAGTATATAATATATTTGATAAAATTAAACTAATTCTGGTTAATTATAAATGTATCTTTCAGGGTATACAATATTTTAAGAATTATTAATATATATTATTTTAAACACAATCTTTATTAAATATTTGCCAATACTGTATATAAATATTCAAAAATAAAATTAACAATTATATAATTTATCATACAGTTGAATAGAAATCCAACTTATTAGTTGATATAAATGTATGCTTGTAGTGGACTATAAATAAGTTATCAAAATATTAAATAATAAAAACTAAGGATTTATCAAAAAAAATTGAACTGTCACACTATAATTTAAATATTAAATTACTACATTTGTTTGTGAAAAATATTAAAAATAAATATTATTTTCTGTCAATTTTAACTTAAATATAAAAAACTCGACATTCCGTCTTTATTTTTATTATTACTATATAAAACAAAAAGATGTGTTTTCAAAATTGAATTAAAAACAAAAAAAATAAAAAAATCTTCAAAAAACTGTTTAAACAATAAGATTATGCGATTTATGATGTGCGATGGAAAGGTGTAATTTTGAAAAAATTGTTGATGTAATATGGGCATCTATTCTTGAAAAATTAAGTTAATAATCGTACGGTATATTGTAACCTATTTATAAACAGGAAAGAGAAAAAAAATTAATGATGATGAAAAATGTCAGGATTTTCATTTCAACGCTATACAATAAAAAAGAAGTAAAATACACAAAAATTATTATTTTCTCTTAGATAAATTCAAGTGAGCCCAAAATTGATTTTGTATTTTATATAATTACTTATTGATATTACATGTTGTAAGAAGGGTTAAATATATATAAGCAAATTATAGCATAAAATCAATAACAAAGATCAAGAAATCCAATTTATGAAAAAGTTTATTAAAGAATAAAATAAATAATGCCAGTAAATGTACTATATATATAACAAAAAAAAAATTTCACGAGATTGATAATATTTTGTAGTCTAAATAAAAATAAAAAAAAAAAATACACGAATAGAATAATTTATTTGCAAAAGGTTATATAAAAATAATATTATATAAAATAGTAAGCTATTTGTTTTAAGTTATACAAAAAAGGGCTTCAGTTATGATCTATATTTATTAATTTATTGTTTGATATTTTGTAAAAAAGAGTACTTGATTTATTATTAAGTTGATACATAAAAATAAAATGAAAATTTTGAAACATTTGATTTCATATTCTTACATAATTTTTATTTGAATAAAAAGTAATAAAGGAATGTAAAAAACAAGCCAAGCATATTGTCGGTGAAAATTAAACATATTATAAATGTAAGTGTACCTGTGTAAAATACCGAAAGCCTAAGTATAAAAAAGTATAAAAATTTGTGTAAGTGCACACGTATTGCATTTGCAGTAAGCACACGTGGTTTGCAAATCAATTAAACAAATTTCTGTTTTGAAACAAGTGGAGTGATTGTATTAAATTATATATTAAGTATATAGTATCTTTAAAAAAATTTAAATATGATAAATGGAAATTATAAATGTTATTATTCATTAAACCAAATAAGTCAAACGCAAATATCCTTTATTCCATTATAATATTAATTATTATTTTATATATATATATTTAGAATTAATATCATAAGAAATGAACTTTCTAAAAAAATATATATTAAAAATATTAAATCCAATATATATATTTTAAATATTAAATAAAACTAAAAAATTAAAATAAGTATTGAAAAAAATCTTTTTACTAATCATTTGCACTGTAAATATTTTATATTTGACAGGATAAAATGGTTAGCAAAAATTGAAAAATATGTCTTCAATTTATGTAATTTTATTATTTAGAAATATTTATAATTGGAAATGTAATTTTACAAATGTATTTTTTTGCATAAAATATTAAAATCTTAAAATTAAAAAATAAATAGATGTGATATTTAAAAACTAATTTTTTAATGTATAAATGTATAATACATCGATCTTTTCTATATATATATATATAAATAAATAAATTTTTATTGTGCTTAATTAAGATGAAAAAATAAATGTTGAATTTTTTTTAATAAATAAAGTGTGACACAAAATAAATAAATATTTTTTAATAATTTAAACATTTTTTATTATTTTCTTTCGAAACTTATTTTAACTTATTATTGATTCATGTATAACGTTTTTCATGTGATCATTAAAATAAAATTAACATTTAAAATCTAGACACGATTAAATATGTATTTTCCAAAATAATTTATATACATATTCACTGAATATTTTAATGGTTGACAAATATCTAGTAAAGAATAAGTACACAATAATAATTCTTTATATTATGGAAAAATTATTAAATAATAATAATGGTAATACCAATAGTAATAATACTGTGAAGCTGTATAATTTAATTCAGAAATCAGATATAAAAAAATGCGTGAGAAATTGAAAAAAAAAAATACAGCTTGTAAAATCAATACATATAATTGTAGAAAAATGTAAATTATAGTAAAAATTATTTAATGTATAGGAAATAAAGAATTAGCTACTTCATTTCTGATTGTATGAGAAAAAACAACTAACAAGTATACAAATGTTTTATTGTTTTGAATGAATATACAAACTCTGATTATGCAATATAATATATAACGATTATCTATTTTTAAATTTTCGTAGCATATAATTGCGAAATTTTTAATTTTAATAAATTCTCTATATTATTAAGAAATAAAATTTAATGGATAATTTATGAAAATTGTTTTCTGAGTATTTATTTTTATATAAATATTTTTTTTTATTGTTACGTCTCATAATGTAATAGGTAAATAAATGAATATTTAATTTATTTTATTAGTTAATTATTACAATTTTAATAATTTAAGTTTAAGATTTTCAGTAAAAATAATATTGTAAAATAGAGTTGTTAAAAAATAATTACAATTGTTTATCGATAGTTTTCTTAATATTACTTGCATGATATTTATTGATAGCGATTATAAATTAAAAATGTGTAGTCTGAAAGAGCGATGTGGGCAGTTTCTTAGATGCAGCAGTCTGTCACCACTGCAAATTTCCAGGTTTGGAGAGTCCTTAATACTTGAGTTTAAAATACACTAGTTCTAAGAGTAAAAAGCGCTTTCTCCATATTTTCTCTGTCTTTTATATCATGTGTAATTTTATCCCTTCCATATTACTTCTCAATTATTAGTAGGGGGATCATAGGTTTATAATCAAAGCCGATCGTCTTATTTTAGTTACGGTCGTGCTGTTTCATAGTCATTCATGATTAATTAGAATATCTATTATTTATCCTTTTATCTAAATTATAGTTCATATTCACGTACTTTAAGGCTTACGTTTACAATATTATCAGAACTAGATGAATAAAATAATAGTTAAAATTCGGGAACGTTACACTATACAATAAATTGCATATTTTTACTAAATAAACGATAATCAAAATTTATAAACTTTTTTATTGTTAAAAAGTTTTATTATGGATTATTTTAAATTGATATTCTTTTATTTGTGCTTATCATTTTTAATCTTAAATTTCTTTTGGATGAATTGTTTTTAATGTACATACTTTCTATTATTTTTTTTTTGGTTTTTTTATTCAAAAACATTGCGTTATAATATTATAATAAATACATGGTTTATCCCCAAAGTATCGAGTTTTTTTTTCATTCGGCGAATATTGGTCGCACCAATTTGTGAGAGGTCTTAAAATATAGAGGGAAGCTTTTTTGATTTGTTCCTTTTTATTTTGTGTTTTTTCGATAATTAGATGCGGCATGATTTTACTAAACGCGAAGAGTATTTTTCGATTTTTTGACACGGTGCGCTGAAGCAAATAGTGGAAAAACGCTACGCGAGTATTATTCGTTTAAAGATAAGAAAAAGAAAACACTTATCTTTTTTAATAAAATATGATTTATTGCTGGACTTAGAAACAAAAATATAAAACTCTTCAAAATAATTTTCTCCTGCATTAATACATTTATTAAAGTAAGTTTTCCAGGTATCAAAGGCAGTCTGAATCACCTCAGCTTTGATATTTACGCACAAACTTTTCATATTTCTAAGTTTTTTGCATTATATAGTGCATCGCAGATTGCGTTAAATTTAGTTTTTCTGTGATTGCTCCAACTATTAATTGACGGTCCGAATAAAAAATTTTTAGCACGTGATGGATATTCGTAGCGATTCGTGAGATTTTTGGGCGCCCAAATCGAGACTCGTCGATAATCTTTTCCCGATTTTCTTTAAAAGCTTATTGCCATTTTCCACATTGGGATTTTAACTTAAAATCATCTTTATAAGCCTCTTTTAACGTTTTAAATATTTCTGCACTGTTTTTTTTAATTGCAAATAAAATTTTATAGCGTAACGCTGTGCCACTAGTCGCTCCATCGCGCCGTGTCCAAAAACTAAAAAACATCCTTCGCGTGAAGTAAAATCCTGCTGCTTCAAATTATCGAAAAAACAAAAAAAAAAGGGACAAATGAAAAAAGCTTCCCTCTACATTTTAAGACCTCTCTCAAATCGTTGTGATAAATATTCGCCAAAAGAAAAAAATCTCGATACTTCGGGGACAGATCAAGTACTTTACATTTTGGTTATATATGTATGGTGTGACGTCTCGAATTTATTATTATCGTGAGGTTTATGTAAAGCTCCGTTGTAATTACCTAGTTAATAATATATTATATATTAAGATGTTATTTATTAAATTAATGTTTCAGTTTCGAATTGGGGTATACTTAAATTTGGTTTTATGTTAGTCCTCCAGAGCTTCATGAGTTCGCAGATTGCTCGAAGGTTGCTATCACCACCTTATGATTTTATACAAGTATAAGGCCCTCTTTGGTTTTCATTTAAAAGATCTTTATTCGTAAAACTGAAATACTACGATTTATCCGTTTATTTTTACTTTTCAAATAAGTTTTTCGTAATTTAATTATTGGGTCGTGAAAATAAATGAAAATTTGTTAGTTTAAGTTTAGAGATTAATATATTCTAGATTGAGGTCAATAGTGCAATGAATTATCAAGAATTATAAATATAACATACTTTAAAGAATACGATTTGAACATTACTGATATCTATGTTCGGAGTGTCTACTTAGATTATTGCTTCCAAATATATAGCCTCTTCGTTCACCTTGTGTAGTGGAGAATGTGGTATTGGTCCACATATTTTTGATAATATTAATTCTTTGAAACGTTTATGAGATTTTGAGCAATGTTGTTATCGCATTGCTTTTACATCAATAAAAAGCGCCCATGTTGTGGACATAAAGGTTTTTTTATATTTAGATTTTCGGTGAGGACCATTTTCATTTCCTTTCAGGGTCGAATTACTTATATTTTTTGTCAATATTTGGAATTCTTCTCGCTCGTTGTGATCTTGCCTCTAATTACCTAATTACATAAAAATAACCTTCACCGTTCGGGGTCCCGTGCGTATTACAATCATTTGACATATGCCGTGGTTCTTTTTGGTGACCTTAGACTAGTTTGGCTTTATTGTTCATCATTTTCATATCTTATTGGATTATGCGTGAACATACGTTAGATTAGTTTCTGTAGCATTGACTTATCATGCATTCGACATTGTTATCTATGATCTTCATTTATACAATTTTCTGGAATTCGACATAGTTTTCTTGTTCATTTTAATATTAGTTATAAGATTATATATATGTATTATATTATGTTAGTTAAAACTTATTTTTTAAACATATATAGTATTTGTTAGTTTATATTGTTTGATTGTATAATAACAACAGGACGTTACAATGGTTAAAAAATATGCATGTCAATACATGAGGTTATTATGATATTTATATATAGCTTTGAAAAAACATGATTAGTATTAAATTAACATTTATTTTAAATTTTTTTAAATTTTAAATATTATAAAGACATTTTCCAAAATAAAAGTAATTATACAAAACATAAACAATATTAATTAAATATATATTTAAATATCTAATAATAATATAAAGTTATTTCAAATGACAATTATAATGAAATCAAATATGACGTCTATAAATCTAGTTGTATGTTATACGTAACATACAGCTTTCAGAAATAATAATATGAAATCGGTTTTGAAATAAAAAATAATAAAAATGATTCCCGCCCCATTGTTTGAGGTTTTGAAATCGACTTTGTTTTATAGCAATTTAAATTTACGCGACTAAGCGGCTGTCGGTTGTTAAAGATTTACAGAAAATTTCTTCAGATTTTCAAAAAGTTTCTTCAGATTTTCAGAAATATCAACAATAGGAATTATAAAATTTAAAATAGCAAGT
Organism: Eupristina koningsbergeri; assembly: GCA_018907245.1. Taxonomy (NCBI): domain Eukaryota; kingdom Metazoa; phylum Arthropoda; class Insecta; order Hymenoptera; family Agaonidae; genus Eupristina; species Eupristina koningsbergeri. The sequence continues at coordinate 247,806 of JACCHV010000024.1, read as the reverse complement.
TTATTCGCTTTTTCGTATTGTCTAGTAGGATTGCAAGTTTGTTACTAGCTGTATTTGAATTTACCAATAGTATGCAAATTAATTGAATTAATTTTGTTAAGGAGTGAGGGAAGGGAAATTATTGCTGCAGGTTTGAAAACTTGAATAAAACACAACAATCGCGGGACAACAATTATAAAAATTTATTGGACGCGGCATAAAAACCCCCTGCGTCAGGGGGAAAAGCCTTGGTGCGTCGAGAAACAAATTACAAAACTTACAGATAGTGCTCACGCACTCGGTGAAGTTACGCACACAGGCGCTCGCAATCGGCGGCTCACGCTCGAGCAGCAGAGCAGCGGAGGCGTCGGAAGACGCGCTGCGAGATGCGGGGCGGTCCTGGTGCTCGTCAGCACCCACCCTGGCGTGGATCGTCGGGCGCCGCCGTAGAGAATAGGGGAGCGATTGGTCCCTGGCTTCTGGTTCCACCAGACGTCTCACACGAGACACCACACACACAATACACGCACGCAAACGCAAGATAAGAACGAGAGAAGCTCTCACAAACGAGAGCGCGATAATACAGCGAGAAAATACGGCGAAAAATCGAGAAAAATGCACTACAAGTGCATTAAGCGCGACGTCGCAAGAAGAATTGAATTTCTCCCCCGCGTCGGACCCCACGCAGGTCAAAATCGTTTCCGGGCCTGCCCCCCTCCTTACTAGTATTTACAAATTTCGGCAGTTTCCGTGACTTTCCCTTTTTCACGAAGTGCACGAAAGGCACTGCACGGAAAACTGCCCCAACACTAGCATTATGTTCTTAAAACTTTTTTTTTGCGTTAAATAAATTGATACTGATAATAAAACTCGGTTGTATTTAATTATTAATAAAAATTTCTCGTATGAGAAACTGCACGAATCAAGGTATCGATCGTAAGTGTGTAATTGACACCTACGGGTGGATTATTCTAGCTTTGATGAAGAAACAGTTGGTAAAGTAAAACGCTCAGATATCGTGCACGAATGGGTTGATGATAAAATACATTCAATCCTATGTGTTTCCGATGATAAAGTATGTTCAAAAAATTTAAATTTAGACGAGTGCGTATGCTAATGAACGTTCAGCTAAGAATCGTAGATTAGAACGATGCGGATAAGTCGATGGCCAGAAGCAAACGCGCTGCACGTAGGTACTGGCTTTTAATCGCTTCGTTACCCGCGTATTTTCCTTGAGGGACATGAGTAGCAGATTGGAGTTAAAGCCGGGAAATTTCAAAATTGAAAACTCAACCTATTTTATACGATAAGAGAATGTAGCTCTTTCCTTATATAATGGGCTGAGCATAATAGTCATGAATATTATTAAATCTACTCTGGAATATCATTCAAACAAAAAACATGTTATTTATTTTTATTTATTAAATTACGTCCCAGCTCTTTGGCCTAGGCACGGGTTCCGTTATGTACATTGATTATTTACAATATGATATACAACATATTTACATTATGTACAGTTTACTTTTTATATACACTCATTTTTACACTATCTTATATATTTCATATATTACATATTAACATCGTATTAATTCTAATTTACTTTTGTTTCATTTCCTGCCTCTCTCTCACGCTCTTTCCAACACTATCTTATTTGCTTTTATTGTTTTATTGTGTTTTCTTGTTGTGTTTTCCTTCTTTCTAACCTCTTTTCTAGCTCTCTGACTTCTTTCAGCATTCCTCTGTCTTCTATTTTCCCTTTGCATAACCTCATTATCTCCTTCCCTTTCCTCCCTGTGTTACTTCTCTCTCTTATTTTTCCAAATAGGTCTGTTGTCTCTTCACAGTCCATCGTCTAGTGTGTCCAGTCTCCTTCCTTTTTCTTGCACAGTTGGCATTTTCTTTCTTCTACGTTCATCCAGTACTTATTTCCCGCTGTTATATTCCCACATCTAATTCTTGACATTTCTCTCATATCCTTTGGGTTGCACTCTTTTCTAAGGTATTTAGGTAGTCCGTACTCTTTGATTTCTATATATGTTCAGTTATATTTTGCCTCTTTCATTTTACTTCTTCTCTCCTGTAATTGTCTGTCCCTATCTCTTCTTATTTCTGTACATATATTCTTCGCTATGCTTTCCCAGTACCCTAATTGTATCCTGCTGAGTCCCAGTTTATTTAGCCACTTCTCTGTGTCGTCTCTTTCTGTGAGGACCTTCCTTTCTCTTTGTTCTTCGTAGCATTTCCTGACCCATCTATATCCCTCCATATTTTTATTTTATCTTCAAATTTCATTTTACTTATCCTCCACTCTCCATTCATCTGGTATTCATTTGACTCCTCGTGGAATATATATATGGGTGTGCAAAAATCGAGTTTCAAGTTCCATCTATAATAGTCGGTCTTGATCCTCTCCATTTCCTCAGCTTCCTCTATTCTCTATATTTCTACCCAATACTCCATTCTCCCTAACACCTCGTTTCTGCCAATCCCAACGTCTTCCTTGCAGCAATTCTACCCTTGTTCTGTATTTCCTTTCTCTGATCGTCATACTTTCCGTTAATCCTGAATACAAATCCCAAGTATGTGAAGCTGTTAACCATCTCAATTCTCTTCTCTTTCCATTTCTATGTTTCTGGCTTCATTTTTCTTCCTCTCTTCGCCACCATGATCTTCGTCTTCTCAGTGTTCATTTGTAACTCTCTCTGCTCCAAAAATCCTTTCAAAGTTTGCATCATTACCTGCAGCGCTTCCCTGTTTTCTCCAAATATAACCAGATCATCAGCGTATGCTAATGACCACATCCTCTTGTCCTTTATCTTCATACCACCTATTTCTTTCTTTCTCATCTCTTCTAGCTCTGGTATGTAGATATTGAACAGAATCGGGCTGAGACAGCAGCCTTGTCTTAAACCTTTATTTGTCCAAAATTCTTCCGTTAAACCTTCCTCTGTTCTCACTCTCCATTTTGTTTTCCGATATATTTCTCTTATCCTTGTAATTAGTTTACCATTGATCCTATTCCTTTCTATGATCTGCCAGAGTCTGCCTCAGCATACCGTGTCGAAAGCAGCGTTTATGTCCACGAACATCATGTATAGACTCTTTTTTCCCTTATAGCTACCCTAATTATGTGGTCTAATATATAAATGTTGTCCGTAGCTCCCCTGCCTTTCCTGAATCCTGCCTGTCCCTCTGGGATAACCATCCTTTCTTCTATCTCCCTCTCCAGCCTGTTGTTTATTACTCCTGTGTAAATTTTATATCCTGATGCCAACATAGATAAACCTCTGTAGTTTTCGGGATCTTCTTTGATTCTTTTCTTATGTATTAGCACAATTATTGCTGTTATCCAGTCTTACGGGATTGTTCCCTGTTCCAATATTTTTCCTATAATTTCTGTCATCCTGCTTCTTATCTCCATGCCAGCATAGACCCATGCTTCAGTAGGTATCTCGTCCACCCCTGTTGCTTTCTTTTTCTTGACGCTTTTCCAAACACTCCAGATTTCCCGTTTTTCTATACCTTTCATCCCCGACCTTATTATCTCGGATCTCCCTTTATTTTTCATTCTTTGCTCACTTTCACCTAGGAGCTTCATGAAATGTTTTCTCCGTTCTTCCTTGCTTATACTGTTCTTTACTTCTATCCTTAAGTTTCTTCCTTTGTTCAGGTAACTCCATACCTGCCCTTCATTCTTTAACTTTCATAGTTTCTCTCGATCTCTTTCCCTCTGCTCGAATCTCTTCTTTTCACATATCTCTTTCCAAATTCTTCTTTTATTCAGATACTTTTCTTTTCTGGCTTTTCCTTTCTTCCAATCTTTTAAAGCCTTCTTAACTTTGTTCTTTTCCCTCTTACACTCACTGTCATACCACTTGTGCTCTCCCGTTTTTTCCTTCTGACTTCCTTTCTTTCCATGCTGTTTCCGATTTTGCTCCTTATTTCCGCCCATAGTGTTTCAATTGTTTTTTTCACTTGTTTCTTCATATATTCTATGTCTTTTTTCTATATTCCTTTATAAACTCCTCGTTCCAGATAATTACTGTTTTGCTTTCTTCCCTTTCCTAAACTTCTCTTTCTCTGGTCCTCTCTCCTGTTTTCATTGTCACCACCAGTAGGAGATGGTCTGACTCTATCCTTTTTTCTACCTTAAAGGATTCTATTCTGTCTCTCGCTTCCCTATCCGTTATTGCAAGATCTATTACGGTCCTGTCTCTCGCCTCTATGAATGTGTGCTCTTCCTGTTCATCTCTTCTCATCGTTCCGTTTAGAATGCAGAGTCCGTTTCTTATTATCTTGTCCACTAAGATCTTTCCTTCCTTATCCACTTTCTTATCCTTGCTTCTTCATCTACTGATTTCCCCTTCCCCCATGTCTTGCATCCAATCACCTATCTCCTCTGTCATCACATTAAAATCACCCATGGTAAGTTTTTCCTTTTCATCGCTATAGCTTTCTTCTTCTACTGTTTTCCATTCATCCTTTGTGTCTTCTCTTTGGTTGGCATAGATCCCCCATATGCCTAGCTTTTTGCTACTGTTTTCCATTGCTATCTTAGTTCTAACTATGCTCTCCTCTATGCTTTTACCCAGCTCACATTCCTCCAGATGTCATCCAGCTGTTTTCTCTACCGATTATTATTCTTCCTCTCGCCCTATCTTTTCTCTTTTCCCTTCTTGCTCCGATGATGGCCCATTTCATGTGTCTAGGTAGTTTTTCTTTTAATTTTTCTGCATCTTTGTCTTCTACCATTTGCCCTATGTAATCCCAAAAATCACTGTCTTTTCTCCATACTCCTGCTAAATTCCAAAAAAGTATCTTCCTTGTCCCCTTACCACTCTTTGTTTCCTTCCATTTCTTTTTTCTTTGCTGTTTAATTTTCCTTCACTTATTTTTCTTTTTTCCTTATTATCTCTGCTCTTATCGTGTCCCTTGTCTTTTTTTTCTTTTTTATTGCTTTTCCCCTTTCTTTTTTCGCTCTTTTATCTTTCACTTTTCTCCTCTTGCTTACTCTCTCTTCTGTTTTCCTTTGCCGTCTTATTATCGTTTGTTCGTTCCTTCGTTTTGCTGTCGGATTTTCCTGTTTTTTATTGTCTTTCCGTTTCTGTTTTTTGTTTACCTGTCATTTTCTTAACCGTATCTTTCTTACTTTCTCTGTTTTTTTTATCGAGTCCTTCTGTCTTTTTGTCTGCTGTCCTTTTCCGTATGAAATTTACCCGTCCCTTTCTTGTACTAAATTTCTTTCTTCTGTATTATATTTCTATTTCAGCGTCTTCTCTCTTTTTATTTGCAGCTTCCTTCTTTCCTTCTTGTCCACTCTGTTCTATTTCTTGTTTACTTCTGTCCATTTTATTCTGTCGTAGTCTTTTCCGTTTCTTTGTCCTTTTCTCTGTTTTTTCCTATCTTCTCTTTGCCTTTATCATTTCTTCTTTTCATCCCTTCTAACAGTCTATCCATTATTTCCCTGCCACCCATGTTTACCATCTTCCATCAATAAACACTTTTTTCATCCCCACCTTCAAGAAAAATCCTTCCTGTCTCACTTCGCAGATCCACCCTCTAATATCTTTCTGTACTCTCCTTTCCTCAAATGTATGGTCGAAATCCATGAATATATCCGTATCGAACAGCCTTTTGTTTGCATCCCATATCATGTTCCTTTTCTGCTTGTTTTCCATCTTTATGATTATCACTTTTCCGCTCCACCATGCTACTCTTATCCTTTCTTCTAGAGCTAGCTTAATTTTGACAAAGTTCTTCGCCCACTTCTATATTCTCGTTTTCATTACTTCATCCCTGTTTATCCCCTTGATCACTACATTCTCTTCTCTGTCTCTTTTTTCTCGTTCCCATAGCATTTTTCTAAACCCCTGCATCTCTTTATCAGACATCGTGCTTCCTGCTCTGCTGCTTTTCCGTTCGTCGCTAGTCCATTTAGAGTTGCTTGATCTGTTTCTGCTTTGGCTACTAGGCGTTCATAGACTGTCTTTTTCATCCTCCTCCTCTCCACTTGTACCTCCTTTTCCCTGTTCTGTCTAGCTGTTTCCCCATTTCTCCATATCCATCCTCTACTTCATATTTTCTTTTCTCACCTCCATTAGTTCCTCTACCTTCTCTTGCAACTCTTTCATCTTTGCCTCTGTCTTCCTTGTCCAGTCTCTAGTTTCATCTAATTCTGTTTTCATTTTTTCCAACTCTCTCTCCTATTTCTTTTCTATCTGGCTCATCCATTCTTTGCTCTCCTTCTTGTATTTTTCATATTTCTTCTTCACCTTTTCTATTGTCTCCATAATTTCTATCATAGCTTTCTCTTTATCTGTTTCAAAGTCCTCCTTTTCTCTGTTTTTCCTCTCTCTTTTGTTACTTTTTTGTAACTCTTGCCCTATAGTTTCTTCTTCCCAGGACACTTTTTTCTTAGAGAAATCGAAGGTTAGTTGCATGCTTTCTTTTCTGTTGCTGTTTCCTCTGCCTCTGGTGGCTTTAGTTTTTTCCTATCTTAGGCTCATATTCTTTACAGTGATGTGCTTTTCTATTCTATCTGTTCTGTTTTATTTGTTTTAATTTACTTTAATTTATTTTCTTATATTTTATTATTAAATTATTATTATTATTATATTGCTTTTTTTTTTACTATATAATTATTATTGGTGTTTGTTCTATTTTCTTTTATTTTATTTTATTTTATTGTTCTTTATATTTCCTTTTATTTATTTATTTAACACTGTAACGTTTACTTGCCTCTATTTGCTCAGAATTTGTTTTTTTATAATGTTACTCACTTCCCCTCAATCATTTCTCATCCGTTCCAGTGGGTCTGTTCTTATTTGTCAGCCTCTCAACGCGATCCGCGCTTTCTACCGTTTCCAGATTTAAATATCTTTGCTGACCGTCTGTCGCCTTTGCTTATGAACAGCCTTGTTCCCGCTCTTAGCTCCCTAACCTCCTCACTGTCCTGCATTTTTTTGCACTTTTTAACTTGTTTTCCTGCACCTTACCTCGCCGGTTATTATCTCACTTTATTCTGTGCACTTTATTTTACGCCACTCTTTATTACTTTCTTATCTCTGCTTTCTACACTATTCTCCTTTTCAATTAATCAGAATTGTCTTACTTGCACGATGTGCGTTATAAGTCGACCGTTAACGAAGTTAAAAAAAAACTGTTATGTACGAGTATATATACGATGTATGAACAGGAAAGGTCAATTTTCATTAAAAAAAGTTCTCAAATTTAAAAAATTCTGTGGATTATATAATTTCATAAATTCCGGTTAATTATAACGTAAAACTGGTCAAAATATTATGATATAGCTGGATCGTTCGATTTTTTTCATTGGGTTATCTACTTTCATAAAATATTAATCGACGATTAGATTTACTCAATGTTCTATGTATTGTTCAGCTTAAAATTTATTGTTTTACGTGATAAACATAATAGATTATTTTTCCTCTTTCAATATAACTAAATTAAATAATATTTTCACATTTTTATTCAAACTAACGAAGAATTTCCTGATTTCACCAATGCTAAAAATAAATTTATCCCGTTAAGTTTTTTATAGAAGAAATCGGCATTAAGCAAAAATTTCTACCACTTCCACCTATGAAGATCCCTTCTCCTACGATTGTTTTTGTTATAGATCTCCTAAAATTCCCAAATCTCCATATACTTTATCTCGACCGCGGTTTTCCAAAACCATTTTGATTCCGGATTTACTTTTGTTCTGCCTAAATCTAGGCCTTCGGTTCCTATTAAAGTTAATTACAAAAAATTATGGTTATTGATTCAAACCATAATAGCAAATAACTCCATCAAGTGTAGATGGACTGATTTATAAAGCAGCTTCAAATCAAATCTATAGTTCGATTGTAGTTCATTTTAGGGCTTTCGCGAAAATTTTAAACACAAAAAAAAACATGTAATTTAATATACATTAATAAGAATAAATCATAATTAATTCAACTTTTTAAGTTATTCTATCTTTAAAAACTGGACACAGAATAATCAATTATAATAATAATAATAATAATAATAATAATAAAAATAAAAAAAGTACAGTTGATTTTTAATCTCTAGTTTTATGAAAAAACATATTCTCATCTAAAAGTAAGTTATTTACATATACATACATGAATTTTTATTGTAATATAATTGAGTAATTGTTACATTTCGATAATTTAAGAAAGAACGTCCTTTATGTCTGAACATGAAGGTTCGTAAATACCTTTATAAATAAATTACTTTTAAATTGTGTTATTTTCATAAAATTACGCCACGGAAGAATATTAATATATAAATCACATTAACAGAAAAATAGATACATTAAATAATTTTCTCTACAATTGTTCTCAATAAATTTACAATTGATAATTTGTTTTTAAAAATCTTTATTACAATATTCGTACAGGCTCTTTTTGTTTTTAAAATCTATATTACAATTTTCGTACAGGCTCTATCTCAAGAGTTGCCAGAAAAAAAGTGCTCCTGAATCCGAGTCGCCCTTATTTATTGACTCGAGAACTTGTCCCCACTATTCGAGTTTCGCTTATCTCTTCGCGGTTCTTAAACATTCTTTTGTTTTTCTGTCGGCGATCTTAAGACTAAGGATTGCGGGTTTAATTTCTACAAAAAATCAATCGCACCGCTATGTACGATGTATAATAATATTAAATCTAGCTTCCTATGACGGTTAAACTCTTTACAGATTTGCCGCGCGCGTAATAGAATATTCAGCCGCGGATCGGGTGTTGCGAGGTTATTTAAGCGTTTACAGTTTTCATTTTCCCCGTAAGCGTTTCCATAGGCCTTCGGCCCATTGTCTGCCGGTCATTTTTCGTTTTCATCGCTTCCTTTCAAGCGGAGACCTCCTGCCTTCCTTTTTTTTTTGTTTATTTTTAATATCGCCGACTCTTATATCACGAGTTCTCGTGATACGTTTTCTATGCTTACGGGAAGAATATCTGTCAATTAGTAAAAGTAATAATCGTTATTGATATATTAAAAAATTTATTTGAGATCCTATCATATAGGCCTAGATTCTTTAAACCTTAATCCATCAATTTATCATCTATTTAGTCAATGCTCAATCACCTACTTAAAAAACATTAATCGTATATAAACAAGTGTTAGATTTGTGAAACTGCAATATATACTTATTCAATAGATATCTAACTTTCAGTTCAAAGATATCTGAATATAAAAAAACGTATTCAGGTTGATATTTAATTTCACGCGACGATAAATTTTAATTTAGTAAAATACGTGAAATTTATTGTGGTAAACTAACTCAGTTTAATATTTCCAAAGGATTATTTAGCCATCTTGATTCACAAAAATCCTGCTAGAATCAACGACTTTATTAAATTAAATTCAATTAAATACTATAAATTAAAAATTAAAAAAGACAAGATTTTATGGATTTTCTTTACATTGCTGGCATCTTATTAATTAGTTAAAAACAAGGTTAAACTTTTATTTAAATTATCATATATAACTAGCCATGATAATGCTATCAATATATATTTAAATGCTATAATGATGATTATGTTAAAATATTCGAAAATTATCAAAATTGGTTAATAAATAAATTTAATTTCTAATACAGCATTATAATATCATAATTAAATGTACAAATAAAAAAATCATTATATCAGAAATTTATAGTTTTTATAACTTATTAAAATTAGCTTTCCCTATTGTCGAGGCAGTACTTCTAGCGATTTGAGAAATAACCAAGTCATATGTAAATTTTCTTCGTGAAACTTATACCTTATATTTTTAAATTCTAAAATTCTTACTAGATATATAATAAAATTCGTATGAGTGCAAAGACGAGTGAATACAAACTCTAGTTAAATCTAGGTTCTCCACATGTAAATGGATATGATAGGAATGTATGTACAAAACGATCCCCTTAAAAAGGGCTTATCCACTAATTGTTTCTGAATGCTGGAATAAATTCTGGAATAAAAAGACTCTCATTTATTTAAGTAGATGAATGAGATGTATGGAGAATAATAGCTATGGTGCATGATCAGCTTAATATCCGGGGAAGAATGTGTCGGGCAGTCCTATTTTTCCTTAAGTAAAATAGGGTTGCACGAAGACACCAAGTTGATCTAGACATCAACTAAGGACAACCCCCTAGCTTGATGTACGCAGTAGGTCGGTTGAGAAATATTGATATATAATCACACATGTACATACACGTGCAACAAGGCTTTTAGAAGTCTGACCTGGGATGAGGATGAATTAGGATCAAAGTTCTGAAAATGTCTGGAGAATACAGGAGAAAAAATGAGGGATGCGCACTCAGGTCGTCAGATAGAATAGGAGCCCGATGTGGATCATAGAGTCCTGACGCCCTTATTAGCAGGTGTAAAATCCTTGACTTATACTCCAGGATGATGCCTGGATTGAGCCATACTAATCAACAATGGGTCCTTCTCCGAAGCCACTATAACTGAAGAAACCTCGGTACTCTTAGTTCATTTCTCATCATTGTGAATTGAAATGAACAGAAGTCTTAGCCATCCTACTACAATAACCCATATTTACTTTTAAAAAATTCAAATGGATATAACTAATATAATAGAAACGGTCAACGCATTTGATTACGTAGTCCCATGTGGTAAGGCTATTGAAATACTCGTTGATGAATTTTCACTCAACTTCTACAACTTCTGATACCAGTTTGGAACTCACATTCTTCATTGCTATTGCCAGAAGGACATGGAGTGAATTAAGGGAAGCATTGATTTCCTGCCTTACTATATAGGAGAACAGCCTATAGTAATAAACATGGAGAGCGCTAAGCTCGTTAAAAGAGGGGTTACTAGTCTTACATCAGTAAGGTACGAGGAATTCATAAATTCAGTATTCATTCGAATTCTATGAATTCAGCCAACGTATAAATCAACTAATCCGGTAGTTAAATTTTTATTATAAATATAAATTGTGTTATTATAAACCATATTAATAGAATAAATTAACAGTGGACTGGGTTATTGTCAACCTTTTTTTTTATACATTATAAATATTTTAGATAAACAGATTGTGGAGGTTTTAAAATAAATTATATAACACAAATAAAAAGAAAATGCTTTAAGGCACACGTTCTTTAATAAATTTATATTACATTTTTTAATTTTATAAATTTTATAGGTATTATTTTATATGATTTTATATAGACATTTTGTTAAAATAATAAATTTTTTATTTTTTTTAAATGTTTCATTTATATTTCAAACATAAATATCAACAAAAAAAATTTACAAAATAAGCATTTCCATAGCCTCAAACTTCAACAGTAAAACGTGGTATACATATTTTTATTAGCATTTAAATATACATATTTTTGTTGGCATATTTGTACAATACATTTAAAGATAGTATGTATAAAAATTATAAGATTTTAGTTTAATATTTGCTTTATTTATTCATTTTTCTGTTCCATACAGAAGAATTTACTTATTTTATTGGTTTCATAAGATAATTCATTTCTATATACACTTTAGTTAATATTCCTATAATTTTTATTATAGATATTTTATTTAAAACATATATTTAACTCTGTAACTGTATTTTCTTATTGTACTGATGTTTTTTAGTCTTTTTGATAACTACAGAGTATGTGAAAAATTAATAAAATAATATTACTTTTTATCTATTTTTTATTTTCTAGATAAACAAAATTTTTACCACGATTTTGAGAATCAACAACTTCTTAATTAATTAAAATATTTATTTAGATTTCAATATAAAATGTTTTTTTATTTAGTTACGGTTGAAATGTTTTTAATAAACATTTAATAAACAAAATTTTTCTTTAAAATCATCAAACAAACTTGTCCGATGTATCTTTTTCAGGAGGACTTGCTCGTTTTTATAATTTTTATAATTTTAATAAAAAAGTTAATTTTTTAAAATTATATTTCAATATATTGTGTTCTTCATTCGTATAAGGATACATTTTATTTTTCATTTTTTTTCTTTAAGTTATTAAATACACGTCGAACAATATTGAAAAAATTATGAATACAAATAAAAAAAAGTTTTTTTTAAAAAAATTGGAATTAATATATAGGTGGGTTCATTTAATATAAAATTTTAAATATTTTTTTGGCTTAATCCGTAATTTAGATTTTTCTAAAAATCTATTAAAATATACGATATTTTAGGAAGATTGATGAAATTTTTTAGATTTTATGCAAAAAATATAACATAAATTTTTCTAGTTCTTGATTATCTTGCATATATGTTTTTGAGTGACACATTAATCATATCATTCTTAGTATATAATATTTGAAAAAGAAAATGTTTTAAATATTATTTTCAGTTTTCGTCCTCTTTTAGTGAAGGTTATTCACGCTTGCGCAGAAATTTTAGTACATGTTCGAAAAATTTTAATTATTCAATAATAGAAATAATGATTTTAATGAAATTTTAGAGAGAATGCTCGTAACTTATGTGAAAATCCATTTATGCAAACAAAAAAACAAATTTGAGGGGATATATTAAGTATTTATTGAGTCATTGGATTTTCAAAATTTTGGTACTTCAAAATGCATATGATTTTTTCTCAAAATATAAAGGGATACAGTTAAAAAGCATAACACTTTCAAGAAGTGCAATTGACAATATGCTCTTCTATATTTTTTTCTGAAATTCGACAGTTCGTAAGTTGGTATGAGAGTAGTATATTCTGAGGGTTGAATACAAGCGACATTGAAATACTTTATAAATATGTCGAGCGAATTCTTGTTTTTCGTATGTGTAATATTATTAGCTTGAAATATTATTTTATGTTATATTAACAAGTTTTCTTATATTTAAGGTCCTAATTAAATTTTTTTGTTTTTATGAACTACCACAGTAAAAAATTTTAAATATATCGAAGATGAAGTAAATTGTGCATAAAATTTTTTACCATGAAGTTGTATAAAAATATTGAAATTATTGGAAACTACTTAAATAACTTATCAATTTTTACTAAAATAATCTATAGCTACCAATGTTTATCTGTGCTGCTTATTGCAATATTACCATGTTTAACTTATCGATTAAGAGAAAGTAAGTGAAGAAATAATTTATTATTGTATTTTTTAAGAATACAGTTTTTTTACGTATATTTTACTGTTTCAAAAATATTTATAAAAATAATAAAAATAATAAGATAATATTTATAAAAAAATATTATTTTTAACACATTTGAAGAATTATATTCCATAAAATAATAAATTAAATACTAAATTAAAAATTAAATTTTTTTAATGAAATTATTAAAAAAAAAAAATTAATATTTTTTCAATACTTCTATAAAACATGTATGTGTATGATATTGATATAACTACTTGGCAAAGCAGGTAAAATAAACTTTTTTTTACAAAAAATAATTTAAATTATAAATATACAAAATTAAAATATTTTAGATTATTTGAAACTTTTTTCATACATTAATTACTATTAAAATATTACAATTTCATAGAATATAGTATACAAAACTATTCTATATCCACAATGTAATTAATTTTTTCCATTATCTAAAAATAAAGTTTTATAGAATATTAAGTTATATATATATATGTATTATTTGCTCAATATCTCAATAAAAATACTTTAATTGTAGTATTTTATTCTATAAAACATTCTCTCAAGTGTATAAAACAAATATCAGATACATAAAGTCTATTAATATTATGAATTCAAAATATATAATTAATACTTTATTAAACATTTATTTCAAAATTATTTAATAACAATTAAACACTTAACTTATATAAAATAATAATTGAATAATAATAATTAAACAAAGGTTGTGCATAATTTTATTTTATGTATTTATATATAATACGATTTTTATATAAGTAATATGTATGTTTAATATACATATACATTGTTTATACAAATAAAATTAAATATTCATATAAATATTTTTAACCAATTATCTTAATGTATTACTTTTAATATTTTATGAATGTACCTTAATTCAAAACTATAAAATATTCCTGAAAATTTTTAGCTATATACAATTAGTTGTTAGAAAAATATAATTCGCTACTAGAATTTTATTTCAAATTTTTAAAAAATTCCCTATTTTTAATAAAAATTATAGAAATTTTTTCTTAAAACGTATTCTTATAAAATGAATCTATGAAATTGTTTTTTAAACAATGTAAATAAATATATAATTGACGGTGAAAAATCGTGATTTTTTGTACAATTTTCACAATATAATCGATAAATATATGTATGTGCTTAAAAATTGGAAATTTTAGATACTTTATTATACAAAATATGAACAAAAAGTAAATGTTCGAAGTATTGCAGTTTAAAAGTATTAAATATGGCAATGATGGATATGAATAACTTCATATGTATATTGAAACGGTATTATTTTAATCCCATTATAACTAAAATTGAAGCACAATACTTATCCTTTTATCGACGAAATACAAACAAAAATAAATATAATTAACAATATTTAATGCGACGGGAAGGTAAAAATGATTAATAATGACAAATAACTGAATTGTAAACAAATTTTATTTCTAAAACGCATGATATCTTCAAGCGAATTATCTCTCAGATGTACAATTTTAGGATGCCGACGCTCGCTCGTCGTTTTCGTTTCACCGCCTAATTTCTCCTCACGGCTTCATTTTTTTCCTATTAATTAATTTAACGACTCCTACATTTCGTTCCTTTAACGCGCGCACTCCTTTTTCTCCCTACTTCAGCTTTTCGCAGAAAAAACCTTCTTTCTGCTAAGAAGAATAAAGTCAATACAAATCTAACGAAATCTTGCTCAAAATAGCCCCGCCGTTATAAATCAAAAGTTCATAATTCATTTAATCTGTGAGAATTCAGGTGTGTTTCCAGCTCTAGCTCGCACATCGACCCACTCGACTTACTAGGATGGTCTCGTACGTCAACCCAGCACAAAAAAAACAAAACAAAAAAAAATTTTAATCAGCTCCAATTTGCATAATGACCTACTGGAGCCGTCAAGTTCTTAAAAAACTCTTGAATTACTAGTTTTCTGTTTTATATTATTAAATTTAACTCGCGCCATGTGAAATAATAAGTAAGAAGTATATTGATAAATGACCATACTGTTATTCGTTTAACGAAGTTATAGGGAGAAAGAGAAAGATAGAGCAAAGCATTATTAGATAGAATAGTGGGCGCGAGATGTTTTTATATTTTTACGTAAATAATCGAATAGTATTTTATCGAAAACGACGGTGATTTTTTTTAATGCGTCGCAAATCTACATTCGCGAAGCTGTGCCATTTTGTACCCATTAATAAAGTCATATTGAATACTGAAAATATAAAAAAAGTAATTGGTACACATCCTCGGTCGGGACATGTCGAATGGCTTCAAAGTTCGCGAAATATCAGCTACAGAATGAGAAATTTAAAAGAGAAGTTAGCAAATACGATGCTCTCAAAGCATCGTTCGAGATGAGCCCACCAGTGAATACCAATTCGTAAATTTCAGAATTAGAAACGTCAGTTAGTGATATAAATATTTCCAAGTAAATGGCAAGCTATGATACAAACAATTCTGTAATTTTCGTAATATAACTAGTGTGCTGATGAAAAAACTATTATAGCGTCGTAAAAAATTCCGCAAATGCGATTAATTAGGCCAAGAATTAACCACTTTATGACAATTAATGAAATGTCAACGTTTTCAGAGATCCTATTAGAATGGAATGATTTAAAAGAAGAACATAAATAATTTTCATGAATAAGAAAATATTCAGAAAAGCAGATTCGAAAGCAGGTTTTCCGTCCCTGATGGAGAGTCAAGAAATTCAGTTGAAACTATATTCTTTAACAAGCAAACCATAAATGAAATAATGCGTCAGCTAAATATTTGTTACAAGAAAAAAGAGATGATAGCCGATAAAATCGTGAATGACCTACGATCGATATTGTCTATAAGCTCCAGCAAAATAAACATTATAGAAATAGCCGTACATGTAAACAATGTTACAGGCGGTTTCATTTCGTTGAAACCATTTAAATATATCAACATTTAGGAAATTGCGAATTTAATAAACAGTAAATTTCCATTTTCATTGTTGTATGAATATAACGGTTAAAGACAGAAAGAGTCTAATGATAACACTGAGCTTGAAAAAATCACTGATTTCTTAAACAATAAAGCAGAAAGCATGAACGAAAGAATTCTTGTGATGTGTAAAGATTAAAAATCCCACAAAGCGGGCATCGGAAACTAAAAGCACAAAGCATTATCGAATTAGAAATAGTACAAACCGAGATTCATTAAAAATAAATGCGGATAATGACGAAATCAAAAAATCTCGGTAAAGTTAAGCATAGAGTCAGGAAATGTATTGTATTCTCAGAAATTAATAGTTACTAGTGTTAAGATCCATCGAGATAAGAAATAAGGAAAATATAAATAAATATAATCCTATTTAAACACATACTTATGCATACACCATAAAATGCAATTGGTTCAAATGTATAACATAAAAAAATTCGACACACTGTCTAAGCATCCTGTTTATTTTGCCCCGTACGTAGATCCTATTCCATTCCCTAAATTTTCTGTAATATTGTTTTCTCGAGTTGCGGCAGCTTTGATAATAACCCCAGCAGCATCAGCCTATTGAGAACGTAAGAGATTATCCAACACGACAGAGGTTCTTGCGTGGATCCATGGTACCAAGGTTATTTTCCAACTGCGTTGGTTTACCGGTCCTACTATGTCCCTTTATTACTCGACGCATAGTGCCATGAGTTTTTTAAGTGCATAATTCGATCCACAATTATAAGGTTATAATTCGTGAACGATCGGGATTGTATTAATTCTAATCCTTAAGTTTTAAAGCATCATTACGTTATTTGGTTGTTTCATATCGGTCAGCCTCTACGTAATATGTGAAGAAAAATTTTAATTTATAATAAATCAAAAAAAAAAAATACCTAAAATATCGAATTAAACTTATGCTTAAAAAAATAAAATATAAAATAAATGAGTTTTCTATTAAAGTAAATGAATATAAAATCAGAATCAGAATCATTTCAATAAAATTTTATGTTTAAAATCAAAATAATTATTTTTAATATATCGAATATTCTAAAAAAAAAATAATGAAAAAGTTTTCCATTGAAATAAACAAAAATTTAATATTGATAGAAAAATATGCGTAAATTTCCGATACAATTTAAAAAAATTAAATAGTTAGCAATTATTCATAATCAACTATCGTTTATTTAATGATGTGTAGTACAGTAAAGCAAGAAACTGTTCTTTCTTTATGTTGAACAGGCCAAGCCATCTCAGTCATTCAACTTTTAATTAGATAGTTCCATTTTCTCTATGTATGCTGCTTCCTAACTTCATTCAAGCTCCTAATCAGTCTACAGATTGAAAACCCACTTTAACATATCAATTCCATAAGAATAGGTATTTAATACAAATTTCTATAACTTTTGTTAAAATCTGTGAATTGTTTAAAAATTAAAAATATGCTTGTCTAGTATTAAATTATGCTTAGTTAAAAATTTTCAAGAATATTGAGTTAAGCCTAATTATAACGTCTCAAAATTTTTAGTAAATATTCCTTCATATATTTTGATGATATCACAATATCATATCTAAGAATAATATTTTGGAATTTTATCTTGTAACTACATAACAAAAAACTGAAACGTAAACCAAAATGCCTATACATTAGAATCATCTATAGCTTATCACCGTGGATACGGTTAAAAAATGATTTTGTAAAACACAAAACTAAAATAGAAAAAATAACAAAATGAAATTCAAAAGTGAGCCAAAAAAGTAAAACCATCGCTTTTGCCGTTTAACCAAATAAATTCTCATTTGAATAAAGTTTCGTAATATTTAGTTATTTTGGAATAAATAATAATATCAAGAATTACCAGATATTTAAAAATTAAATAACTTGAAATAGTGACAAATGCTGCAAACAATTTATATTATATCCAAATAGCCTTTTTGAATTTAATGGTTTTTTTTAAGTTTCTATTGTATAACAAGAATAAATCGAACTTAACTATCAAGTAACGTAAAATTTTAAATGGACCTATAATTATTTATCTTAAAATTCATTTTGTAAGAATGTATATTTATAAATTATTCTTACTGCTTTAGGGTTATAATCAATTAGAATTAAAATATTTGTAAATTTCATCAATCATCATTGATAATAGGTAATATTATTACAAAGTAAAAAATCAATTATAAATTTTTATGATAAAAGTAAATTAAATAATTATTCATAACTCCTTTAAATTCTGAGATGTATCAATGATACATCTTTAAATTAAAAAAAAATAACCTAGTAGATAATATTTATATTATTTAATTTACATTAAATAATCTAATTTAATTACATTTTTTAGATAATTACAATTGTACTTTAGAACAATTTTCATGCCGAACTGGAAGTGGTGAATGTATTGCATTAAATTGGATGTGTGATAATAATCCAGATTGTGCTGATGGATCAGATGAATTTGATTGCAGTAAGAAAAATTTAATATTTTTTACTTATAAGGAAACTACTTTAATTTTTAATATACACAAATAACTTTAATATATCATGAAACAATAGGGTTTTCTGTTATGTACGTTTAATTACAAGTAATTGAAAAATCTTCGCTAAGGATTGGCGCCACAGTAGGTCCGGACCAACCGAAAATACTTTTTCATTCATTCACCAGTTCTGTCGTGTGTCGCATTATATTATATCTTCTTTGTCGATAGCTTGGCTTTTGAAATCTTAGTAGCGACAAAATCTATGTTTAATTTATATACACTTTTATATGCTAGGATTAATGATATAATAAACATGAGGTACACCGGAATTTGACCTTTATTATACATGAAACATAGAATCTATACAGAATTTTATAACATTAAACCATAGTTCAATTATTCATTACCATTCAATTTTAACTGTATTTATCAAAAAGAATGTTATGATTTTGAAGTATAATGAGTGATATTAGCATATTTAGCTCTTTTGCAAGACTAGTTCAAGAGAAAATAATTCTTATTTAATAACATTTTCACAAATTTATATATGTATACACCGTCAAAAAATTAATAATCACCAGTGTTGCGGTTTTGGCAGTATTATGGTTGACTCAGAGAAAGTAAATAAAGGTAAAGTACTCTAAACTTTGAGCTAATGACAATATAGAAATACAATTATTTATGAATCGATATAAGATGACTCCAATAACAATAACAAGAAAAAGATGAGCAATATATATTTTATGTTGAGAAACTTTTTCAGTAATAAAATTTTAACAGTTTAACATTTGTTAAAAACCAAAATCTTAATACAAACAATAATCGGGTTTTAAAATAATTTTTGAAAAGTTATTTAAGATTATTAATATCACGAAAAAAATTTATCTTCATCTTTAAAACACCCAAAGAGGTTTTTTAATTTTATTCAAATCCAAATATTTTAAAATTATTATAATTGATCAATGTGAGGTTATTTTGGAAAAAAAAAATCATTCAGAAACTAATTGTCATAATTTAGAGAATAAAACAAACTAATATTCAGAACTCATGGTATGTAGCAAATACATCTGCAATGAAAGTAAACAATAATATTCATCACTTAAATATGACTGTATATGCAAAATGTGAAATGGAGACGACGAAGAATTAAATTAATAAATGGAAAATGATTAAATGGTACGGAATTGTTGGGAAAAGTACTATTATAATAATGAATTACGATGAAATATTTGGTAAACTAATTGATTAAATAGCACATACAGCCGAATCCAATAGTATATATATATATAATATATATATAATATATAATATATATATATATTCAGCATAATATATTAATTTATTAATAACAACAATAATTTATTATAATAAGAACACTTCAATAATCGGAATCAAACAAATATCATATTACAATAATGGTATATTTGAATAAAATCTAAAAAAGATAAAATGAAATTTTTTAACTTTGCATGCTTCTATAACGACTACTATATTAGTGTAAGCTAATTTTAATTTAGAAAGCGAATAAAAATATATAATTTTTTAAACAAAACTCTTAAATTTAATTTAAAGATGAGTAAGCGAGCAAGTAAGGTTAGGTAGGCAAGAGGGTTTTTACCTCGTACATGCAGGCTTTGTTATTGTGCACCAATCTCCTCGATTATTTCATGCATAAAATTACCAGCCCTCCAGTGTAACTTTCCTCGAGATCGAAAAGCTGTCCTCCGGTTTAAAACAGAGGGAGTTCCATGCCTTGCACGGTGAAGCTCAAAGCCCTACCCCATTATTCCAGTATCAACGATTTTTCGCATGTCTTGATGCAGCCACAAACAAGAGAATATTCCATATATAATCGAAAAATATAGCCTTATTCGAGTTTCTAACCGATGTTTAGATTTGTCATTAGTTATTTATTTCTCTCTGTTTTGCTGAGGTTATAGTTTTTCGCTAATGTTTACTATTCCGGGAAAGTGGTGCCGAGATGGATGAACTAACACGAAGTTCAAGCTCCTTCCCTCTCTATTATTCAGGCACCGATCACTCTTGCCGTGCTTTTGTATGACCAAACCCCCGGTTTAACTTTCAGTTGCTCTTTACATATTACCGAATTTCCTGATCGTTTGTAGTCCATCCAGCTGTATTATCACTCTTAGAATGGCATCGAGTTCTATTTCGCTGAGATCGTCAATTTTAGAATGGGTACTCCCCATTCCTCTCACCTTATTTTTGTGAATGTAGGGTAATGATATAGTAGATTTTCTGTAGTCTTATAATTGTGACAAATCTACAAGTTCTATCTGTCCATGAATTGTAGATGGTATTCAACTTGGCAATGACCTGTAAACTAATCTTTCACTCTTCTTATATCCTATCTATTCAACCTAGCAAGCTTTACTTACTATTTAAAGGATAGTTCAGTACCAATTAGTCTTGGACTACCTGAGTTACGAAGCACTGTTTCATCTCATCTTGGTTTTAGTTTGTTGACAGAGGAAGATTACTTTTTTCAGTTTCTGTTTTAGTATTTTTTTGTTTGTGTTCGTTCGTTGCATTATGGATGTTATAACCCAAAGTGTTTTTGTTTGATATGACTAATTATACAACCTTCTTACTTTCCTATAATATCTTGAAGTTGAGCTTCCACCAGGAGACATCATTCCTTTGGAGTCTATCATATTCAGAGTAATTTAATTCATACGTTTCTTTGATAAAAGTGGTAAGAGTGTAGTTTTTGTGATTAATTATGGCCACATTGCTGTATGAAGAAATGAAACTACACAGTTTTGCGTTAAGCTTTTTCCCCTAATATACACCCCGGTTGATTCTTTAAGATTTCTAATGGGTGCCTTTTTTCATAAATGTTAAAGGTAATGTAATTGTAGTTATACCTCGTCAGAGACTTTACAGTTTGAGCACCGTTTACTAATCTATATTTTAATATGCTAAGGTTAGGTCAATAATTTCCTTTCTTATGAAGTTTTGGAAAGTTTGTTTATTGCCTAGGTTTAATGTTTATAATTTTATTGTCAACAGATATTCTATTAGTTTGTTGCCTGTTAGCATAGTGTTTGAGCTACCTCAGATTTTCTGGTAGGCGTTTGCATAACAATCCAGCACCAGCTCCACATTTTTACATTCACAGTAATTTTTCAGGGCCGTTATCTCCTTTGAAGGACAGTCCTCGTTGTCCTACGATAAATATACTGACACTATCATTAGTGTTCCTTTTTTACCTGTTTCATCTATGTAATGAAGGAGTACAGTAACCAAATATCGTCTCTAGTGGTTGGGTTGTGATTCCATCAAATCTTTGATAATCAAGCTAGTGTTGCCCAAAAAAGTAGATTTAAAGTACATAAGTACATTTGTAGAATTTCAAATAATTTATTTATTAGCTTTTTTTTATAAACCTGGAAAATAATGACTACGTTTTCTGCATGCCAGATTAGACAAATTTCTCGATAATGCGTATTCTTTTGTAAATTTTTCTGACAATCGGCTTTTAGTTCATATAATTTTAAGTGTACGAGAAAAATTTATCATCATTTTTCCCTTTTACTATCACTGGTATAACATAAATTAGAATACATATTTTAATTAATTGATAGCAATATAATAATTGATTATTAGCATTTAAAAAAATGAAATCGTTAAGTAAAATTAATATTGGAAGGTTAATTATATCTCTTCAAATCGGAATAGTAAATAACATAAAAGTATATGAAATAAATAGATTAATATTTTCTTCAATATAAAAGCTTTAAAATAAATATAATTTAAAAACATATAAGTAAATATATTTTCTTTTTATATCATCTTAATTGAAAATAAAATAATTAAGAATTTATTATAATCCAATAATCTGTAAGTTAAAAACTATAAGACATATATAGTCTAAATATTAATAATTAAAAAAACTATAAATATAATTTTTTGAGATTAAATTTTATTTATAAAAAATATTTTTAATTTTCAACTTTTTAGATAGCACTTGCCGATTAGATGAATTTACCTGTAATAATAAATATTGTATTCAACATCAATGGGTTTGTGATAATGATGATGACTGTGGAGATAACAGTGATGAAAAGGATTGTAGCTTAGTTATTTGCAATCCAGAAAATGATTTTGCTTGTTCTAAACATCATTGTATTATATCTCGTTGGCATTGCGATGGTGATTTTGATTGTCCCGATCAGTCAGATGAACTTAATTGTCAATATCTTGTTTCTCACAAACATCAAAATTATTGTACAAATTATGAATTTGACTGTGGTGATCGCATCACATGTATTCATCAAAGTTGGTTATGCGATGGAGAGAAGGACTGTACAAATGGAGCTGATGAAAATCTAAATAACTGTAAAAATATCACATGTCAAGAAAATCAGTTTCAATGTAATAACCAACACTGTATTTCTGGTAATTTAATTAAATATATTTACAAGTGATATCGATATTTACTCTCTAATATATATTTTCAATATTCAAACTATTAAATAATTAATATTCTGCTATATGCATTATATAAATGAATATTATTTATATAATTAAAAAAAAATTTTTGAGGAAATTATAAAGTGATGATGCATTTGACTCTTGATTACAAAAAAATTAAATTGTCAATATTATTCTAATTATTGACACTTTGATCCTTCGATTCTGTTAAATTATGTACAAAGTTTTCATTTTGTAGGATAAAGTATCATGCTATCTTTCTTTTTATAATCCAGAAAAAATTCGTGAGATGAAAACTAAAGTAAAATCATTATTATAATAGATGCCATTATGTATTTAGAGTAAAAAAAATTTTTTAAAAAAAGTTCAGAAACCTTCTAATTTTTAATCATTATTAAATAAATCAAATTTCTTAATTTTAATAGCAAATGAAAAAAAATAATAACAAAGTATTAAAAAAGTCAAATTTTTAGACAAAAAGATTTTATTTTTGTACTTATATAAGAACAAAAATAAAAAAAAATTATTGATTAATTTCAATTATGGGAAAACATATAAAAAACTTTTTTTATATACCGTGAACCTTCACATTTTTGATGTCTTAAAATTACAAATTTAGCATTCAAATAACAGGAAGTTTCTTTATTTAATACAATCATTTTATCGATTCTTAATATTTTAAATAATTGAAATTTCATTGTATGTAAAATTTCATGTAATTTAATGTAAAAAAATTTTTTACTTTTACAAGTAATTTAAGGACTTATACAACATTGTCCATTTTACATTATTTTTAATCTCCATATATTATTATTTATTTTGACCTTTAATACAAAATTTTAATTTCAAAATTTATAAAAAAGTCTTTAAATGACGCATTTTGTCAAAATTTCAAAAAAATTACCTAATTAGTTTTTTTATAGACCCTGAAAAAATTGTGTTTTGAGGATGCGAAATTTGGGAAACATCTTAATGTAGAAGAATTATAGATGAAAACTATCAGAATATCTTTGATTTGTTTCTTTAACTACTTGCTGGACTTTTGTTAAATACCGTTAGATAATCTGATTAGCTGTGCATTGTTAATCATTTTTCATTAACAATATTCAGTTTAAATTTTATTAGAATGAAATAATGAATAAAATTACTTTTATAATAAAACAAAATTGTACTTAAAAAAATAATCATGTGTAATATAATATAAATGTATATATTATATTATTTATGAACTTTTGTTTTCGGTCCACGATCGGGCAAATATCGGATGATAAAGAAAGGAAAGAAAGTGTGTTGAGAGAGGAGAATAAAGGGAGATATAGAGAGCTAGGATAAATGTGGGCGAACAAATCTTTGGAATAGAAAATAGGAGAGAAGGTAAAGAATAATGTGAACAAAGTAATGTTAAAATTCAAATTGAGAAGGAAAAGAGAAGGTGGTGTGCAAATGGGTAAAGAGGGAAACAAAACGCCGGAGATCGAGGAGGGAAGGGTTGCTGTAATGAAACAGGGTATATAAAAATTAGAAAGAAAGACAAAGACAGAAATTTCGCCAAGTCACTAAGATTAAGAGGCGGGAAGACGGCGTCGGCACACACAAAGGCGGATAGTGAGAAAAAGATGAAAAAGGTAAAATTCGCATGGGACAATAAACACAAGAAAGAAACTGAAAATATTGAAAAGGCAAAGGAGGAATTAGAAAGAGAAAGGAAAGAGTTTAAGAAATGGACGAAAAAAGATAGAAAGGCGATAAAAGAGATGATAAAAAAGATAAAAGAGAGTAAGAGGGAACGAGAGAGAAGGGAAATGGAGAGAGAAGAAAGAGAAAGAAAAAGAGAAGAGAAAGAAAGAAAGCGTGAAAAAAGTGGAAGGAGATAGAAAAAACGGCCCAAAGAATAGAGAAGTCAAATTTAGAAATAACGGAGTGGATGGCCCTGACGGAGGAAAAGCTATGTAGGTTAGATAATGAAAGGTATTGAAGTGAAGGAGATCTAGATGAAGAAGAGAGGAGAGTGATAGACAGATGGGCTAGACCAAAAGGAAGTGTAGGCAGTAAGAAATTACAATCAAAATAGATCAAAATACAAAACGAGTGATGCGAGATCCACCCTATCGAAGAAGGAGGTGAGGATGATGAAAGGATAGGTGAAAGTGAGAGAGAGAATGAACAGAGAAGAAAATTTAGTAGTGAGGGGTGTGAGAATAGAAGAAGTCAAAAAAGTGGAAGAAATTAGATGAGTGGAAGGGCTTTTGAGAGAAAGACTGAAAGTAGACGGAAAAGTGAAGGACGCATGGCTGAGTGGAAAAATGAAGATTATATAAATGGAAAGTTGTAGAAAAATGTAAGGAAGCTTAGGAAGAGAAGACGAGACAAATAGAGACAAAACTATATCTAGAAAGGGACCTCTGTTATGATGACAGAAAGATACAGGAGGAGATAAAAGAGTGGATACACAGAATGAAATGAAGAGGCTATTATGTGAGGATGGACATGAAGAAGGTATATATATGTGGAGAATGGGTGAGATGGAAAGAGGAAGAGGTGATGGTAAGACTGGTAAAGGAGATTGAAGAGTGAAGAAAGACAGGAAACAAATAAAAGAATAAAAAACGAGATCAAGTGGAAGAAGGAAAAGAGAAAGGAACAGAATTATAAAAACAGACGAATAGAAGCAGATGACAGGAAAAACAGAGAGAGAGAAAAATGGAAGGAGAAGCAAGAGGTAACAAAGGACTACAAGATTATAGCAAGAGCTGATTAAAAACAAATTACAAGAGTAATAGATATTAGGATTATTAGAGAAGAGGAGAGGAAAATTTAGACAACAAAGAGAATATAGACAATAAGCTAGTAAAAAGTGAGAAAAACGAGGAGACTATAATAATAATATGTGATAATAAGTAGAAATTATTATATATTATTATATATTATTATTATATATAAATATTATGATGGTGGGGTACAGTAAGGTGTTAGAGATGAGTGGAAATAAACAAAAGTTATAAAGACTATAAAGTATTTTGATATTATTGGATGTACACGGAAGCCCCGTCTCCGGGTCGAAAGACTGAAACGTAATCATTACTATTACTATTACTATTACTATTACTATTACTATTATATTATTTATATGTATATTATATATTTACTTTTCTATTAATTTTTGACATGTAACGAGACGGCTCCGTTCGCCCCCCACGGGTGGAGGGCAGAGTCGAGCGCTCGTCGAAAAAATTAGAAATAGTTTTCGCCGGGATAAAGCGGCAGTCGGTCTGCCCAAGAGTTGAATCGATGGCAGGCGGGAATAGTAAAAAAAATTAAAAGATAATTTATTTTAATTAAATTACCATCGGGGTTTTATTATCATTATTTTTATTTTATTATTTTATTATTCGTTTATTGATTCTTTCATAACAAATACAAATTTACCAATAGTTAATCATTTGATAGACCGCATAACTTATAATTATTGTAAGTTTCAATTTACAATGAATATATTTCGGTAAATTGGACTTTATAAAATTTTGAGATGTAGAATTTTGTGTAACACCCTCCATGTAAATATATTGAATGTGAAAGGTTTTTTGTGGGTGTGGTTGTGAATAAAACACTTTTTTAATTGATGTTTTTTTTGGCAACGTTTCGATCAACTTTCGTTGTCTTCTTCAGGCCTCTGTTTTATTGATAAATTTACAACAATTATAAAAAACTATTATATTACATTAATTTATAAAATACAAAGTTTGTTATTACCTTAGTATATTCGAATGTAGAAAGTTAGCACGACTTGTGTTGTCAATATTGTCGATATGTCAAGTTCGAATACACCAAAGTAACAATGTGTCGAGAATTATACTTCAGCTGAGTACCGCGTCATCATTGACGTCAGATGCTTATAGAGACCGTTTAACAATTTCGTATCTTCGTGTTTGTTTACAGTGTTGATATTTAATTGTATATGCAGCATTTCCGAGTTTTGTCTTTTTCTATAATTATTTTCTCTGTCTAAAATTATAACATTATCCTAATCTATAGTATGTTCATTATTTTCGAGTGCAATTGTATCATTGAATTAGTGTTGTAATGTTTTTTATGCTCGCAAATACGTTTTTTTAAAGTACGTTTCGTTTCGCCTTTTTAAGTAGCATTGCAATCTTTACATTTAATTTTGTATACGACACCAGCTGTTTCACATTTTTCTTGTTTCTCCTTACCAAATTTTATGATATAGTTTAATTTATTATTAATTTTGGCTACAGTGTTGATATTATATGTTTTTAATATGTTGCAAATTTTCTCATAAAATTTATTTATGTACGGTATTGAAATTATATTGTCAAAAGTTTTTTTGGGTTATTATTTAGAGGATTATTATACTTAGTTTTTCTCAGTCTATGTTTTATATGTTTTTCATAAAAGTAGAAGGGGTAGTCGTTATTATATAGAATGTTACACACTTTGTTTAAATTGTCATTATGGTAACCTTTGTCCGACAATAAAACTGCCCTATCTACAAGGTTATACACGATATTTCTTTTTTGGCTAAGATATAAAATGTTAAACGGTCTCTATTGTTACGTACGTAACGAAATTCTACATAAATTAGTGACCTATAATTCAAAGTTGCAAATTATAGCATAAAATTGGTAACGACTGAAATTATGAAATAGTTGATCGGCACAAAATTGATCCAAATTCACAAAAGGTTTGGAAGTAATTAACAAATACTAAAGACAAGTGGGTTAAACAGGTAGTGGGAGAATTCGAAAACTTGCAATAAAGAGATTATAAAAACTCAGTCAAGATCACACAAGGGGTTCCCGGTCCGAGTCGAGTAAGAAGTAACGCGTAATTAACGAAAGACGACAAGTGTAACAATAATTTAATAAACGGACGCAATTAGGGTACAACTGACATATCACGAGCCACACACACACATAACAAACTCTTTCTTCCGATTATATGAAATAAACGTAAAGTCGTGAATATTAATCATCGTATCATTCCTTGAAGTAACCCGATCCTGGCAAAGGCTGAGACGTTTTGACCAACTCAGCTACGGCGGAATAGTAACCCGGCGGTAAAATAAATAATACATAAATAAATATACATATTGACGCTACTTAAATTCGTAACATTGGTTCCGTGACCAGGATTTCCGTCGAGGTCGGAATTTTTTATTGATACTGAAGATTAAGATAACAACAATTTGGAGAAAGCTGATAACGATTGGAGTGATATTAATGTAAGTACTTAATAATTATTAATAAATTATTGATAATATTTATAAAATATATTGTTATTCATTTATATTATTATTGTTGATTGATTTGTGGAAATTTTATAAATAATAAATTAAATTATTCATTGAATTTCGGATCGGGATCCAAAATAATTTTTTTTTAAAAATAAATTGTGAATTTTTTTAATTAAATTGAAAAGTCGTGAGTGCTGAACTAATAAAGTACTAAATTTTTTTGGAATATATGAACTGCTAAAAGTAGGTAATGATTAGAAAATTATTTAATAAAAGTGAATCGTCGGAAGGAAAATTAGAGCAGGAATTAGTAACTTCAAAACTAGATAAAACAGGAAAGTGGAATAAAAAAAGCGAAGAAGTAATTTCATTTCAAGAAGCTTTAGGACTTATAAGTAAATCAATACCATTAGAAGTACAAATTCACGAGTGTAAAAATCATATAGATAATATAACAGAAAAAAGCATAATAATGGAGGTACCAGCTACAAATGTCACCACAAGCACAGTCATTACTGAAAAATCTAGTCAAGATGATATGAGAGATGATATGATAAGAATACTAGGAGAATTAAATAAATTAATAGCCAGAAATGGGGGAAAAGAATTAAATAATGCACTAGAAACAAACGATTTAAGTAATAATCATGGATTTAATAATAATGAACTGGGAGAACAAAGAATAAATAATTATCATAATTCAACAAATAATATACAACAACGATCGCATTATTATAAAGTAATTGAATTCATGCCTGAGTGTTCGGGAAAATCGGATGAAGTATTGAGGTTAATAAAATGGATTAGAAAAACCATCGAAATTGAAGGACCAGAAATAGAATTATATATACTCAGAACATTAGATAATAAAATAATTGGCGAAGCTGGGAACCAGTGTAAGTGATTGCAATAGAATTGATGAATTTATTACAAAAATGGGAGAGGTTTTTGGAACATTGGGAGCAATAAAAAATGCAAAAGCACAAATTAGAATGTGCGTACAGAAATATAAAGAACCTATAATGGAATATGGTAAAAGAATGACAAAATTAAAAACACAATTATATGCAGCGGTGGAATTAGACGCCATCATTCGGAACAAAGAATTTTATATTGACTATAAAAAATACATTAACTTGGTTAGAGAAGCTTTTATTTATGGGTTAGATGCAAAAATATCACCTCATGTAGGAAGTGCAAGACCATCATCATTGGAGGAAGCCATTAACATAGCTATACAAGTTGAGCATAGGTTGGGAACGGCCATATTCGAAAAAAATAAAATTAGGACTGAAGAAAATAATATAAATAATTCAAATGAACAAATAGAATGTGGATATTGCAGGAAAAAAGGACATGACACGCCAGGATGCTGGAAAGTGTTACAAGAAATGGAAAAAAGGACATGACACGCCAGGATGCTGGAAAGTGTTACAAGAAATGGAAAAAAGGACATGACACGGCAGGATGCTGGAAAGTGTTACAAGAAATGGAAAAAAGGAAAAATATCGGATTTAATAATACTGGACCACCTAGCCAATTTATGGGAAATCAAGGAAATTTTAATAATTTTAATAATCACAATAAATTTAGCAATGGATTTAGGCAAAATAATCCTAACAAAAATTTTAATGATAAATTTAGAGATTATAATAGGGGAAATTTTAACAATAATGGGAACCTTAATGGTTATCAACAGAATGGAAATCAAAGAGGATTTTATAATCAACAACAAAATGAAAACCATAGAGGGTTTTATAATCAAAAAATTGATAATAATAGAGGGTTTTATAATCAGCAAAATGAAAATCATAGAGGATTTTATAATCAGCAAAGTGAGAATCATAGAGGGTTCTATAATCAACAAAATGAAAACCATAGAGGGTTTTATAATAATCAAAGGACTAATAATTATGATGACAATTATAGAAACAAACCCCAATTTATTAATAACAATAGGGGTCAAGATAACTCACAAGATGCTAGAGTTAATTTGATAAGGAAAGATGAAACGATAAATAATACAAATGATATAGAGAATTTAAACTAGAAAAATGTTCAACACAAACTCTCGGTGTTGAACATAATATCTCCAAAACAACTATGAAATCTGCAAATATAAGAATAGCAAAAATAAATGCAATAAAAGAAGCAAATGACTTACCGGTAATAATGGTATATGCCGAAGAATTTACTAAAGGGAAGGCAACATTTTACGTAGATACTGGGGCAGAAATATCAGTGATAAAAAAAGATAAAATACGAGCGCAAAATAAAATATGTAAGGAGTCTCAAATTATGATTCATGGATTTACAGAAGGAAAATGTTTAACAGAGGGGGTGATAACTTTAAAAATTTATGAATATGAATGTGAATTCCATATTGTCCAGAATGATCATCCAATTGACGTAGATGGAATTCTGGGATGGGACATGATTACGAAATACAAAGGTAATGTTATGTCCGAGCAAAAAATATTAAAATTAGGGAACACATGGATTCCGTTTGCTAGAGATAATATGATAGAGATTCCGGGGAAAACTAAGAAAGCTATATTCGCTCGTGTAAAAGGAGATTATGACATAGGATTTGTACCACCACAAAATTTGGCCCCAGGTATTAAATTCGGAAATTTTTTAACAATTAGACAAAATGGCGTTGTAATTGCCTATTGTATTAACACCAATGACGAGGCAGTTACTATACCACTCCCGGAAGTAGAATTAATACCATGTGACATTGCAGATGAGAAATATGATACAGATATTGGAGATTTATATGATGAGAGTGATCAATATATTAACAACAAAATGATAAATAATATAACAATTGGAGAAAATTGTAAAGACAATAACAATGACATAATGAATGACATAATGAAATTTAATCGTTGGTTGAGTAATAATCCGAAAATTCAAGAAGAACGGTTAGAAAAAATCATGGCCCTCGTAGATCTTGAAGGGAGTACCAAGAAGAAATAAAATTCATTCGCGAGACAATTAGACCTTATGTAGGGGGTTTTGGATTAGATAACGAGCCATTACTAGCAACTCATTTAATAACATACAAAATCGAATTAACATCCGATAAACCATTAAAATCAAAACAGTACAGATATCCGCCAGTCCTTAAAGAGGTTTTAAAAAAAGAAATAACAGAACTAGAGAAAAAAGGCATAATTGAGCCATCATTATCACCTTATTGCTCACCCACGTGGATTGTACCAAAACAACCAGATGCACAGGGAAATAAAAGATGGAGATTAGTCACGGATTTTAGACAACTTAATGAAATGACGTTGGGAAGTTGTTATCCGATGCCCTTTATGAATAAAATTATCGAAAAATTATCAAAGGCCAACTATATATCTATTATGGATTTGAAAATGGGATTTTTCCAAGTCGAAATGGACCCAGAATCGGCGCCACTAACAGCATCATCGGGACCTAGTGGTAGTTTTCAATATAAAAGAATGGCTATGGGATTAAAGGAAGCCCCTACAACATTTATGCGGGCAATGGAACTAGCACTAGCAGGATTATCAAGGGAAGAAATTGAAGTATACTTAGACGACATTATGATTTTTTCTGAAACAATTGAAGAATACATGATACGATTAGAGAGAGTGCTTAGGAAATTAGAGAAAGCCAACTTAACAATAGAGCCGAAAAAGTGTCAATTTTTAAAACATGAAGCAAAAGTATTGGGTCATATAACTGGTGCGGGTAAAATACGCATGAACCCGGATAAAGTCAAGGCAGTAAAGAATTACCCCACTCCCACATCTAATAAAAAAATAAAATAATTTTTGGGATTCTCAGGATATTATCGTAAATTTATAAAAGATTATGCTAAAATTACTCTTCCGCTATTAGAAGTTATTAAAGGTCAAAGACCATTTTATTGGGAACAAAAACAACAAATTGCATTCGATAAAATAAAAGAAATATTATGTGACGAACCATTTTTACAAGCACCAGATTTAAATCAGCCGTTTATAGTTACCACCGATGCGTCGGATTACGCCTTAGGAGCTATACTAAGCCAAGGGAAATTAGGAGAGGATAGACCATGTGCATATGCCTCTAGATGTTTAAAAGGACCGGAGTTAAGATACTCAACGTATGATAAAGAATTATTAGCAGTCGTATTTGCAAAAGACCAATTTAGACATTATTTATATGGAACAAAATTCACAGTAATAACAGATCATGAGCCTCTGAAACACTTTTATACTACAAAACACTTAGATACGCGATTTAATAGAATGAAGGCATCGTTACAAGGTTACAATTTTGAAATAATATACAGACCGGGATTAAAAAACGCAAACGCCGATGCATTATCAAGGAATCCGACACTCCAAGAAAATGAGGTCAATCCTGAATTACCTCGTAAAGAATTATATGAATTGGCTGAAAAGCAGGAAAAACAAATGATTAACGGAAATAATAACAATAAGTCAATAAAGATTGTTAAAAAGGTGAAACAAAAGGAAAAATCCAGTAGCGAAAACGATTCAGAACAAGAATCGGAAGGGAGTGAAAGTGATGATTGGAAACCATACAAATACGAAGATCCATGGGAAAACAAAAAGAAAAGGAGAAAACGTAAGACTAAAAACAAAAATAATGTTATAGAATCAAAAAGCGAAACAGAAAGCGATGTTGAATATAATGAAATAAATAAAACAACAAATGAAATGGTGTCTAGTACACCTAAAGAAAATAGCAAATTAATTAGAATTCAAAAGAGGCTCAGCTTTCATGAATCATCCTCAAGTAATGAAGACGACAGTTCTCTAGAAACAATCGAAATAATTGACAATGACACCGAAAAAAATAATACAATAATGAATAAAAGTGACAGAAAAACAGACAATAGCAAAGAAATTTTGCAAGAAACAAATAATAAGGAGAGTAAAAAATATACAGTCGAAATTAAAAAAATAAATAATACCGAAACAAAAGGTTGGGATGTATGCATCAAAGAAACAAATAAAGGAAAAATTGATATATCAGAAGTAAGAGATAAAGACAGTTATTGGGAGGATAAGTTATCCACATTCGCCATAAATGAAAACACATTATCACCAATTATTAGTTTAAGCGAAATAATTAATGACGGAACAAGTAAATTGTCAAGTAATACAAAAAATTTAAGTAATTCAAATTGTGAAGAAAAAGGTAAAGAATATTTAAAATTATACAATCAAGGAGCCCATTGTGTTGAACCCGACATAAAATTAGCACGTGAAGACTTAGATCTATCAGAACCTCCAGGAAACTGTTTATTTCAAATCTTAAAAGTAGCCTCAAAATTACCAATATCACCTCTGGAATTAAGAAGGGAGCTATTAAAATCTACTTATTTAAATAATTATTATGATCCCATTGAAAAAAAGAAAATTCTAGAATCAAATAATAAATGGAGAACGGATGACTGTATTTATATTTTTAGCCAAGAATTCAAAATTAATGTATGTATCCACTTTGAAGTAAATGAAGGAAAATTTATATATTTTCATTTTATTAATAATATCAGGTATCCAATAATACATTTAAATTTAAATAATAACCATTACACTCCTTATATGAAACTAAAACAAAGAAAGATCAGCTGTACATCGACAGACTTTGACTCAGACGATAATGAGAATGACAAAGACGGAAATAATACAATGAATGAAGAAACTAAAATGATACCTACAATACCGAGTAACGAATACGGAAGGAATGATAAGAGCGCGGAGACGATCTGTGAACCTGATACGGAGCCAAGTGACAGCGGGCAGGGACCGAGGGCAGTGGGTCCGCCGGCGCTCGAACAATATCGCGTTACACGAATACACCTTCCAACTGACAGACCGCCATGGAGACCCTATGTGGTATCGCAAAAATTCACGAAAGTAAAATTAATAAACGATCATCCTTTCAAATATCGCGATAACATAGTGTTCTTAATGACAGGCGATTCATCGCTAAATACCGAAGTAACAGAGGCATTAATAGAAAGAGGGTATATTAAAACTGAAACATGGGCGAAAAGAAATTATTTAAAAGGGGAAATTAACTTGAAAAAATTACACAACATCAATATTATGGGCATAGTCATTAAAAATCACATAGAGGACTCCGCATTGAAATCTGATATAAAAAACAGCATTAAAAATTTAAAAATAATGTGTCAAAGGAATAATATATGTAGTATAGCAATAATCAGAGACTTACAGATATTAAAAGAATCGGAATGGAATTATTTAGTTGAAATTTGTAATGAAATATTTGACAACGAGGAAATTATTATCGCGTTAATAAAAGACAATTTACCCACCCCGAAAGTACAGGATAGATATTTAATAATAAAAGAATACCATGAATCAACAATAGGCGGTCATAGAGGTATTACAAAAACATATAAGAAAGTAGCATCGGATTATTATTGGAAAACTATGCGTCCGGAACTAGAACAATTCGTGAAAAGTTGCCATAAATGTCAAAATAATAAATTAATAAGGGTAAAAACTAGAATGCCAATGGTAATAAGTGATACACCATCATATGCATTTGAGAAAATGTCAATGGATTTTTATGGGCCTTTATCAAAAACAAAAAAGGGGAATAAATATATATTGACAATGCAAGATCTATTAACTAAATATTGCATATTAGTACCAGTAAAAAGAGCTACTGCTAAAGAAGTAGCCAGAAAATTAACTGAAAATATGATATGTTATTTTGGGCCCCCTTCCTCAATATTGACGGATCAAGGAACGCACTTTATAAATAAAACATTAGACGAATTTGCAGAAATATTCGGAATAGAAAAATTCAGTACGACAGCATATCATCCACAATCTAATGGAAGTATCGAAAGAATGCACCACACAATAACAGAGTATTTAAAAAGCTATGTTGATAAATATGACAATTGGGATGAGTGGATAAGTTTGTGTCAGCACGCATACAATTGCAAGGAACATGATGCGACAGGTCATACACCTCACGAGCTGGTCTTCGGTCGGAAGTCAAGGACACCCTTGGAATTTAAGAATAGGCAAGATCCTGAGAATTATGATGAAATACAAAGACGATTAACAGCTGTTCTAAATCAATTACAAACTATAGCCGGAATGAATTTAATTCAATCAAAATTTAAATCTAAATATTATTATGATAAAAAATGTAATACTAAGCATTTCAGGGAGGGTGAAATTGTATATAGACTTAGAGAACCAAAAATAGGAAAAATGCATAAACAATATGTACGACCCTATGAAATACTCAAAATTAATTATAAAAATAATAATGTTCCATTAAAACACAAAAAGGGAACCCGTGTATTACATATGGACAAAATAAAGAGATTCAATGAAATAATAAATAATACTTTGTGAAATAATCCATAAATTAATTAATAATATTCCATAAATGATAAATTATTATTAAATAAAAAAAAATATATACATTACTAAATATTAAACTACTATTAAATATAAGAAAACAATGATTAAATAATGTTATAAATGGTTATTGGTAATTATAATGTATCCATCAAAGGAAATTAAGACAAGGAATACAGGACACATGAGTTATAAAATACGCCATTAATACGGCAGACGGATTTATTAAGACACACCCACAATTTACGAGACGAAAATACAAATGAAAACAAAGTATACTAGACGATATTCATTTGCCAAGACAATATAAAATATAACACAATACCATAAGAAATGTAATCGAGGAACTAATTATCATTACGCCTTAACTCAAGCATAATTTCATTAATATAGGTAATTTAATAAAAAAATATGTCATAAATTATGGATAATGTAACAATAATTCAAAATTATTTACAAAAAAATAATAATTCTGGGGAAAAACTAGGACTAAGGGAAATACAAAAGTATAAAAATTCAAGAAATTGAAAAAACGATGCCAATAAAGTCTAAATATATCCAAAAAAAATATATAATTTTAAATAAATTTTTTTTACTATGTTTTTTTTTCTTTTGTTATTGCCAGAATCATTAATCAATGATTTTACATAAATTAATTTTGGAAATTAGAAATAAAAAAAATCAGGATTGCCGGGATTCGAACCCGAGACCATAAAGTTGGGTGTGATCCTTTTACCAATGAGCCAATAAGCTCATTATGGTAAGGTGTACAGCTCGGAAATATATAGTTCATATCAATATAGAGTAAGTAAAAACACAATTATGATATAAGATAATTATGTAATTGAGAATAAACAAATATCAAACCATTACTTCAATCCCTTTAACACCCATCATTGAGGAATCATAATAAAATAAGAATTGCATATGTTAGTGGGAGGCACGACCCGAAAATAAAGGAATACCTTTTAGGGCACTATAGTGCAGACATCACACCGACTTGCAAAATCTTTTAACGGCAATAATGAAAATAATATACAATTATATATTATAATATTGCTGTGTTTGTAGTATATTAATAGATTCCTCGAGTAAAGTGATAACAATTTATTTTTTTCTCTCTCATCTCTGCTCTATCCATTCCTAACTAACAATACCACTGTAATATTATTCTCATGTACCATAATATTCTTTGATATAAGTGAGATTAAATTTCTATAGAAGGATATGAACTAGACGAAATAATAATGGCAAAATTAACGGTCCAACAACATAGAATAGCACAAAAGTCATAGGGTAATTAATTAATGAAATAAGTAATTAATTGATAAAATAATAATAAATAATTACATATAACCATTTATAATGCATTACAAAAACTCCTCTATATGGTTGAATAAATAATTTAATTGGAAAAATACATTAATAAGATAATCTGTTTCAGATAAGTTATTAGGGTTATGACTATTATGTAACAATTTTTTTTTACCAAGCCAAACCGTGCAGAGAATCAACAACAATATCAAGACTAAAATAATAATGGATATAATAATAATGTAATAATAATAACGATAATAGTGTAAATGATAATGTAAATAAAGATGTATGTTAATTATGTATATAAATTATTAATATTATATGGAAGAAAGAGAGTACAAGAACAAATGTAGCGACCCGCAAGGGTAATAAAATCACAAAACACAAACATTCACACTCACACAAACAATATAAACATTATGATTCGACGAGGACGTCGAAATTGCAGGCCCGGATGTGTTACGTACGTAACGAAATTCTACATAAATTAGTAACCTATAATTCAAAGTTGCAAATTATAGCATAAAATTGGTAACGACTGAAATTATGAAATAGTTGATCGGCACAAAATTGATCCAAATTCACAAAAGGTTTGGAAATAATTAACAAATACTAAAGACAAGTGGGTTAAACAGGTAGTGGGAGAATACGAAAACTTGCAATAAAGAGATTATAAAAACTCAGTCAAGATCACACAAGGGGTTCCCGGTCCGAGTCGAGTAAGAAGTAACGCGTAATTAACGAAAGACGACAAGTGTAACAATAATTTAATAAACAGACGCAATTAGGGTATAACTGACGTATCACGAGCCACACACACACATAACAAACTCTTTCTTCCGATTATATGAAATAAACGTAAAGTCGTGAATATTAATCATCGTATCATTCCTTGAAGTAACCCGATCCTCGCAAAGGCTGAGACGTTTTGACCGACTCAGCTACGGCGGAATAGTAACCCGGCGGTAAAATAAATGATACATAAATATATATATACATATTGACGCTACTTAAATTCGTAACACTATAAACATCTTACGTCAATGATGACGCGGTACTTAGCTGAGACATAATCATCGACACATTGTTACTTTGGTGTATTCGTACTTGACATATCGACAACACAAGCCGTGCTAAATTCCTACATTCGGATATACTAAGGTAATAACAAACTTTGTATTTTATAAATTAATGTAATATAATAGTTTTTTATAATTGTTGTAAATTTATCAATAAAACAGAGGCCTGAACAAGACAACGAAAGTTGATCGAAACATTGCCAAAAAAACATCAATTAAAAAAGTGATTTATTCACAACCACACCCACAAGGAACCTTTCACATTAAATATATTTATAAAATTTTAAATTTTATCATCGGATTAACTCGTCGGCATTGATCCCCGGCAATGTTTACTTCGTAGAAACGTCTACTCAGGCACGACCCCTACGGAGGTTGCCGACCGTAAGAAACACCGAATGTAAACACGGATGCCAGTTATCCGAGCTTGAGTAATTATTTAGAATAATTATTTTACAAAATTTTACACGCAAAACGAGATTTCGAAATTTGATACTTTTTTAATATAATTATGTAACTTTTTATGTCACAAATTACACAATAACTATGTTTACAAACTTTATATTATTATTTTTATGATTTAATAGATAATATTAATTGTATTTAGATCAGTTAGTTTGTGATAATAAAATAGATTGTATTAATGGAGAAGATGAAAAAAATTGCTCCCAATTGTGGCGTACATGTGATAAATCTATTGAATTTGAATGTTCAAAAGGATTGTGTATACCGTTAATAGATGTTTGTAATAAAAAAATAGATTGTATCGGACAACAAGATGAAAACGAACATTTATGTGGAAATGATGAATGCTCAACAAATAATGGAGGATGTTCTCAAAAATGCATTGATTTACCTATAGGCTTTAGATGTGAATGCTATAAAGGGTATACACTTTCAGACAATATAAAATGCAATGGTAATAATTTTTAAACTGTATTATTGTTATGAGCATTAATTTATAATTTAACAAACATCAATTAATAAAAGAAAAATCATATACTTTTACTTGTAAATACATAGTTTTTATGTAGATACATTAATATTTACATATGATATATTTAAACTGAATGGTTGGGTAAGTATGACGTTTCATTTTAACTTGCCACGAATTTTGAAACCACCTGCAATTCACAGCTCGTCCCCTAGACTGTAAACATCTTTCTTTCATCGGTTTATATTCTGCCAGGTAATAAAAGCGAAAAATACATGGTCTATGTAAAAAGTATCGAAGGTTATTTTTTTTTCAAGCCGCTATTTATTGTAGCGATTTTGGTGAGGTCATAATATGTGCAGGAGAGTTTTTTCTATTAGTAACTTTTTTTCGATTATTAGAAGCGGCAGAATTTTAATTCATGCAAAGCGTGTTTTCCAATCTTGTAATACGATCTGATGAAGCGACTAGTGAAATATCGCTAAAAAATTAAATATTAGAAAAAAAAAGATTTTTAACCGTAACTATCTGTAAATTTTGATGAATTCAAGGTATTATGGTTATCCTGATCCTTACATGACAGATTGAATACAAAATTTTGTGTATGCCCTTAGCGTTAAGAGTCATTTCGGATTGTTTTTGGGTGTTGAGAATGAGGATGTCGACGACCTTCTTAAAAGCCTTATGTAATTTATATACACGTAATTCTTGAAGATATTTTAACATTCAAAAGTCTCTATAGTATTTTATCAAATTTTTACCATGTAAATATCTGTTCCAACAGTCAATTCATTCCGCCATGTGAAATTGTTACGTTAAATAGTACTTGAATAAAGCAACCCTTGATATGTTTCAGACAGACTATACACTTATCATTTGTTCCATGTGTTTGTGCCTAGCACAGCTATATGAAATTACAATCAATTTCTTCGTTCATTATCACCTCTCTTTTGACTGTTTGTGCATGGTAAACCTTCGAAAACTCTTTATCAAAGGTTAGATATTGATTCACAGTATCTATCTTACATTCGTCTTAATATATTGGAAACTTTTTAGTACGAAAAGTTTTTTAAAGTAATTATTTCGATATAATTATTTAAAATTTCAACAGTTAGTGAGTCGGTGTACTTTCGTCTCATGTGTTGTTATAGTCCCTGACTCGTTCGTTCGTTACTTCACAAGTAGATGATGAAATATTATTTATAATTGAATGTTTTTCGGTGAATTTCTCCTCGAAATATTATTATATTTGGATTGAATATATTTATTCAAATACGTTAATTCAAATAAAGTATCTGCGTAAATTATATATTTTTTCTTTTGTTGTATGTTCAAACAAGTAGAACTTGATTAAAGAGAATATCACCCTGGTGATTTATTTATTAAAATCAAATTTTTTTATTGACTTTACCTAGTGTCATCGTTCCGAATCTCGGCGTTCTTGTATCTATTTTTTTAACGAGTGCTCTACTCTCCACTTTACCTGTAAAGGGAAAAAATGGAGTCGTCTCATTACAACTTAATTTACAAGTTATCAAAAGTTTAGTATTTATACTAATACTGAACCTTATTAATAATATATATATATGTTTCGGTTACAAATTAGTTGAATTACTTTGAATTTCTATAACTTCCGTTTTTGCACAAAACAAAAGTGAATACTAGTTGGTGAGAAAACACAAAATATTAGTGTAGAATAAAGAAAACAGTGCAGCAGGAGTGTAAATAGTGTTTTGAAAGAAAAGTGCAAGGTGAAAAAAATCTAGTCAAGTAGAAGCTAGATAAATTGTGCGGTAGAAAAGTTTTTGAAAAAAGGAAAATAAAAACAAAGAAAAAAGAGATTAGAAATTTTGAATGGGAAAAGAGATAGGTGTAAAGTGAAGAAATATAAATAGGGGACAAGAATTGAGGAGGTGCAGGTAGCACCGCCATTTGGAGCATAGAGTCAACTAAATCTGCATATACAAAGCCGGCGAGAAGTGTAATGGCAGAATCACAAAGAACGAGATGTAAAAAGGCAAAATAGCTACAAACCACGCTAGATAAGAAAAAAAGATTAAAAAGGTGAGTTTTGAAGGAGAAAAAAGGATGAAATAGAAAATATGAAAAGGATAAAAGAGGAAATAGAAAGAGAGGAAAAAAGAGTAGAAGAAAAGAAAATGAGAGAAGAAATGAAAGGAGAGATGCACATAACTAGAGAAAAGGATAAAAATGGTAAAAGAAAATAAATTGGAAATAACGGAATGGGAACTGTCACGGAGGAATGATTGTGTAGCCTAGAAAATGACAAATATGGAAGCGAGAATGAAGGAAATGCAAACGGAAAAGATGTGATAGATAAGTAGGCAAAGCAAATGAGAAATATAAGTACTAGAAGGTCAACAGGCTCGAAATGGAACATGGGGAGTGAGAAGAGCTCAGCAAAATCTACGTT
This sequence comes from Eupristina koningsbergeri, assembly GCA_018907245.1. Classification (NCBI taxonomy): domain Eukaryota; kingdom Metazoa; phylum Arthropoda; class Insecta; order Hymenoptera; family Agaonidae; genus Eupristina; species Eupristina koningsbergeri. The sequence goes on along the minus strand of JACCHV010000024.1, from coordinate 206,402 downwards.
ACCGGAGAAGAAGATTAGTAATATAAAGAGATGGGAAAAAGATAGAGACAAGATGGATATAGAAGAGAATGTGGTAGTTAGTTGAGTGGTAATAGAAGAGATTAGAAGGGCTGTAGTGATGACATGGGCAGGAGGACTAGTGAAAGAAAGGCTAGAAATGAATGGAAAAATAAAAAATGTGTAAATAAGCAGAAAAGTTGTTATAATAAAAATTAAGAATATATTAAACAAGAAAGAAGCACTGAAGGTCAAGTAAAACCTAATTGATACAAAACTGTACTTAGAAAAAAACATGTGCTTTGAGGAGAGAAAGGTATAAGAAGAAATAAAGGAAAGGGTGAAATGAATAAGGAGTACATGCGAAGATGGGGTTAAGAAAAGTTTTTTTTATCGAAGATGGATAAAATGGTAGGAAGAAGAAAAGAAAATGAGATTGACAAAGAATTTGGAAAAAAGACGCGATAGAGAAAGTAAACAGATAAATAAAAGACAAGAACAGTAGGAAGAGAGCAAGATGGGAAAAACAGTGATAAAAGAAGTAGACAAAGCAAAAGGTAAGAATTTAGATCAACATGTAATAGAACATAAAAAACGAGGAGGGGCTGAAAGAAAATCAAGAAGAAAAGAGAAAGAGAATAGAAAAAGAGATGAAGACAAAAAGAAGAGAAAGGGCTAGCAGTGAAGAGGAGACGAAAAGAGAAAAAGAAATAAAAGGTGATAGCAATAAAAAGAGGACAAATGTACCAAGGAGAAAATAAAAGACATAGAAGAGAGAAAGAGAGAGTAGCTGCAGGAAAATACTCTACTGAAATGTGCCGAGTCTATGGAGAACAACAGGGAAAACTGGAAGAATATTGGGAGAAAATAGAAAAGGATATATACAATGAGATAAAAGAAATATATAAGGATATAAAAGGAATAAGATTACTAAGATACTTAAAGGAAAGAGAAGACAGAGACAACAGAAATGTGTTAAATAGAGTGAGAGGTGATAACATTATAACAGGAAGTAAACACTAGAAAATTGAATAAGCATAGATGTGAGCTATATGGAGAAGTTAACAGCGACTGGTCGTATACGATTGAGAAATGTAGAGAAAGAAAGGAGCTGACGAAAGTAATTAGAAGAAAAAGAAATCTGGATGAATAGAAAAGTGATGGGACGATTTAAAGACAAAACAATAAAGTTTGAACTACTAAAAGTCATAAAAGAAATGGTAAAAATGAGTGAAATAAATAGAGGCTAGAAATAGAAGTTAGAAAGGAGTGTAAAAAGAAGAGTAAATAAAATAAATTGAAAGTGATGTGGTTATTATATACATATGTTATATATAAATGCAAAGTTAAATAGCATTAAATTAATATTGTAAATAACGGAAATGTAAATGAGGAAGATAAGAGAAAATATAAATGGAAATCAATTCCGGACCCGAAAGGTCGGAATTTGTGTATTAAAAAAATAAAATACTTTCAATTTCTATTTTATATACTTTTTAAAAATGATTTTTAAATAAAATAAAATATTATTTAATTTTATACGAAGCCGCACGATACCATGTTGGTAGTAGCCGATATACAACGTTCTAATGCTGTTTCATGTATAAGCGGCGCTGCGCTAAAACCACAATGCGTATAAGAAATTTGTATAGATATATTATACCTATGTATTTGTGGTAGTGAAAGAAGTAATATTAAATAACTCGTCGCATGGCCACGTGTTGGTTGATAAATATAGATTATCGGATTATCGACAGAGTTGATCAAATATATTTACTGAACTTATTATAATAAAAAAGGGCATTGATGTTCTCTTGAAAGCTTGTATAATTATTGTTACTAATTATCGATAAGAGATTTTTAAATAAAGAAATCCCTTGAAGATGATTGGTGATTAAATTGATTTTTAAGATTCCGGGACTTCAATAATAATTGAGAGGAGCAGAAGTCAGTAGTATCCTTTCATTACTTGAAGTCAATACATATTTTATTTGATTATTTTTCCTGACTAATTGTTAAGAAATTAAGCAAAGTTAAGTGATAGAAATATTAAAATCTTTAGAACAGATATTGAAATATTCAAATATTATTGTGATGAAAAGAGATATAAAATTCATTAGTCTAATATATATATAAATATAAAATATTAATAATTAAATATAACATTAAATATCAACAAGGATACCTGGAGGTAATTATTAACATTAAGATATATTTATATATGCCCAAGTCTTGGATTGCCATAGTAAGATGATATTAATTAATAATTTATTTATTTGATATTATTAATATATATAATATAATTATGATTTCAATTGGTATAGAACTAATTGAAGGACTATAAAAAAAATAAAAGTGTATAAATTATTAAGTAAAATTATATCTGTTTATGTGATAGTGTATTGTATTGAGGGATTAAATATTATATTAAAAGTGTGAAGTAGTGCAGTCCTCATAGATTAAAATAGAGTTATTAATTATAATTTACAGTGGTGAATAAATTCATTAGTGTTTATTTAAATTATCCCCACAATATTCTCAGTCAACTAACCCGGCCGTCACAAGGTTACATAGTGTTGTATTGAATCTTAGACTAATAATATATAAACTACTAAATAATTTTAAAATTATCTGTTGTCGGGATTCTCAACGGGACGATACTCTTCTATAAGTTGTTTTTTAATTGCATATACATATTATTTTATTATTTATTCTCTCTTTTTGTTTCTCTCTTTTTGCATTCATCATGTTTTAAATCAGTGCTAAAAATAAATAAAAATATTATTTAATTATATGTAGTATACAAGATTTGTTTTATTTGAATGTTTAGCTACCATATAATACGAAGAAAAAGTTATAATAGAATAAAAAATCACTGGAGGAAAAATAAAATGATGTAACGATTTTTTTTATTCACCGATGCGAGACTGGTATATTGAACGATAACCTAGAATAATTATTTAATTTTTTTTAATTAATTTATAATATTATATTTTTAATTAATTTTATAAATTTTTTATATTCATGAGAATTACAAATAAAATTATAAAGTTATTAATAAATTGTGATTAAAAAGAAATTATGAAATAAAATTCAAAAATATATAATTCACTTAAGTTGTAACGAGACGACTCCGTTCGTCCTTCAAGGGTGGAGGGCGAGTCGAGCGCTCGTTGAAGAAAATAGAGAATCGTCGGGATGAGCGGCAGCCGGTCTGCCAGGGATTTCGGAACGTCGATCAAGGTAAAGTCAATAATAACACTTAATTTAAAAATATAAAAAAAATCACCAACGTAACGGTTTGATCGGTTCAATTCTGAATTTACAAAAGTTTTGAATTAAATGACAGCAATAACATTTAACTTAAAATTTATATAATTTAAATTATTAGACAATTAATAATTTCAGTCAACAAGCTTGACTTTGCTATATGTATCTATTAAGAAGTTTTATTGACCTCCGAGAGCCGCACCGAGCCATAACATAAATTTTATTATTATTATAGCCGATTGACAACGGTTATTCACCTGTGTTAATTGATTTGATATCAAATAATTATTTCACGATTTATCGCAACACTAAAATATAAAATCACAATAATGTAATCCCGCGGTGGATTTTCTCACTCGAAAAAAAACAAACAAAGGCAGATACGGGAAGGTGGGGGAAAGCGGCGCCCTACAGACGTTTAACGAAGAGTCTGTAGTGCGTAGGAGACTCACCTAGAGTCAAAGGTGGACAGCGGATCGAGCACCTAATTGCAGCGGACGCAATTAGGTTTCGCAATTCGTAATCAAGTTTGCTCTGAGATATGAAAGGAAAAATTAAAACCGCAAGCGAATATAATTTTTTTTTAAAGAAATGAGCGCCCCAAATGCGGGTCTCGCCCTGGAAGAAAGTTTCGCGAATCGTGAAGACCGAGGTCAAGGTAGAGGTGCTGTGACCCGAAAGCACACGGTTTAAAGAGCGCGGAAGGAACTGTTCTCGGATCGATTGGAACGAAAATGATCCCGAATCTTGCACCTGTCACGTGTTTTAAAGACTCGGTTTCTCCTCGCGTGCGATCAGCGCGGATGCTGATGCGCGAGCTATTAAGGGCTGCAATTGGCGGAAAAATGAGGATACGAGTTGGGGGAGTTTTGGAAATCCGCGCATTTCCCCTTCGTCGCAAACCGCGCGATCACTCACCTGTGTGGCCAGCTCACTGCTGAGTGTATTTACATATACGGCTATACTCACAGATATGAGTTGAAGCGCGCGAAGAACTTCGGACCGCCCGAAGTTTTTGTAACGAGCAAACCTCGTTACAAAGTTAATAAAATAAAGAGTTTTACGATTTTAATTTTTTATATTTATGTTGTAATATATTATACTATTAATCAAATTAATTCTGAATTTAAAATTTTTAATTTAATTTATAGACATAAATGAATGTTTACATGAAGGAAGTTGTTCTCAATTTTGTACAAATCAAAACGGAGGATTTAAATGCAGTTGCGCACCTGGCTATTTAGAAGATCCGAAAAATTCAACTCGATGTAAAGCTGCTGAAGGACATGCTAGTCTTTTATTTACTAGATGTCATGATATTAGAAAATTAGCACTTGATCGAAAAGAAATGACAGCAATTGTAAATGGTACAAAAATGGCCACAGCACTTGATTTCGTTTTTCGAACAGGAATGATATTTTGGAGCGATATTAGTGAAAGTAAAATTTATAAGTAAGTACATGGATTTGTATAATGTAATATTTAAAAATCTTTATAATTAATTTAAAAATAATAATAAAAGTAATGATTTTTTATTAAAAATATATTTATTGAATATTATTTTTTTATTTTTATTTTCTTTTTATTCAAAAAAATTAAATTATTTATAATTATATATTATGTAATTTTAGTAATATCAAAGTATTTAAATTTACTTTCAAATTATTTTTTCTTAAATTGTGACGAGACGGCTCCGTCTGCCTTTCACGGATGAAGGGTAAGTCGAGCTCTCGTCGAAAGAAGAATTAGTTGGGATAAGCGGTAGCCGGTCTGCCAGGGATTTGGAACGGCGTCAGGCGGGAATAGTCAATGATAACAACTTATTTAAGAAAATAATAACCTCCACAGTAGTGGGCCTTTAATGTCGATTAATCTTTAACAAAAATAAATAATACATATGTAAAGAATTTGGTTATCAAGCATCATTATTTCAAATAAGGCGCAATGTCACCGCAAGGGGAGCAAACAATAACAAAACAGGACGACGGCTTAGGTCAATGTTATTTACTAGTGACCATAATATAAGAGTGTTTAAATATATTAAACACTGTACAAAGTTTTCTGTTAAATTCCACGGACGAGCAATCGCAATAATTGCTTAACAATACGTTTTCGCGGAGGTAATTATTAGTTCGGGTGGGAGCAAATGACATTAATCACGCGCAATCGAATCATTATCGATTCGCACCGTGCATTTCATAATTAATAACCCGTAACATCAATAGTACGGGGTATTCGAGGACGCGCAAATAAACAAACGTAATTCTGTAAGATTTATTACAGAAAGATTATTTTGCTCACCATATAGAGCAAACGGTAAAGATGGACATTCACGAACGGGCAATCGTAGGGATTGTTTAACGATAATATGTCTCGATTAAATTACTGTTTTCCATCAAGGAGCAATCGAAGCAGGGGAGGGAGCAATAAAGAAAACAGAGCGCAATCAATTTGATAGCGTGCATCAAAACTTCCTTAACTAGGGGGAAAGGGGGAGAGTAAATAGTGAACAATTAGATTATTGTTCACGAATAAAAGAATTTGCAAGAAAGAGTTGCAAAATTCTAACTACACACAACGGCGGAATAAATTACGGACCCCGACAAGGGTATTCGGCGAGACGAGCAAACGTCAACAAGTTTTGCTCGTCAAGGTCAAATTCGGTTAGGTACAATATTGCGTAATTGCAGTATTGCCCCGAACGGATGCAATACTTCATGAGTGAAGTATTGCGATAAACGATGCAATATTGCGTAAACGCAATATTGCTCTAAAAGGGTTTCGCAGAAACCTTACAAGCTGTAGAAAGGATATTCAGGATTGGACCGACACGATAGCGTGTACGACCCGGATGTTTTGTCGCCAAGATAACGTGACGACGGAAAGTTTTGGAACAGGTTTGCTGACACGATAGCGTGTACAGCAGGAGTTGCGAGGAGAGGAGTTAGGTATAAGAGAGCCGGAAAGGTTCTGCTCCCGAGTCGAGCGCTCCGAGGTGCCACATCACCTCGGTCCGCTCGGCGCTGGAGCTGCGCAACCGCTGTTGCGCCGTGAAACGCGAATGCGGATTCGTCGCGGCGCGGTAGTGGGAGGGGCCTAACAACCGTTGAATCCTATGGAAGGGGTAAGAACCTTCCAGAAGATTCTAGCAACGGCTTTCTCGTTTCTGGAAATTTCCAAGAAACGAGAAACTCGTTGCAAAATATTGCTCATTTTGCTATTACACGTATCATAATCTAAAAAATAAATATTTATATATTGTAGCGTATATATTTCATTAAGTATAATAACTATCGAATTTTATTTACACATAATTATATTGTAATAGACAAACATATATGATTGGATAAGTATCATTTCATCTTACCGACAATTCTGAAATAGCAATTAATTCATGGCTCGCTCCGTAGAGGTGAGCACCTTCGTCCCATTGTTTCAGTTTCAGTGAAATAAGAAGAGCTATTATTACTTGTCACTCGAGGCTCATTCATTCTATTTATTCGTGTCAAAGGCTTATGTAAAATTTTGAGTTACTTCTTCATTTATTATTACGTTTCTTTCAATTATTCATGCATTGCACACCAAAAATTCTGTCTGAAGGTCAGATAATGGTTCTTCTTTTCTAGCTCGCGTTTATCTAATTGCAATAATTAGATAATTAGTTATTCGCATTATATAATTATTTAATTATTTTCCGTTTGTTTTATCAAGTCTCTCGCACTTGAGCTCTCTCCTGCTTAGTTTGAATAATGCATTTTCTTGTTTGCATTAGATTTTCAGTTCTTTACGCTTTAATCAATTACTTAGTTTGCAAGGTAATTCAAAAGTTAATATTTACATAAATATATTTTTGTGCTAGGTTTACAAATCTATCTTTAAAGACTAAAAATGTGTTAGTATTTTTTGCAACATATTATTAGTACTTCGCAGAAGGTAAAACGATGGAAAATAGGCGCTCGTCTTCTAAAGAGCGTGGATTATAAGCGGTTTCAGAATTAGCGACAAGCTGAAATAATACATCATACTTACACAATCAATATATAACTATATTAACTTTTTTTCTTATTCTTTATGAATTGAATATGACTTTTTTTTTAACTTTATGCATTCTGAACTTTCATTATACTATAATATTTAATAATTCATTTACATTATATATATAAAATAGTAAAAAAAAGAAATATTTCAAATTTCTATTTTGCTATAAAGTTTTATATTTTTCGATGAATGTTAATTATAAATGTGAAAATGATAGTTTACTTCCCTATTTCGGCATGTCTTTGTATATTGTAATAATTACATTTTAGTATATACATGGTGTGTCCGAAAAGTAAATTCAATTTATTATTTTTTAAATCGCTATTGTTCATAGCGATTTAGGAGAAATTAAAATGTATTGAATAATTTTTTCTATTTGTATCTTTTTTTTATCATTAGAAGTAACAACGCAAAGAATGTTTTTTGGTTTTGTAACACGGCGCAATGGAATGACTGTTGGAACAGATTTACACGTTAAACATTTATTTATGGTTTGATAAAATGCTGTACAGACTTTTAAATGTTAAAAAATCCTTTAATAATACATTTAATTTTATTACAATGTAATTGTAATTGAAAAAAAATCATATAAGACTTTCAAGAAAGTCACAGATGCATCCTCATCATCCAAAAACTGCTCCAATCGATTCTATCTCTGAAAGTGTGCACAAAATTTTGAATTTAACCTATTGTGTAAGCACAAGGGCAATCATAACACCTTGAATTCAAAAAAATTTGCACATAGTTACTCTTAAACAGTTTTTTTGTTAATATTGAATCTTTTTTAAAAAATTCCAGTGTTTATTTCTAAATTACATACCAAATTTTATCGTATAATGCTATTCTTCCCTTTTTCTGTCCTTTCTTCTTCCGTCTTGCTTCTGCCTTCCACCCTCCGCTTGTTTACCTTTCGTTGTCCTACTCCTATTTTCTATCTCTCTCATCCTCATGTCTCTCTTGCACTTCTTCCAACTTGCTCCCCTTTCCATCTAGATAAATCTTGCCAATCCCCGCCGTTACATAATATTCTTTTTTTTACCCATTTGTTGATTCTCTTCTGCACCTACGCATGTTGTAACTCAGATCATATTATATATACAGTCCTGAGCCATATAGCTTCCTCTTTGAGCTCATCATTGATCTCCTTGACAACCAGTCTTTAATTTTTACTATAATTTTTACTCGGCCCATTCCACCATAGCTCTCTTATCTTCGTTCTTAATTCTAGCTTCTCGCTGAAAAGCTTCTGCAGTCACTGTTTAACCCCCATACTTTCCATCTCTCTTCTGATCGCCCCTTCAACACCAGATTTTCTATCCTTTCTCTCATGATCCTTTTCATTTCCCTCACTTCCTTTTCTAACAGCGTGGACCTCACCCTGCTATCGGTGGTTTCTATTCTAGATATTGCTGAGTAAATGCTCATTCTATTTTCTGCTCTCGTCGCTCTATCAATCGGAGTATATTTCTCTCGACTGCTCACTTCCTTGCCCTAATCCAATTTATTCTTCTCAACCCACTAGGTCCTTCTATGATAGCCATCCACTCGATTTCATTCTCTCTTGCACTTTTTATCCTTTTAAATTCTGCCTCCATTTTTTTATATTTCATTTCACAGCTCTTTTATATGTTTCACTCTCTTATTCACCTCTCTTAGCATTTTGATCACATTTTTATTTTTTTTCTTAACCAATTTTTTCAACTCTTGCCTTTCCTTTTTCAACTCCACCTTTTCTATTTTCCTCTCAGCTTTTTCAATTATCTTCCTCTTTTTATTTCCTTTAATTTGCACATAACATCATCCTCCTCTTCAAACGTTATTTTTCGTTTTGCTATTTATATTATCTCTATTATCTGTTCACCTACGATCAGTTTAGCTCTTCTGACTCTTCTAGTTCACCTCTCCCTATCATGCCTATATAATAATTATCTACCTTTTTATTTTCTCTTGGTAATGAAGGAATTATTTGTATTAATATTATTCAAAATGCTTATTGATTCATCATCGTTTATTCATTTTTTAATGATTTTTATTTAATCAACTATTACAGTGTAGTGCGTTCTTATATAAGTAATTTTACGTAAATAAATTTTCTGTAACTCTATACAAATCAACTATATATATATTGATATTATGATCATTTATTAATAACAATTGTTATATTTATTTTAATAATAGAGCACCAATTGATGAAGGTAGTGAGAGAATATTAGTGATAGATAAAGACTTAACAATATCTGATGGCCTAGCAGTAGATTGGATATATAATCATATTTATTGGACGAACTCAGAAAAAAATACAATTCAAATCTCAAACTTAGATGGAAATATGAGAAAAACACTAATAACAGACCATATCCAAAAACCAAGAGCTATTGCGTTAAATCCTATTGACGGTTGGATGTTTTGGACCGATTGTGGAAATAAAGCTCGTATTGAAAAAGCAGGCATGGATGGATCTCATAGAAAGGTAATCATTTTATTTAGAACAGTATTGTTGATTTATTGTTTTTATTTAAATTTATATTTTCTTCTTTAAATTTACATATTATTTTTGTATAAAAATAAATAAAGCAATGAATAGTATTAGAAGAAAAAAGTTCTATGAAGATTCGTATGTTGAAATAGAATAATTTAAAATTAAAATAAAGATAAAGATTAACTTTATTTAATAAATAAATGCATTTTTTTGAATATATAAAAAAGAATTATAATTTTTAAAGATTCTATTGAATAGAATAATCAGGAAAACAATTTCACGTATATATTTTTTACGAATAATTATATAAATAATTTTTTTTAAAGTGTTATATTATATGTTATCGTTTTCTACCCGAATATTACAAGTATAATAGACATTTCAAATATCATCCAGCCTCTAATTCTCGATTCACTCAATATCTTTCATCGGATTATCTCACACAACTGAGATGATAAGTAATCGCATGCTATATTCTTTGTAGTAAATTTTTATTTTTTCGTTTCATTTTTTATGCCACGTACACTTATCTTCTTTTAAGATTCATCTTTATGTTATAAAACGCACTTATTTCAATTCTCCATGCGAAGCACACTTCCATAATATTCTTTTCAATTCAGATCATATAAATAATAGTCAATTATCCAACTGTTACAATATTTTCTCGAATTACTCTGTTTCTCCTATTTCAGACACTGAAATATTGCATTTCTATCATCCAACTTTTCATCTCCTTCGTATTGAAGTTTTGATTTCAGCTGTAACAGATATTCCAAAAATAGTAAAATACTTTTGCTCAAACATAACGACAGCATTAACGTAATAAGGACAAAACAGTAACCATGCAGTAAAATCACATGTAGTTGAGAACTCAAATTAAACTATTAAACTCGTTCGGTATTGAATAAGATGAAATGTAATTAATTTTGTATCAAAAACAAATTTATTGAATTTCCGACCATAGACTTTTCTATCAAGACAGCTCCGTTCGCCCTTCACGGGTGAAGGGAGGAGTCGAGAGCTCGTTATAAAAAAAGAGAGTCAAGAATTCGGAACGGTAGCAAATAGGTGTAGTCAATAAAAAATAAACAATAATTTTAAATAAATAAACGTCACCGGAAAGGTGTGCTTTAATGGACAGTTTTCTTTAAAAAAAAAAAAATACCAAAAAATCAGTAAATTATTGGAGAGAACTTGAAATATCAACAAATTCAAATTTTATACATATTATTATATTTTTATATTTGGAAATTACAGCGAACTTAGTATTTGCGAAAATATTTACGAACGATCCAGGTCTATTCGATGTGTGACCGCCGGATGGGTCACGAACAATAACAATGACGTCGAACGTAAACACACGCGCTAGTTATCCTAATTTCGAGTAATGATATCGAATGATTACTTTCCAAAAATTCTATATATACGCGAAGGCATTTCGGATAACTTTTATTTTCGAGAATAAAACATAAAAAAAGAATTTTGTTAGAAGTTTTACGGGAACGCAAATTTTTTATTAAATTTACGATTTTACCACGGAAGCAGAAAAAAGACAATGGGAACGCAAGCAACGAAGAATGACTGGAACAAGCAGTATAATTACTGAGAGCGCGAATGACTGCGAGAACGATAAGGATAGAAAAAGGAGCAGCGCGAGATGGGTGGACGGTGTAGTAAGACCGATTAAAGAAACGAACATAGGACTCTAGGAGACTCGAGCCGAGCCAATGTTCGGATGGTGGTACCGTCTTACAATTACAGCGGACACAATTACAAGATAGATGTAGAATTCCTTGCACAAATGACTAGGAAAAAGAAGCACTCATTGAGAGCGAAAAAGCGCGAAAACGTTACAATTTCGGGTTTTTTTCTATTATGTAAACGTAATTAGCGGAGACGGAAAAATAATTGTTGCCGCAGAATCACGAACTACAGGATAGGTGGAAAGGATCAATTTGTTCGGAATAAAGGCCAGCAGAATTCTGCTTCAAGGCCCGTACACACGGTGTGCTAAGTAACCTCGGGTCTGTGGCGTGCGATCGCCGTCGATGCCGGTGCCCACGTCGTCGTGCGTGTCTATTGACAAAAGTCGGTGAGCCTGGAACAAGATCGAACAACGACCATTGGAAAAAGCCGAGCGGGTGCCGGTACATACTCCAGCACGATGTCGGAACTTTCAGGCGGCAAAGGGGATCCGCGCCGAAACTTCTAATAACGTGCACGTCTCTTTGCACTTATATAAAATTGATTTAACTATTGTTTCGGTGCCAGGTTTCTTTGTCTAACCGGTGTTTGCATTGTAATGATATAGGTTTTGGCAGTTTCATTGACACTCTATTTCTTTTTGGAAATCATAACATCTAATCCTTTTATAATATTTCCACTTAAAGAATCTACTTTGATTTGTATTTCAAACAATTTCCAAGTAGTAAATTTATACCATGCAAGACTTTCACTCATCATTAATAAGAGTAAGGACCTTATTGATAAATTCTAATGAAACTCGAACTCGCATAATGAGTTTCAGTAATTCTAGCAACTGGAAAACATTCAAATGATAAAAATGAATATTTTTTTATCTTTTCTATATTACATTCATTATTAATAGCCGGTGTAATAATGTTACTATACACATCAGAGTTTGAAGTAGATTGTAATTTAAAAAGTTCAGATTGTAGCATTTGTATCACTTCCGAAATGTTAGTATGTTTATTTCTGTTTAAATTTTATTCCTAATCATATTTAGAAGGAATTCCAATTTTTCCTTGAAACAATTCGGTATAACTTCTTGCAAATTTCATTAATCTTTGTATAATTACAGTTAATGAGCCCTCTGACATAAATGATTTTAACTTCAAAGTTCAATGACTTCATCTTTCCTTGGATAATATAACCATGAAATATCCATTTTCTTTTCTTTTATAAAACTTTTAAATATTTGTAAATTATATTTTAATTGCTTTTGTACCACTATTCGAGCGCTTTGTAACATTACAAACATTTTGTGATGCTAGTAACTCAATCAAAAGAATACACATAAAAATTTTGTTCAAAATAAATTTCCAAATTTATTATATAATTTTATTCTAGGAACGCGAAATAAAAAGTATTCCGAAAATACAGACAAAATTAAAGAAAAAGAGTAGGCGCTCGCGATTTTCATTAACATGTGTATGCTTAGTTGACCCTCACAGATAATTGCACATTTACAGTAATTATATTTCATCCAGAACGATTCGATAGGAGATAGGGGATGATTTACAAGGTGATAATATAACGTCCCAATAATTTAAATTACACTTCCTCGTCTAATTCTAAGATTTCTGCGTTATGAAACTAGTTAAGTAGTCGTCCTCGAATTGTAACCGGAATTAAATAATATAATATAGATGAAACACTGTTTCATCATTATCTAAAACGAACGATTGCGAAAAAGGTAAGTGTAGCATTAGTACGCGAGTAAAAACCATAACTTTAAAATAAAATAAGAAATGTGTATTCTATTTCATCATAACACGGAAGACTACGAAACAGCATGATCATAAACAAAATCGTATGATTTGTTCACGTCACCTATAAACCGAGTTTAATAATTGAGAAGTAGCATGGAAGGGATAAAATTGCTAATGATACAAAAGACAGAGAAAATAAAAATAAAATAATTTTTATTTCTGCAACTAGTATATTTTAGCTCAATTATTAAGGACTCTCCAATTCTGAAAATCTGGAGTGGTGCAGACTGCTACCTCTAGGAAATTGCCCACATCATTCTTTCGGACAAACTATTTCTAAGCTACAATAATTATCACGCAAGTAATATTAAAAAACTATCGATTAATCATTGTAATATTTTGTAAAGACTCTATTTTATTATATTATTCTTACTGAAAATATTAATAATAGTATATTAAAATTATAAACCAACCAAAATATTAAATAAACAAATAATTATTAAATTAACAAATATCTTAATTATTCATTTATTTATTAATTACATTCTGAGACGTAACAATAACAACTCATACTTCTTTTTTCTATGTTGATTCGTTTACAATAAATATAGTAGATCCATTCAGTGTGGATGTCAATCTGATTTATTCTTTTGCTATAACTTTTCACGCAGAATTCCTTTAAATTTAGTGATAATCCAAATAACTTTTTTTTCATTTCTCTTGATCAAGCTGATTCTATATTATTCAACCTTTTCCAATTTTGATATTTGTAAATATATGCTTTACCGCGATTATTGAACAATTTACAATTCTGTAATTTGCTTACGATTATACCTTCCAAATAGAATATTAATCAAATTGACGGTCGAAATCATGTTGTTTCAGAAGACGTGCAAAGTCGATTTATCATCTTTTTCCTTTTACAATATTTCCTCAACAATAAAATTAAATATATAATAACCTTTTTCAACTCGATACAGAACTGTCTCTTGGTGCAACGGATTTTAAATGTTTAATTTTGAGACTTAATTGTATGTAGAATCGACTTTACTCAAGTATATTTAAATAATCATTAAATATTATTAATATTGTTTTTGTAATTAGCGTTTTTACTACTTTTTGAATAGCGTATATAATATAAAAATGATCGGTTGATGTGAAGAAGGCGGAAAGCTTAAACAATAAAACTTGGAGGAGAGAAGAAGTAGGGGAATCAAGTGTGAGCGTCTTGAATTATGAAATGATTTTCAAATAATTAAATACTGTGGACTACTATTTAATTATAATAAAGGATAAGATGAATGAAAGATAGGTAACGCCAAACACAATCTAAATTTATTATAAATTAAAATTATATTTCAAAGGTGTGCTGCTGCGAACAATCGAAATAAGCTTAATAAATAGTATAGTATTGGCTTATTATTTTACGTGTGTTTAGTTTGACCCTCAAAGGACCGATCAATACGAACAAATAAAACAGCCCTGATGAGTGTCATATTTGAAAATTTTTTATCTCACTGAAAGTAAATCGATGTAATAAAAGTGCTCAACTTCTAGTGAATGAGCTGTGAAGCGATATTCGGCTTAAAGACGAAAATCTTAGGCGAAATACACCATTAAATATACAAATGTCCTTATTCGTAATACTTGATATTTGTTAATATAAATTTTTTCAAAAATTTATTTATTGTTATATTTTCTAAGCCGCGTAAAAATCATTGGAGGAAGTTTATGATTTTTTTTTGAAGAATGATAAAGTTGATTTCAAAAATAAAGAACGCAAAAGAAGATTAGAAGTATTCGAAAGTAGTAGAAAGAATTGTTGAATTGAAATGCATGTGAAAATAAAAAAAACTTTTATTAGTTGACTTTTCAGAAATTATTAAACGCTTAAAAACCACTAGAATAAAAAAAATATTCGAAATTTAAAATTTTGGAAAAATGTTTATTTTTATTCTTTTTCATTTGATTGATTTGTAAATAATTAATGGTAGAAAAAAGAAATTTTTACATCCAATTATTTCTACAGATGATAAATTATGAAATAATCTCAAACAAAGAAAATTTATGTTTAATTTGAACATCTAAAAATTTTGAAATTAATACAAAATATTGATAAATCCAAGTTTATGCTTTATATTTTTAGTGAGATAAGTTTAATTTCATTAATTATGAACTAATCAAACCTAATAATATGAACATATTATTATCGAAGATTATTGAATTAATGTATTGTATTTTACTTAAAAGTTCAATAAAAAATAAAAAATAATACTAATAATTATAGCAAAATCAATTTTCTCTATGATTACACATTTTTATGAATAAATATGCAGTGTAACTACAATTACTTATATAAATATGTATTTTATTCCAAGAAAACGTTTGAATCACTTTAGCCCTTTTGAAAACCCAGTTAACTAATTGACATCAACGATTATTTATGAATTGAAGATTATTTATTATAAATCAATCAGAATAGAAAAGTTTAGTCATATGGTCCGCGATACAAAATGGACTCTACTTTGCGATCTTTCTACTCCAATCGAAATTAAAGTTACAAATGTTATATTGAGCGTTTACAATACAAGATAATTATTGCATTGTTACTTCGATTCGAACCCAAACCGAAATCATTAACCTCTTCATCATCATTTTACTCATACTCGTCTTTCGATAGAACTGCTAGCTTCTATGGGTTCTCTCACCAGGAGCTATTCCTATTTTTCAGTTTTGATTATCATTTTTTTAGCTATCATCATTTCTCGATCAATATTCTCCCTTTTTATTAGTCAATACCTATTAGATTGTAGAATTTCCAAAGATAGATATTTTCTCAAATTCGATTATCATCGAAATTTTGTGTTACATTTTTCTTTACTTTTCGCAACATAAGTTCTAATTATTAAATATGTCGAATTTCATTGTATATGTGATAGATCATATTACATACGTGTAAATATGTATAAATATATGTTACCTATAGTAATCTAATCAAAGATAATACATTCTTATAACTTTATTCTAATATTCTGCCAAAAATGGTGGAAAAATAGTATCATGCCATACATAATGCTTCAAACAGAATATAAAATTTTATTTTTTCATAACAGTTGCTAAAACTTATATTTGATATAACATAGACTTATTTATACATTAATAAAATAATATGCATATATATCCATATAAAAATTAAAAAAAAAATATTAAATTATAGACAATTATTGGAACTGATATTAAATGGCCTAATGGATTAACATTGGATTTTATCGCAAAACGAATATATTGGGTAGATGCTAAATTAAATATTATTGGCTCCTGTGATTATGAAGGAAAAAATAGACGAACAATTTTACACTCATCAGAAACTTTAAAACATCCATTTAGTATAACAATGTTTGAAGATTATCTTTATTGGTCTGATTGGAACAAGGAAACCATATTTAAAGCAAACAAATTTAATGGTCAAGATATAGAAGCTATTATAACATTGAATTCTACATATCATCCTATGGTAGTACATATATACCATCCTTATAAACAACCCGATGGTATTAATCAATGTCAAATCATCAATGGACATTGTAGTCATTTATGTTTGCCATCACCAAAGATAAACTTATCATCACGATTATCAAATTGTGCTTGTCCAGATGAATTAGTCCTTGTTTCTGATGGACTTATGTGTATCAAAAATGGTAATACATTATTTATTATATATTAAATTTATGATTTAAAATTTGATTTAGTCATTATTATTCAATAATAAAAAAATAATATTTATAAAGTATAATAAAATAATCAATTTTATTATTTGAAATTAAAAAAAAATAAATTTAAATATCTTTATTATTAAGTAGTTTTATTTAAACAAAAATAAGTAAATTTAAATATAAATATTGAATTTTTTTCATGAATGTATTAAAAATATATAAAAAAAAAATACTTTTTTTTTCTACTTTATATATAAAAGTGCATGTTATAAATTGAGTATAAATATAACAAGCTGACCTTATTATCTAATAATCAAAATGTATTACAAAATTTACTATTTTCTTAATATTATTTAAAGTACTGTAAAAATTAAATTCCCACCTGAACATTGCTTCATAATTAATTCGTATTGTAACTTAAATGAATTAAAAAATTAAAATATCAATTATTTTAAAAAATAATATGATCATTAATATATATATATATTGTATAAAATATAATAATAGAAATTAGATATATGTAATTCCAATATTACATTTTAGTAAAAAATGTTTTATAAAATCATTGCATATAAATATATTGTTGTAGAAATAATTTTTTTTAGTTTCAGTACATAATCCACCAATTATATATAACATGAAGAATAATTTAAAAGAAATTCTATATATTAGCGGTTTTATTCTTATTTTTATAGTCGTAGGAATACCTACTTTTTCATGTTTACTTACAATGTTTTATAAGCAGTATACTCATCAAAATATTTTTAATATGAATTTTGATAATCCTGTATATAAATTAAAAACCAAAAATCAGTTTGTTCAAGAAAAAAACAGATTTTCATGGCCAGAAAATATTGAAAATGAGGTATGAATTATTTTATGTTATCTTGAAAATATAATTCTAAAATAAATAAATTTTATTTTATATTTAATTTTTCTTTAATATTACAAATACATGAAAATAGATTTTTTTTTAATAAAAATATAATCATTTTACATTTACTTAAAAATGTATTTGCATTAAAAATAACAATAGTTAGTTCGTTTATTGTAATTACACTCTAGCGGCACAGGAATGAACTCGGATACAATTGTATAGATTATTTTATAATATTTTTGCCACATCTATATATTGTTTACAATTTTTCCTACGTAAATTCATAAAACTTAACTTTTTTCTCTTTTAATAGCTATTTATAGTATTATATGTCATTACATTTATTTATTTGGTACTTTTCACTTTCATCTCGTTCAACTGCTCTTTCATTGTCCTTTCATTCTTTTTTCCATCCTCATATTTTTTTCGCTCATCTTGTCCGTTAAACTATGCTTGTCTTTTCTCCCATTCTTCTTTCTCTCTTTTTTTTTTTTTTTTTTTTTTTTTTTTTTTTTTTTAATCCCTATTGTTACCAGCATTATCAGTGTTACAAGTCATTGTATTTCGTAATGGATTAATCCTTCAAGTCGAACGTCAATTATTTAATTAAATATCCAAATTTTAAATAATACTCCGTATTAAGTAGCACAATAATGAACCTCGAAAGCTTACTAAATATTCAGTATAAGTTAATATTATACATTCTTATTTTTAATGATTAACAACATGCTTTCGGATAAATATCAATGAGATTTTAGTTACAAATTTAGCCACACATATGTTGTAAAATCAAATAATTATAATACTGGAGTAACTTTTAAAATCGTCATCGGCTCCAAACTGCTAAGAAGAAGCTGGTAAATGTTGCCTATTTTTCGAACGACATGTTTTTATAAGTTGTGATATCACGTACTTGTACTCGTTCGAAATTTATGCATTTAATCGATAATAAGTCAAAGAACTCCAGGCTCTTGCTAAGTCCTATCTTTCAATTTCCTCTCCTGATGTCTATATCATAGTAGCTCCTTTTTCCTTATCTAAGTTAAGTCTAATTTTTTATGAGAAATAGAAATGGGAAGATTTTAATAAAGTATTTCATTCATTAATTGGAATCATTACTATCATACTATTTGTGCACTTATTATCTTGCCTTAAGTATTCACCATAAAACTATCGACGTTTAAGTAGTTTTCATCTTACCGGAAACAACCAACTATTAGACTATATGGTATCGTTTTTGAGCTGATATGACAATAATTCCTTAAGAGTTGCTATACATCTTTGGCGTGTGATTTTTTTTATCTCCAATACATGAAGTTACTTCACAGATAACTCCCTGGAATGATTGATTCGTTAACCACCTAGCGTAGTTAGACGTTGATATAAGATTAAATTTGGGAAAATATAATGAGGACAAATATAAATTTCCTTCATTAACTGAGTTACTTTCATTCCTCGATAATCAACCTAAGCATTTGAAAAACACGTTTCAGCTTTCAATTTTTGTAGTATAGAAAAAATTAGAATGAATAGTTTATCCAGTTTATTAGCACGATATCTCGTATACTTGAAGGTTTTTTAATACAAATAATATGTTCATATTTTGAGTTATATTAATAAATGACATAATGATGTGACATTCGTTGTTGGTATAAAAACCATTAGTTCATTATTCTTGTATCAGTGGTATTTCATCGAGTTAAGTTCTTAGTTTCATCGGGTTTTTATTTAATCATTTATAATTATACATGATTATTAATATATGTACAAATAGTATAATATGCATTATAAATAATTACAAGAATATATTTTTATTTATTCTCTTGTATAACGAAGCTTTTAAATGTACTGAGGGAATTTTACATATCTATTGTTTATATTATATCAGGTGTGTAGTTGGTAATGATCGATAGGAAGTGTTTATATTTAAGATTCAAATATTGAGTGCCTTCTTGTCTATTAATTGTATTTTTATTTATATGTACGTTCGGAAATTCTGCAACCGTTGCAACTCGTACTATTTCCGAATGTCGGCGCGGTACTTTCTCGTACGTTCATCAACAAACCCTCCTTTTGGAGTATTACTCATGTAATAGGGATACTGTGAATTTGATTGCCTCATAGTCGATCAATAAGAAGCTATCAGCCTACTTGCCGGTGGATCCACTTCACCGGCACTCGAATGTAAAGCTCCTGTCGCTGTAGCCGCAAGAAGTTATAAGATCAAGATCATAGTACAAAGGAATCTGTTTTAATTTTCATTATCGTGTATTAATGACCAAGGAGTTTCTGTTTAGTGTTGATGCTTATGGAGGTTATTTATTAATTTACAAACTGGTAAATTAGGGTAGTTTGGAAGCTTTGGTTTCGTGCTACGATCACCATATTTGCTTATTATGGCCTTTTCAAATCGTACAAGCGCTATTGACCCAGTTAATCAGTGTCATTTTGCATTCGAGTCTTAACTTAAAATTAAACTAAAATAATTACTGTTTAATGATAAATTAAATATTATTAAAGTTAAATTTAAGGGATGAGGAGGAGTAGAAAGGTGTTGAAATAAATTGAAATAATAATTGAGCCCAACAAATATGTATATATTGGCTCCGCGTATACAAGGCTGAAAAACCCCCTCTGTTGAGGGGGAAAAGCCGCGCAAATGACAATTTTCGCACAGAGTACTTGCCGTTGGAGGTGCCGCTCGCCGTTACTATTCGCTGCGAATTTTCGCCTGCCGAAATACCCGGGAGGAGCCGCTTGAAGTGGCCACACTCGGCCACATCCTCCGCGTCGGGCTGCAGGGTATTATATCACCAGGTGATCTGTCAGCTGGACTGAAGAATCTCCCAGGCAGTGCGCCCGCTGTGGAGTCGAGTTCGACTTTAGAACCTCCCAGGGCGTAACCCACTGGGGAGGAGATTTTGGCGTACGGGAGAAGCTCTCCGCGTCACGCCGCACACACACACACATTCACACACGCCACGTGATCGCAGATCACGATGAGTCGCGAGTGCGGTAACGAAGTTGCAGATGGACGTGGGGTACAAATCCGGGATCGGCTATTGAAAGCGCGAGAGAAAATCCCTCGTGTTCGACAGAAAATCTGCGAGGAAGTGAAGCGTACAATTCGCGTCGATGCGAAACGTCCTTCCTCGACTCGCTTACCTGGATCGGTAATAAATTAAGCGCCCGCCCTCGCAGATGTTTGAAAACGAGGTACTCTCTCTTGCCGTCCGTTTTCCGAGTGCCGAACAATTACTTTGGTCCCGTGTACGCGGAAAAGTGAAACGCGCATACAATGTATATGTAACATGTTGGAAATTTACCTTATTTTATAATACTGCCTATATTGTTATATTATTTTAATTAATAAGATGTTTTTTATCTTATGAGTATGTTTAAATAATAGAGTTTTTTTTCTTTTAACATTTTTGTTTTCACTAATTCTGATTTATGAGTTACATTTAGTTTATCATAGATAAATTGCATTACTTAATTTTATTATGTTGTGTAATTTTTTGTTAAGTATAACAAAATTATGAATATTATATATTTTTAATATGTTTGTTAATTTTTCAATGTATTTGTCAAAATATTGGAAATGAAATTCCATTGTCATAATTTTTATTGTTTTTGTTTTGAAAATTATTAAATTTAATTTTTTTTACTAAAATAATTATTTAAGATTTAATAAACTAGTTAGATTAATCATTATTGCATAAAATGTTTGCGTTTATTAATATTATTTTTTGTAAACATACATCTGAAAATAATATAATCCTGTCCACAAGATTATATACAATATTTTACTTTTAACTTATCAAGTGGTGTAATAAGGATAAAAAATAATTTTTGGTTCCAATTATTGATTATCTATGTTTTGTTTTGGGCAGCGATGTACAAGGAATTTAAATATTTAGAAGTCTTCAATTATATCAAAATTAATTCAATTAGTCCAAGTATTTAATACAATATTAAGTTTATTTTCGACTATATATAACACAGTGTAATCTACGTATTTGTAGTAAAAATTTGGGCAATAAATATGATATTCTTTGTGAATATTAAGAGATTTTATTAGTTGTTACTAAATAGTATGATAAAAAAAGAAATATGCATCGATAAAAAGTAAATTAATTGTATCTATAATTTCTTTAAACGGTAGTTTGCATGTGTAGAATTAGGTATGTGTAATTCTTAGGCATTATTATTATAATATTATACGTCTCTCTTCACATTTGATTAAAAATTCTGATGTCATATTATACATGTAAAAATAATACTAAAATAATATATTCAAGAATAGTGTAGCATACAGCGCTATACATAATTACTTCAATTGCACTGCATAATGTGATTTTATCTTTTTAATATTAATAACGCTTATAAAATATTATAAATTTTAAGTAAATTTTCTAAATATTCATTTAGTAGATAGATATAATAAAATGAAAAATGAAAAATTATAAACGAATATCGAATTCAAACTATTAATGTATCCAATACTTTGTCGATTTCAGATTTACCCACCACTAAATAAATATTTAAAACTTAAGCAAACTAATTAAAAATTAAAAGAAACAATGAAAAATAACAGGAACATAAAATATTCAATAAATAAAACAATGGAGTCCTTCATTTGAAGCTCGATATATTTGTATTCATTTAATATTTAATCAATATTGTTATTTGTTCACTTCCTACAAATATTCCTGGGCTGTAGGTTAATCACGTAGTAAATGTGAATAGCCTATCCCGTTTCTTTTCAACCCGCGATCGTTCTTATTCAAACTTGAAAAGCTATTCTTACAAAAAGAAATTTCATATATGTGGACATAGTATTATAATGATATTCTATATATTGAATAAAATATATATTTTAGTACATTATATGTATATATATATATATATCATTTTTAAGGATATTTTTTATTACTATTTTTAATTTTTCATTAATATATTATTACGCGGTAATTCACGTACAAATTCCTGAAACCATGCCAACAAACTATTTGTTAAATTAAATTTTATTTTATTTTAAATCCTCACTATGAAATGGATTCCGTTAGACAAATTACAAGATGGGGCCAATAAAACTTCAATTATATATATATATTTATTTTAACGTCCCCGTAAATCTTAAATAACATTTCCTTACCTATTTTCGATAATCTTTGCAAAATCAAAATAATAAAGTTTATGTTCGTGCATTATAAATGGAAACTATGTGAGATAGTAAGGATAAAACACTCTATTTCATCACATTCTAAGATGGACAAATACAAGGACGTCCGATTGGAAATATTACAACATTAATAAACTATTAGGAGGAGCTGACGAAACAACATGTGTGATTCGGACAAAAGAGAGCATCAACAAACTATTACTAAGTTACTCAAGGTAATACAAAGAAAATAGGGAAATAAAATAAAGAAGTTTGCAAAATCAGGCAATCAGTTAAGAACATACATCTATGAACTAGTCATAGAGGGGATAAAATTTACAGAAAAAATTAGTAAAATAAAACATAAAAAACCACTTTTTACTTTCGGAATCAGTATACTTTAAATTTAAGTTATTATCAAATATCAAGGACTCTCCACGTCTAGAAGAAATCTAGAGTAGTGACAACCTGCTACCTTTACAGAAATTGCCCACATCGTTCATTCGGACAACACGCATCTAATCTACAATCACGGTGAATATTATCAATTAAGTAATATATCGCATAGTTATCGATAACTAATTGTAATTCGTTTCGCAAAAATTATATTTTGTATTTTCATTTTACTGATTTTCTTAAAGTTAAACGTCTAAATTGTAACTAATAAATATATTACTTATAATTAATGACTAAACTGTTACGTCTCAAAAAATTTTGAGACATTTGATTATAAAAAGAAAAATAGAAAAATCTTGATAATATCGCTGAAACACAAATACATGCAGCGCATCTATCATAAGATAATTTTCAGAAGTCCAATCACTCTTCAATAAAAATAAATAGGAAAAATGCATCGAGAGATTAACTCGAAGAAAATCAAAACTACCCACATAATAGTATGACACCCGAAACTTCGACTTCCGTCAAACCCTGATAATTGATAAAATTTACTAGACAACAATGGCAAAGATTATTAATAAAAAAACGGCATCCTTCTATCCTAAGTCAGCATGAAGAGAGCTATGGTAGGAGTAAAAGACTATATAAGCCATACAAAAGGGAGGAGATCTACTTTTTGGTTTTTGAAAAATCAGTTGAAACTAATTAGTGCACTTAATATTCATAACAATTCTATTTGTATCAAATCTTACTTCTTCAATACATACATTCATTTAAAACAACAAATGGAATTTCCAGACTTTGAAGCAATGTCAGTACGCTGTTTACTGAAATTCTACACCCAAGTCGGCCTTTAGGACATTAGAGAACTCTAAAGGTCATCTCATCAGTAAAACAACGCGAAATGTTTGCTTAAGTAAACCGTAATCATTATAATCATTATTTTTACGTTAGTGTTCAAACATTAAGTAATTATAATTTTATTATTTATTCTTACTTGCCTCAGTCAAACAATAACTAAAACATACAATTTATATTGTAAATTTTTATCATTTGTAAATAATCACGGAATAAAAGAAATTTTTTCAATTATACAAATAAAATATTTTCTTTAATCCTGAGACAACAAAACAAATAATTTTTATATACAAAATATAATATATATTCATTTATCTACTTATGACAATCTGAGACGTAATAATATATATACAAATATTTCATGGTCTTTACCAAAGAACACCACTAAGAGAAGTGTAAACTCCATGTTATACTAATAAACATAAACATACTTTATTTAATAAAAATTGATTATTCAATAATAATATAATGTATTTAATATATAAAATTATCATTACAAAAACATACGTTTTTTTTAATGAAAAACAGTAATTAAAAACTTGTATAAATAAAATTTATCAATTTTTATATTTAACAATAATTCTAAAATGTTTGACAAGATTTAACATCCAACGTAAATTACAAAACTGTTATGTAACTAAAAAAATCAACAAAAGTAAAAATTTTTATTGAATAAATAATTTATAACTTATAATATTGAATATATACATATAAATATATATATATATATATATATATATATACGATGCAAATTTATAACAAAAAAATATATCTTTAAAACAAACAAATACAATAATATAACTAAAAACTGAAATACATTTTAATTTATAATCAAATTATAATTATATTTATTTAACCAAAATTGTATATATAAATATTGAATTATGTTAAAATTTTTATACAGAGTTTAATCAGTTGTAAAACTATTTATTTTGTTCTCATAAAATCACCTGCAAAAACGTTTATTAAAATATTCACAAATTACTTCGCAAAATCACACTTAATATACAAAATTATATATAGAATGACTGATTTCATGACATAAAACTATTCTGAGAACTATAAAAACAATAGAATAAACATACCTGCCTACTTGTGAACAAAGACATACGGAACTGTAAAATAAAATAAGTGTACGACACTATATTTTATGACACTTGCATGGCATGCAAGTTATTAGTATCGGTTCATAGATATATGACGTGAGCCGATCATCCGATTTTATTTATGATCGTACATTTTTGTACTCTTTCGCATCAGTTCGTGATTAATTAGAATATTTATTTCCTATTATTTTATCTAAATTATGGTTCGTATTAACGTACTTTTAGAGTTATAGATATACAATATTAACGAGATGGGGAAATATTTAAAATACGGGGACGTTACAATACTTATTTAAAAATAATATTTATTAATAACATCTTAAAACTGTGTATATTTTTATTAAAAATATTTTTTATTATTTTATGTTTTTAAAAAAATGTATTAATAATAGACTAACTAAATTAATATTTCCAGATGCAATTGCTGTTCGAAATGATGGAGAATTACTAATATTTCACAACTAAAAATTCAGTTACATCTATATTTACATTTATTATATAGTTACTAAAGTATCATTACTTTATTTTCATTAGATTATAAAGAAAATTCCTATTTTTTGATAAATATATTACTTTCTTTGTTTAATTTCTAGAAATGTGTCACTGGAGTTTCTTGTACATTGTGTCATGTACTTATGGTGAGACTACTATGAGTAAAGGAATATTTCTTGAACAATTTTAATATTTAGATTGAGAGGATTTCATAGTGAAAGTCAATATGTTATATTAATCTAATATTTTATAATGTAGTTAATACAATTGAACTCAGAATTCTAAGTAAAAAATACGAGCATGTAATTATTACCATAATAGTGCTCACAGACATATTAAAAAATGATTAAAACATACTTGGAAATATTAAAATATGAAATCTATTCCATACGGTGTATCTGCAAATATTATTTATAACTAACATCTATTTTTGATGATACAAAATATAACTGCATAATACTTATAGTTTAAATAGTTGTAAAACATTGCATTGATTAATTCTTTCAACTCAAGTTTAAAATGTTTACTAATAATGAATGACGGACAACATTTTAAATCACAAATGTTATTCATAAATTTTATTAATAATAAATTTTATTCATAGGCTCTTGCTCGAAATTAGATCACGAATAAGTGAATTCCAGTGATTTTGTTATTGGTAGTTACTCGAGCAAGTAATTTGAGCAAAGAATTTTTTCATATCATCGACTTTTGTTTTCGATAGATTCTAAACATTAAGTTTATTATTTAAAATGTTTTATTCTTTCCATCGTTTATGCAGATTTTTAGCAATATTTAATTTGTAGATTTTATTCGCGTTATTTATAAATTAAATATTAATTGTGCAATAAAAAAACCGCGTTTTGAAAGCTATTTCATTGCGGCGTAATAATTTACGCATAGCACATAAAACAAAACACGAAAATTTGATCGCGAAGTATACAAATCCCGCCTCGTAATAAAATTCGCGAATAAACGAGGAAAGATTCCAGCGACACGAATTTTCAACTATCGGAAGAAATCACGAACATTTTCGGTGGGTCCTGCCGAAACTACGGCGTAAAGAAAAAAATAGCGCGAACACAAACTTATAAAAGTCGCGTATTTTGTAACGGAGAGGATTCAATTTTCAATCGTGTTCCCGAATAGATCATAATTAATTGTTTTTCGTGATTATACGGCTAACGAAAATTACACTATATTATGGGTCGATTTATTGCTGCTATAATAATTGTATGTATGAGTTACGTAATTACACGCATCATCATACATTTAAAATATTACAAATCGACAGATCGCAATTCCTTGTCATAACAAAGGAAAGCGTACCGGTCAATTTTCATATCTTCCCGTCGTAATACAGGAGATTTGTTTTGTATGTGTCAAGTTCATTAACACCGTTTTTAAAAAATATCTAAAGCAAATGTTCTTATTTCACAGATACCGATAAAAGTGAATTAATTCACAACCACAGTCAATCGATCACTAAAAATAAATATTAAAGATATAAAAATTATATAATAAATATTGTAAAAGAAAAGAAAATAAAACAAAGTTTTCAAACGGGCTCTGCATTTTTCATTTTCGCGCTGGTCTCTAGAATCTCTCCCGACTGAATATCCCGGTCCTAACCGACATCGGTCATTGACTTTACAATTGAATCCGTGACATCTTCTACTACTGTAACAAACTATCTGTTCAATAAATTAAATGTCATCCTGGAAGTCATTTCATCTACTTTTGTTTTTTTGGTGCATCTTGTTGGATTTTCTAAAAATATTTTTATAAAAACTATTATTTTTGAAAGTTTTTTAAAAAGCGACCGAAAAATCATGACATGCTCTTTTATTAAATTATTTTATGAGTCTGACAAAGTATTTGTTTCCTTATAAATTAATATTAGATAGACTAGTGATCTTTTCATATATAAAATATACAAAAAAAATACTGAAATCTTACAAAAATCTATAGTGAAATAATAAAATAGGAAAATAGGTGTTTTTTAATGAAAAAACTACTGAATTGTTAGCTTTATTAGTTAGTAATTGTTCCGAAAGTATATACAAGTATATCAATATTTAAGTTATTTAATATTATTTTAAAAAATTAAAAATTTATATCATAAAATTGTTATTCCTATTGTTTTTTTATCAAAAACTTGGTATTATACCATGGAGTTATGTTAGTCATGATTCCAAATCAACTATTCTTTGGAAGAAAATTTCACGAAATTCTTTGAAAGAGGGCTTGTATAAAATTATGCAATCTAATTACCATTTTCCACATTACTATCCAAATATAAAAATTGTATCGAAGAGATAATCTGGTACGATAGAAAAATCATACCCTCTAGATGGCACTTCTAGTCATTTTCGTACTTATTTATTTTCAACAAATTACACGTAAAACTTTTTTTATAAACATCTTGTTCTAAACGACTTACACAAATTTATTAACTTGTGTTCAAATTATCCTGCACTTGAATACATTTTTCCTATTGATTATCTGAAAAGTTATGTATGTTCGTTACTGGTACTTTTCATGTTTATATATTAAGATTCTCTGTATATAAATGTACACGATTCATCCACGAAGTATTGAGTTTTTTTTTTTAATTCTGCGCCTATTCGTTGTAGACATTTGGAAGAGGTCTTAAAATGTCGACAAACTCTTTCCGCATTTGTCCCCCCTTTTTTTTTATTTTTTCGATAATTAGGTGCGGCAGGATTTTACTTCGCGCGAAGGATGTTTTTCAATTTTTTTAGACGGCGCGATGGAACGACTACTCGAATAACATTACGCGATAAAGTTTTGTTTGCAATTAAAAAAAACAGTACATAAACATGTAAAATGTTACAAGAAGCTTATGAAGATATTTGCATGACAAAATCACAAAGTGGAAAATAGTACAGAGCTTTTAAAGAGGGCCGAGAAAGAATCTTCGACGAGCCTCGATCTGGGCGCCCAAAAAGTCCGAATGGCTCGGAACACCCAGCTCGTGTTAAAAATTTAAAATTTGTGACTGTCAATTAACAGATAAAGCAATTCAGAAAAAACTGAATTTAACGCGATCTAGAATGTACAATATAGTACAAAAAAATTTATAAATATCGAAATTTTTGAAAAACATCAAAGCTGAAGAGTTTGAAATACATTTAAAATTTAGAAATCACGCCTTCAAAAATGTGTTGATGTAGGAGGAAATTATTTCGAAGAATTTAAAATTTTTATTTTACCCTGTTTATAAGTCCACCAATAAATCATCTTTCAAAAAAGAAAGGTAAGAGTTTTTTTTTTAATGTTTGAACAAAACACTCTCACGTAGTGGTTTTCCGCTAATCGCTTCAGCGCGTCGTGTCAAAAATTTGAAAAACACCCTTCGCGCGAAGTAAAATCCTGCCGCATTGTCGAATTATCAAATTATCAAAAAAAAAACAAAAAAAAGGACAAATGCGGAAAGAGTTTGTCGACATTTTAAGTACCCTCCCAAATTTCTGCGACGAATAGGCGCAAAACAAAAAAAAAACTCGATACTTCGTGGATGAACCATGGATATCCACATATTTGCATACATTGAGAGAAAAGTACTTCTTTATTTTATTATTTTTTATAATTTCTACAGTATATTTTATTATATTTATATACATGTCTGTCCCGGAAATATCGAGTTTTTTTTATTTGGTGAATATTAGTCGTAGCGATTTGGGAGGGATCTTAAAATTTAGAAAAAAAACTTTTTCCATTTATCCCGTTTTCTTTTGTTTTTCTGATAATTAGAAGCGGTAGGATTTTACTTCATGCGAAGGATGTTTTTCAATTTTTGGACACGGTGCGATGGAGCAACTAGTGGCACAGCGATACACGATAAAATTTGGTCTGCAACTTTAAAAAACAGTGCGGAAACATTTAAAATGTTAAGAGGCTTATAAAGATAATTATATGTCAAAATCACAATGTAGAAAATGGTACAGTGTTTTTAAAGAGGACCGGTAAAAGATCATCTTCGAGTCTTGATCGGGGTGCCAAAAAGCTCTAGAATCATTGCGAACATCCGCGACGTGCTGAAAATTTTAAATTTGAGCAGTTGGAGTAATCGTAGAAAAACTGAATTTAACGCGATCTACGGTACACTATATACTGTAAACAAATTTAGAAATACGAAAAGTTTATGAGTAAATATCAAAGCTGAGGAGTTTCAAACTGTTTTTAAAACCTGGAAAACTCACCTTCGTAAATGTGTTAATGCAGGAGGAAATTATTTTGAAAAATTTTAAATTTTTATTTCAAACTGTTTATAAATCCACCAATAAATCATATTTATTAAAAAAAGAATAGTGTTTTCTTTTTTTTTTTAGAATCTTTAAACGAAACATTCTCGCGTAGCATTTTTCCACTGATCGCTTCAGCGCTTAGTGTCAAAAAATCGAAAAACACCCTCGCGAAGTGAAATGCTGCCGCATCTAATTATCAAAAAAAAAAAAAAAAAAGGGGACAAATGAAAAAATATTTTTTCTACGTTTTAAGACCCTTCCCAGATCGCTATAACCAATATTCACCTAATGAAAAAAAAATCTCAATATTTCGGGGACATACTATGTATTTCATTTTGTAAATTCACAAAACATTACATTTATAAACAATTAAAACAACACATTTTTTATAACATATGGACAGTATATCTATAATAAAATCTTTTTAATGCAAAAGATACTTAATATATATTATATACATTAATGTAAAAAATTAAAGATGATATTTCTATAAATGTAAAAATGGCCCTTAAACAGTATACTATTAAAATTAATAATATAGATTCCATTTATAAGTAACAATAAATTTTCATCATTAAATTCATAAAAAAATTGATTTTAATTTTTTTTATAAATTATTATATAAATAGTTGTATTATAAACAGAATAAGAATTTACAAATTCTACCACTTACTCAATTTTACGCTATTTTAAATAATTATAAGAAGCTCCATCTGTTAGACCTTTACAATCTTTACTCAATATTTTTGCCTGTGAAAAATAGCTTAACAACTCCGTATATTTTAAATAAAAAAATATACATAGAAATATTATAATAGATTATGAGATTGAAATAGATGCATATTTTATTTACTTTATTATTTTATTTACAATTTTGTTTTTTTGTTTCTACAGAAATAAAATTTATTTTATTTTTGAACAAGGGTATTAAAATTTTGAACAATTATTTATTTGCAGATATTCATTTTTTTAAAATATAATTTTAAACTTACTAGTTTTTTTAGATTGATTAATTATTTATACCTAATTACTTAAAACTAAAAATAAAATAATTAATAATTCTTAAATTCTAGTTATACTTAATATAATGATAATATATTTATTATATAATATTTATACTGTTTATAGATTTCGTGATTTTAAATTGAAACCATCTAAGAACAATTAATAAAATTAATTAAATTCTATAATTTAGAATTGATATAAGAGATATAAAAAAATATTGTTAAAAAAATATTTATAATTGTGCACTATATTACGTCTGAATAATAAATGTTTCTATTTCATTTTACAACAAATATGTACGTATAAGTGTTTGTATTTCTGTATACACGTAAAAATGTATTTATATATGTATGTGTATATGTATGTATACATGTATGTATTGATGTATTATGCATGCATACATTTGTGTAATTGTGTACATGTATAAAAAGTTATATTGATAAATATGTTTAATCATGACTTTGGTTCGAAAAATAATATTTAAATATACAAACATACTTAGAACAAAGTATTATGAAACATTTTTATCTTCTGAAACTAATTTTAAATTAATTTTTTCTTCTGTAAGTCTAGCATCGGACATTTTTAGGAACTTAATAATTTTTTCCGTTGCAGCTATTCCACAGCTACTAATATCATTCTAAAAAAGTAAAATTGTAAAACTTTAAATATGTTTGTTAAGAATTACTTTTCAACATTATAATATATTACTTACTGATGCTGTTAAATTCATGAAATTAAAAAACTTCTGAAGTACAGCGACCATTGTTACGAAACTATTATCTGGTAATCTATTCCTTACAAGATTTTCATAATTCTAAAACGATTAAAAAATGATATAATATATAATTAGATATAAAAAAATATAATGTAAGATATAAAAAAATATAATGTAAGATATAAAAAGAAAATTCTATTCAATTATTATTGATTTATATGTATATATTTTCATAAAAAATCATTTATTATGTAATTTGTGAAATATGATTGTACACATAACCTACTAATGACAAACAAAAAAATTTATTATAACATTTTCTCATCAATAATATCTATTTTTTATTTGTAATTAAACACGCGATTGATGTAAAATAGCTATTAGGCTTGTGTATTTTCTGACTATTTATGATTAAATTAGTCTAAAAATGTTGAAACTCGCTTAGCTCTAATAATTTTAATTAAGTCTCTTTTTATAATGTACATGGATCAATTACGTTAGCGACTATAAATATAGACTGAAAAAAATTATG
The DNA here is from genome assembly GCA_018907245.1 of Eupristina koningsbergeri. Classification (NCBI taxonomy): domain Eukaryota; kingdom Metazoa; phylum Arthropoda; class Insecta; order Hymenoptera; family Agaonidae; genus Eupristina; species Eupristina koningsbergeri. Next base: position 174,031 of record JACCHV010000024.1, on the reverse strand, counting down.
AAAATAAATCTGAAAATTTAATAACTGTACTTCTTACATCAATACTAATAAATCACAACTATAATACAATCTATCCAACTATCAGCAGGATTAATATCATATTAACAAAATATTTGAAAGTGTTTTTTTAGGAACTGATTATAAAGTAGTATATAAAATGATAGAAGCTATAAATTATCATTAATATAAACTTTTTTTTCTATTTTTGGTTTTCCTAATTGTGAGAAGCCGATTTCGAGATTTGCCAAAATATGATCAAGGCAGAATCTGACTAAGCCATGGAGATTTTTATAGATAATTATTCTTTACTCAGGTCTTTTGAACATAAGAAAAATTACGTTAAATAGACACATACATAAATGCCTGCAGTTATATTTTTATTAATTATTATTAATATTAACTATATATTAATGTTAATAATAATAATAATTAATATATTTAAGATCTTTTGTCTTATTTCAGGTCTTTCACTATCGTCGCGATTTGCAATAAAAAAATTTAAAACTACATTTAACCATTAATATATTATTTAATAAAATACAATATTGTGTTATTAATTTTATAAATAGCAATATATCTATATGTAAGATTAAAAAGAAAGACATTTTGAAGATAATGGAATATATGAGTTTAATTAAAAAAATATTGATTCAAGCTGAATTTATTAATTTCATAAATTTGCACCTTTTTATTTTTAATTTTATGTATATGTCCATATTAAAGTATGATACATCTCTTCACGTTTCATTATTTTAAAATAAAAATTACGAGATATTCACATATATTTTTAAATAATAAGAGTAAAGTTTATTTTCATTCTTTGTTTTAAAATCTTATTTATTATTGTTCTTACTGTTTAGATATATTAACTTATTTTTTCGAAATTTTTTTCTTTTAATTCTCTTTCTGAAACTAAAACTGTGGATGAAAAACAAAAATTTGTAATTATATATCAAATTAAATTTCCTTCTTAAATTCATACTTATATATTATTATATTATGGATCATTGATAAGAAACGGTTGCAATCTCGTAAAACAAGGTCTAAAAAACAGAGTAGGTATCGCACGACTTTTGATTGGATTATTTTGATATAAATTTTTACAGATTATGACACTGCAAGACAAGTATTTTATGTATTGAAATGTTTGTCATTATAAATAATATAAGCTTAGACCTATGGACACTTAACTTTTATGTCAATAGTTGATGGGATTTAATTTATGACTCTACATTTGATATAAATAATGAGTTTATTTTATTTTGAAATGAAAATAAAATTTGAATTCAATTAAAATTACAACAGTTTTTTCTCTTTTTATGATCAAGTATTTTTTTTGGGGTTAAAATATAATTTCATATTGTTTTCTTTCAATCCAATAACATTCAATTTATTTATTTTTGGTTCATGATATTCAGATGTGTATTAGTTAAAGATCTGATAATGATTAAATATTGAAGTAAGAAAAATTTAACAATACATTTAACAATAACTATAATTACAGTCTTTATTTTGGAATTTTTTAATGAAAACAATTTTAAATGTTTTCTCAGATAAAGCATATTTTATATGAATTTTTACTAACATTTTCTATATATTAAGATAATAATGCAAAATTTCCCATAAAACTACTTTTTTGGCAAAAATCAAACACATTTCTATATAACGAAGTAAAAATAAGTTATTGTTTAAGCATTTAACAAAAGATAACAGGTTTATACATGATGTATTTTTGAAGATACTATAGTGAACCAATTTATTTAGTGTTAATTTTCGACATAAATGTAAATAATTTATACAATAAATAAAATAAATTATGGTAATAAATTTACAGATACAAGATAATGGTATGCATAATGTATACATAAATTCGCTAAGATAATATTTCGTAAATATTCATTATTTGTTTTAAACTTCATGTTAAAAACACGTTTTTTAAACTTCACAAAAAATTAAATATATTCCAAAATTTCTGTGTGATTAATTTCATTCTTCAATATATAATTTTCGACATTATAATATTAAATATCTTAAATGTGTTTTACTACCTAAGATGCGAGTAAATGAATGATTTGAACGCTAATAACAAAACATTTATTACTGTAAAAAAAAAAAAAAAAAAATAATAAAGCTTTTTGTGACATATTTAAAACTGAAGTCTCTAATATAAATCAATACCATCTCAGATAAATAAAATTATTGAAAAAATCGTGCACATGGATTTTCATTTAAATTATTAACTTGTTTAAAAACATTACATACTCAAAAATTGAAATAACTTTCATTTTTATACATAATTAATATTTAACGATAATTAAAATAAATTTCTTACTTTATTATCCATAATCAAATATCCAACTAAAAGTACTACATATGCAGCAATTAGTGTATGTTCCATATGTCGACCAGCTTTTTGTAGAACTACAATAACAAAAATATAATATTAAATCTCATATTAATTACAAATTTAATTATATTCAATAAAAATAAGAATTAATAGAAATTTAATAAATTTACGTTTCGCAACAGTTTCTTCAATAAATTCCTCTTGAGATTTACAACTCGTTGAAACGGTATCCGAATGTTCAGGATCTTTTTTCCCATCTAATATAGCATCAGTTTTTTGTTCTTCTACACGAGCAAGTTCTTCTTGTTCATAGAAAAGATTAATTAGTGCACCTAAACCATTTCCCGAATCTAAAAATACGCATTGATGAGAAACAGTGTCTTTTTAACTACAATGAAAAGAAATGTTCAAATATTATATACACACTTGCGTGAACGTTCATTTAAAATTATATATTAAGAGATAATATTTACCATCTTAGGAAATATTTAAAATAGAAAAGTATGAGCGTTCATTTTTTAATTTAAATTCAATGACAAATTAAAAATAACACTGATAAAAGATGGAATAATTGGAATATATTATAAATTTAAAACAAATTTAAATCATATAGTAACAATGAAGAATAAACATAATAAAAGCAAAGAAAAATGGAACATGAAATACAATAGAAATTGTTGATAATCAACATATCTATCTTATACAAAAAAATAATTCATATAAATAATATATAAATAATATTTTGGTTGATTTCTTTTCGGCTTTCTCCAAGAGTACGTGTTAAAATCATCTTTTGTTTATTAATAATAATGTTTTTTACACATTTTCTTTTATATACTTATAAATGAAAGTAATTATTTTATTGAACAATAAATTTTTTTTTTAATTTAATTTGGTAATGGAATTAAATTCAACACTTCAATGTTCTTTTAAAAATGTAACATGTATTGCAATATAAAATAAGATTTTGATTAAAGAAAAACAAACATTTAAGTTAAATTTTCTGATTATGCTTGTTTATTCAATATCATTACTCTTAAAACATAATAATGATTGATATTTTTTAAACATTACATTAAAAATTCCAATTATATTTTAATTTTATACTGTAATGTACTTCACCAAAATAATTTGTATTTTTAAAATTTTCTTACAGCTTAATATTTTTGTACGACACCAACTTTCTCTTTTCCCTTATCCCTGCGTCACCAACTTTCTCTTTTCCCTTTGTCTCTATCCGAGCATTTTCTTGTCTAAAGTCAACACACAGGAAATGCAATAAGAAACGTTTTCCCGTCTTAAATATTTTTTTAAAATACTCCCAGCCAACTAGCAACGTTCCTCTTTGTTAGGGTGTCCCGCCTCTTGCGTGCACTCTTACATACGCGCACTTGTTTTTCGTTGCACCAGAGACACTAGGACAAATTTTAACACAGTAACCGATTTTCCATCCCTACTTTCCTTTTTTTTCAAATAATTTTCGAGTAGTCTCCTCTCGACCTCCGAACATTTTGGTCCTCTCGACATATTAGCGTCGTGTTATATTTTTTTTAAAGATTTATTTTTACATATAACTACATTTATATATATAGTGTTAAATAAAGTTTTTTTAATAAAATTTAATTGTGTCGTTCCTTTGGTTGCCGTGTCATTACAACTGGTATTAGAAGTGGGATGTTAAGTTTGTTGAGTGAATGAAGTGATTTCTTTTATATACACAAAGAAAAGTCAGTGCATTTCACTCATGAAGGACACGCAAAATTGAAGGAGCAGCAAGCTTAACACTAAATCTACAAAATCAAAAATTTACAAAATCTACAAAATCAAAAATTTACAAAATCTATAAAATCAAAAATCTACAAAATCTACAAAATCAAAAATCTACAAAATCTACAAGATCTATAAAATCCACTAACTCGGAGGTCAATCTACCATTTGCATCAAGCGTTACTTTGCCAATTTTTCTAGGAACAGAAGCAAGAGACTCACAACCAGCTCAATAACCAATCAACATAATTTTCAACTCCTACAAGACGACTTCGAAATTGAGAATGCAGTCATTGCTAGCGATAATATCAGTACTTGCGTAAGTCATCATCAATTGCGTATAAATTTTATATTGTATTTTTAAACAAAAGAAAAAAAAGTAATTATTGTAATATTTCAAGTTCCGTATTTGCGAAAATATATTTTAAAAAATATATTTCCTTTTGCGTATTTTAACCATTTTAATTTAATTCTCGATAGGTATAAAAATATAAATTTCCATTAAAATAAACAATATAAATTAATATCAAAATAGAAGAAAATTAACACGTTAATAAATTGAATAAGAATAAAAGAATTTGAAAATGGCTCTACCAATCTACATCGCATGCAACATGCTTACAACATTCAACGGAAACAAAAAAAAATTATACGAATTTTGCAACAATTGCGATTGTACAATGAAATTAGTAAAAGAAACGGAAGTACAAACTCTATTTATAGTTATTCAAACAAAAATAACTGGTAGTGCAAGATAGTCCATAAGGAACAGAGAATTCGAAGACTGGGAGTCACTGAACGAATACTTGGTTAATACTTACTCGGATAAACGCCCACACGGACAGTGGCAATTAGAATTATCTTCGTGTAGACAGGGTCAATATGAAGAAGTGCTAGCCTATTCACAAAGGGTAGAAGATTATTTGGTAAAGCTTACCAATAGTTTAGATGAATAATTAAGTATCAGTGACAGAAAGGCTTGTGTAACATTACTGAGAACACAAGCGCTAAACGTCTTTATAAATGGATTAACAAAAGATTTACAAATATTAGTTAAATCACAACGACCTCAAAGCCTAGAGGAGGCAATCCAAATTGCGTCAGCAAAAGAAATCGAAGTGAAATCCTCAAGGGAGATGGAAAAATTCTAACTTTTAAGCTTGAAAGATAATAAATATTGTAAATTCTGCAGAAAATCCGGACATACCATTGAACAATGCAGATTTAATAAGACTAACCAGATGCCAAACAACTACAATAGAAATAATAAATATTGTACGTTCTGCAAAAAGCCTGGACACCAAGAAACAGAGTGCCGATCTTAAGTAAATGTAAGAAATCTCCAAAGCCAAGGAAGCTAACCATCTAATCCGCAGACCAATACAATAAAAAAGTGCAATTACTGTACAAAATTAGGACACCTCATCAACGAATGCCGAAAACGGCAACATAATAATTCAATACGCCAAGGGAATAATCCCAACAGATTTACGAGGTAATGAAGCTACAGAACCGAGTAATTTAAACTCTCAACATTCTTCGGTTGCTGCAGAACCGAAGAAAATAAACATTCCGAAGGCAGACAAACAATAATTGAAAATTCAAAAATACTAAATATCTTCATGGGACTAAAAAAGGCCACAACTACTATAGATATGAACATTGAATCGCTAAAATCACAAGTAAACTTATTGGTTGATACAGGGGCCGACATTTCAATGATTAATTTAAATAAGTTTTTAGATAACGCTGACTTTTATGACGATGTTAAGATAAAAATAAGTGGGTTATCAACCGAAACTTTCGAAACCTTAGGCTACTGCATCACAAAAATAAAAACAAATAATAAATATTATGATGCAATCTTTCACATAGTGAGAGACGACTTTCCTATACCTTATGAGGGAATTTTGGGAAATGATATCATCACCAATCTTGGGATGATAATAAAGAATAAATTTAAATATATTGAATAGGACGATAATCAAATCCCAATCAATTCTAAACAAGATATTATCGTCGAGAGTACTCGTCACACTCCAGCTGAACGAATAAACAAACAAAAAAAGAAAACTATCAAACTACCTGCAAGAGCTGAGACTTTCGTCAAAATCAGTATTGTCAATTCTGAGGCAAAAGAGGGAATCATACATTCAAAAATTCTACAAGAGGACGTCTATCTCTGTGAAAGTATATCCACCGTCAATTCCAATTCAAAATCCATAACCACAATTTTCAATACTAATGACGCGGATATCCAAATAGACACGCCTCTAGTCCAAATCGAACCGCTTACACCAAGCCTCACAATAATGAAGATTGACGCTTCATCCCGATTAAAAGATAATAATGCGTCAAAAAGACTAAAACTATTACAAGAAAATCTTAGACTTGATCATCTAAACGAGGAAGAAAAAGAATGCATCTTGAATGATTGCTATGAATTTAACGACATTTTCTGCCTCGACAACGAAGATTTAAGCTACACTGACAGTACTACACATCAAATAAAGACAACTACCGATAGACCGGTAGCAACGAAAATCTATAGATATCCTGAAATTCATAAGGAGGAAATCAAAAGACAAATCGACAAAATGTTGAAAGAAAACATAATAGAAATTTCAAAATCACCATGGAATTACCTGTTATGAATCGTAAAGAAGAAAACCGATGCTACAGGTCAAGAAAAGTATAGAATCGTAGTCGACTATAGGAAACTCAATGAAATCACCATAGGAGACACATTTCCTATATCAAATGTCAACGATATCCTAGATAAATTATGAAATTCAAAATACTTTACAGTACGAGACTTAGCATCCGGGTTTCATCAAATAAAAATGGACGAATCCGACAAGGAAAAAACTGCATTTTCCACAGACACAGGGCATTACCAGTTTACACGTATGCCCTTCGGATTAAAGAATACACCTGCCACGTTCCAAAGACTCATGAACACAGTTCTCGCAGGATTGCAAGGAATAAGATGCCTATTATACTTCGACGACATCATTTGCTACGCCGATTCTCTACAAACGCACAGAACCAAACTTCGAGAAATCTTCGAAAGGCTAAGGCAGCACAACCTAAAACTACAACCTAATAAATGCGAATTCCTGAGGCGAGAAGTGATGTATCTAGGACATAAAATATTCGAAAATGGAGTAAGTCCAGACCTAGGGAAAATCGAAACCATAGCGAACTATCCAGCATCAAGACGAGAAAAAGATATACGAGTTTTTCTTGGACTGATAGGATACTACCGAAGATTTATTAAAGACTACAGCAAAATCACAAAACCACTAATTTCGTTGCTAAAGAAAGACACACCTTTCAGATGGACTAGCACTCAACAAAACGCATTCGAGCAATTAAAAACATGCCTTATTACGTCACCTATACTACAGTATCCAGATTTTAAAAAAGAGTTTATTCTAACTACAGACGTTAGTAATTTTACCATTGGAGCTGTCTTATCACAACTTTATGATATGCAGGATTTACTAATAGCATATGATAGCAGAATATTAAATCGCGCCGAATCAAATTATTCAACAATAGAAAGAGAATTATTCGCTATTGTTTAGTCAGTCAAGCACTTTCGACCGTACCTATATGGACGAAAATTCAAGATAATCAGCGATCATAAACTTTTACTATGGCTATTCAACATGAAAGATCCTAGCTCGAGACTCTTTAGATGGAGACTGGATCTAGAAGAATATAACTTCAAAGTTGAATATAAGCAAGGTAAAGTTAATACTAATGCTGATACTCTACGCAGAATACCTGCACTTGAAGCCACCGACCTTTTTCCTTTAGGAATAAACACTCTAATAACCAAAGACAAAACCATTCATAGAAACGAAACCGAAGAACCCAGTATTCATAAATTCAAAGACATAGATGGTATTAAAAATGATTATAAATTATTCAGAAAAAAATTAACTGACGGAAATATATTAAACGATAATGTAAATGAATTTGATGAAAACATACATTTAACAAAAGATAATTGCGTAATATGTATCTCTAAAGATATAGATTTCTCAGAAGGATACCTCAAACAATTCCAAAAGAATTTCAACAACACACAACAACTGGAGGCACTAGATCTCAATCTATACGACATTGTTACCATAAAAAATGATCAATTTCATAATTATTACATAATTACAAAAAATTTCCATTACGAAAAATGGAATATCAACGATTTGTATAAATCCTTCACAAATCTGAGGGAACTGTTAACAAAAAGCAACGTAAAATCAATAAGCATTGCTCAACAATTTGGTAAAAAGAATAATCAAAAGTACCAAATTATCAGATCAATATTAAGATACATATTCAAGCATATCGAAATAAAAATAAACATTTACGACAACTGCAAATACGAACCAAAAGCTGACGAAATCAATCAAATCCTACAAGACAATCATAACTCGACAAACGGAGGACATATGGGGTTCAATAAAACATAAAAAAATCAAGGAAAACTATAAGTGGAACAATACGAAAAGAGATACCTATAATTTTGTAAAAACTTGCAAATCCTGTCAATTGAATAAATTAAATAGAAACAAAGCGAAAAAACCCATGGAGATCACAACAACATCAACCAGACCCTTCGAGAGAGTTGCACTCGACATTATGGGACCCCTCACACCAACCAAGTCCGGTAACCAATATATTTTAACAGTACAAGATGATTTGTTAAAATTCTTTTAAGCTTACGCTCTTCCAAACCATGAAGCTAAAACAATAGTCAAGGTGTTAACTACTAAATATATATGCCTATTTAGTATTCCGGAAAAGCTACTCACAGATCATGGAAGAGAGTTTATTTCTACTCTATTCAAAGATATTGCCAAACTCCTCAAAATCACTAAAATACAGACAACTCCGTATCATCCGCAAACAAATGGCGCTATAGAACGAACTCATCAAACGCTCGTGGATTATTTGAAGAACTATATTAACGAAAATCAAACCGACTGGGACGACTACTTAGATCATTTTTGCTTTGCATTCAATACTACCGTACACAGTTCTACAAATTATACACCTTACGAATTAATCTTCGGAACTAAAGCAACATTGCCATCGTCAATTACAAAACCACCAGAATTTCATTATACCTACGACGATTATCTCATCGAATTAAAGCAAAAATTTAGAAAAAGCAGAGAATTAGCCAATAGAACTGCTATAAACAACAAAGAAAAGAACAAACATTATTACGACAAAAATGCAAAACCACACAGTTATACCATAGGGGATAAAATATACTTAAAAATCGAATAATTCTCTAAATCAAAAAAACTAAGCCATAGATATAAAGGTCCATACGAAATTATTAAAATAATCTCACTATCAAACGTTTTTATAAAACAAAATAGAAGGAACACTGTAGTACATGTAGACAATATAAAACACAGCCATGGTAAAACGAACTAATGAATTTTGCAGGTCATTTCCAGTAATAAGATCCGAAAGCTACACGTCTACAAAATTTAATCACAGCCCCGGAATCTACTATGATCTCGTTGGAGATCTTCACTTCTATAATAATACTTGGAAGATCATCACATATTTAAATTTGAGCAACGTCGATGAGAAATTATACTTAATAGATAGAGTCTACGCTAAATCAAAGTCCATATGTAAAGACAATGAGATGAATATCAACAAACTGATGTGCGACTCACCTCAGGCTATTCTAGACAATTTAATACCAAAATTAAAATTGCAAGAAGGGCATCTGAAAGATTTAATAGGTCACCACCGCGTTAAGAGAGGTTGGTTTAATGCCTTAGGAAATGTAGTAAAAACTATCACTGGCAACCTAGACAATAGCAATGCGCAAAAATTCAATGACGCAATACATAAAGTCGAAGCCGACGAAAAAGAGACACTTAGACTCTTTAAATCACAAATACAAATGGTACAAACCACGACCTCTAACTTTAACGAATTCATCACGAATCTTAAAAGAACCGAGGAAATATTCAATAACAATATAATTCAATTGGAAAACATTACTCAGGGATTATACGAGCTCGAGTAATCTACTCGATTACAACAGACCGTTGGTAAGCATCTAAACTTTCTAACGCTAATTATAAACAATTTAAACAGTGAATTAGATATCCTAATTAATGCCATCTTATTTGCCAAATCGAATATCCTTCATCCAAAAATCATGTCGCCAAGGCAATTTATGCGGGATTTAAAACAAACAGAGAGCGAACTTCCGCAGGGTCTAACATACCCCCTTTCGATCGGCACAGAAAACGCACACGAACTACTAAATTTAATGAATTTACACGTATATCTTCTCAATAATCGCTTGATATACGTGATAGAAAATTCTCTGGCGATGGAGACTAAATTCAAATTATTTCACTTGTTATCATTGCCCGTCGAAAAGTACCGTTTCACATATCTATTTATTCAGCCGTCAACAAAATACTTAGCACTAACTACAACAAGAGCTACGTATTCTACTGTCGACGACCTGAGGAATTGCAAAGTGAGTCTAAATAACCTGTACATTTGCAAGTCGAAGTATTCTTTACGCAATACCATGCTAGACAACTACTGCAAAGTACAACTATTATTTTCTACCGAGCGAATACCCGATAGCTGCGATGTCCGAATCATATCTCTGAACAAGGACATGTGGTTTAAACTAAATAGCAAAAACGAGTGAGCGTATGTCCTTCCAAAAATTACAGACATAACTCTCGTCTGCGAAGGTAAAATAACTGAAGATATTAGACTCGTAAACTCCGGTATGCTGTCTATAAAGAAAAACTGCAAGGCATATCCGTCGACTGTATTAATGACTGAAAATACATACGAGAGCAATTATACAGCATATATTCCTGAGATAAACATCATCGAAGACGAATGCTGTTTAATAAACAACATAAATACATCAACCATTCCGACATTCAAAACAACGCATCTAGCCAACATAAATCTAGAGAATTTAAATGTAGCGAGCCACAAATTAAAACAGATGTCAAAAATTGCAGACGATTTACTTAATGATAAAAATAAAGTTGTAAAACAAGAATACCATTCCTACCTCCTATATTTTATAGCAATTATAATTGTAATATACGTATTATACAAAATGTACAAATGCATTTATAAAACTTCTGTAAATCCCTTATGCGAAGGAATAGTAACAACCGTCTGCTGTAAACCGAAAAATAAAATTAAAAACTATAGAAACCGCCAAAATCCTACCTGTCCCTAGGTACTCCCAAAGAGGAAAACACAAAATTAGTCTCTTGAATAACTAGATCTAAGGGAAAAGCGAAAAATAATTTTACTATAAAAGATGAATTGTAATCGAATGAAAATGTACGTCAATTAAATTTATACTTTTAACTCGCGGGGGAGGTGTAATGTACCTCACCAAAATAATTTATATTTTTAAAATTTTCTTACAGCCTAATACTTTTGTGCGACACCAACTTTCTCTTTTCCCTTTGTCTCTATCCGAGCATTTTCTTGTCTAAAGTCAACACACAGGAAATGCAATAAGAAACGTTTTCCCGTCTTAAATATTTTTTTAAAATACTCCCAGCCAACTAGCAACGTTCCTCTTTGTTAGGGTGTCCCGCCTCTTGCGTGCACTCTTACATACGCGCACTTGTTTTTCGTTGCACCAGAGACACTAGGACAAATTTTAACACAGTAACCGATTTTCCATCCCTACTTTCCTTTTTTTTCAAATAATTTTCGAGTAGTCTCCTCTCGACCTCCGAACATTTTGGTCCTCTCGACATATTAGCGTCGTGTTATATTTTTTTTAAAGATTTATTTTTACATATAACTACATTTATATATATAGTGTTAAATAAAGTTTTTTTAATAAAATTTAATTGTGTCGTTCCTTTGGTTGCCGTGTCATTACAACTGGTATTAGAAGTGGGATGTTAAGTTTGTTGAGTGAATGAAGTGATTTCTTTTATATACACAAAGAAAAGTCAGTGCATTTCACTCATGAAGGACACGCAAAATTGAAGGAGCAGCAAGCTTAACACTAAATCTACAAAATCAAAAATTTACAAAATCTACAAAATCAAAAATTTACAAAATTTACAAAATCTATAAAATCAAAAATCTACAAAATCTACAAAATCAAAAATCTATAAAATCTGCTGTGTCATTACAATACTTTTTGACTGAAAATTTTTATATTCTGGGTTATAATTCTTAATATGTAAAAGAAATTATTCTAATTATTTTTAACTATATTAAAAATAAGATTGTACAAATAACTTAAATAATGCGTACCTTGATTATTTGGAAAGGTTTTTGACACGATAAGTAATTTTTTATTTTCTTCACAATTTTCTATCAAATTAATAAGAAGAATTAATACTAGCATCATTATATCAAATCGTTTTTCTTCAGGAAGAATTTGTGGAACTTGTAAAATAAGGTGTAAACTATTGTCAATTACTTTATCTTGATATCCCACAGTTTTTCCGCCATCAGCTTAAAAAAATAATAATATAAAATCTATAATTCAGAATTATTATGTTTTACAGAAAAAATATACAAAAAGTTAATCAAATTTATTAAAAAGATATATGAATTAATATTTAGAGAAGTGCTTAATTTGATCTCAAATAAAGATATTTAAATACAAAATTAAACTAAGATTTTAAAGATTAAATAATAAAAATGTAATTTCTCTTTTGAATTATTTTACATCTTTTTATAATCTAGTGATTTGATTTTGATGTATATAAGTTTTTATCTAGCAGAAACATCATTTGTCTATTCTATTATCTTCAGGTTCTTAATATTTACATAATTTTTCTATAACTTCTGTTCATATTATATATCATTTATTGGTTTATCAATTTTTTTAAATAATATTGTTTTATTTTAGTTATTTAGGTTATTACCATGGGTATAAAAATTTGCACATATACTTACCTTTGATATATTTATATTTAATGAGAAATATATATAAATTATGCCCGACCTTTTTTAAAAACTAAAAATAATTTATTCATAGAATTTCAAAATTAATTATTATTAACTAATTATTATAAAATGATTTATATTTCAATGAAGATTCTAATTGTAAAAATTGAAATTCTTGTTGCAAAAATATAAGGTTGTAGGATAGAATATTTTTTTTACTCATTGTAAATATAAAATCGACATTATAATAATAATAATATTTTAAGGTACATCGAAAAAATGAAACATAGAAAATGCAAACCTGTAGAAGAAGCACATTTTCTATACGAAGAATTAACATATCCTGAAGTATTGATTGGACTTGATTGAAAGTCCGAAGAATTAAAATCACATGATTACAAATAGAAATTAATTCTACAAAACAGGGAAATGAGACATACAAGAATTGACATACAGGGTAGGATCAAAAAGTAATCGGACTGAATTTCTGTAGCGCGAACGGAACTGTAGAGATAGAACATTTGGGAGTGTTAATAGAGAACTTTAAAAAGAGACCCATATTTTTTCTCATTGACTGTGAGTAATTAAAAAGTAAGTACGTAGATTTCTATGAACCTCTGTTAAGAAATGTAGTCACAATCTAAGATACAGAAAAATATTGAGCAGCATTACGCTATTAAATTCTGTGTCAAATTTGGAAAAACTGCAATGAAAATCATCGAACTAATAAAGGACATCTTTGGGAACGCTGCCATGAATCGCTCAATAATTTTCGAGTGACATTAGCTATTATCAAATGTTTTTGAAGAAAACTACCATCCATCAACTTCGGGGATTGATGAAAATGTGGTTAAAGTGAAAGCGCTCGTAGACTCTAAGCGACGCACAAACATTCGTATATTGTTTCCCTTATTCGTGTAATTCTTAATAAATTATGGATTTTGTAGGATAGTATCTACAAAATTATTATCAAAGATTTAACAATACTAAAGACGTGCACCATAAGTCCTGTTCTCTGAACAAAAAATAAATTGTACACAAATTTCTCAAGAAATTATGAACTGTGTCCAAAAAATCCAACATTTTTTTAATAACGTTATTACCAGTAAACAAACGAGGTATTTTAGGTACAATCTAGAGACATTTAGAGTGCCAAATAATTTAATCTTTAATAATAGAATTACGTGAAATGTATTGAAGACTTTTGTCTGTATATACTGTGGGGTCTCCCCACTACCTCGCGGGCCCATACATACACGCATACACACACACACTCATACATTTGCCGCGCGAATTTTCCCGCACAAAATTGCAACGGCCAAGTTGTTCCCGGAACTATTTGGGCCGTGTCCTCCCACTCCACTTACACAGGACACATACGAAACAATCCGGAAGGAGTAAGAGAGAACACCAAAGGGTTTTTCGCGCGAAAAAAATCGGATACACACACAGTTCTTTCCGGACGCACCCCAACGCACGTCCTCACAGCAGGCACCCTGAACGCCAACCTACTAGTGTCATTGTTCGCCCACGCGCTCTTAAAACCTTAACGACCCCAAAATACTAGAAAAATTTTTTTTTATCCCATAAATCTCATTCTTCAATAAAGAATATATTGTTTAAATCTTACGAACATTCGATATCCTATGTCATTTGAAGTACCTTTAAAATTATTCAGATATTGTTTCACTTTTAACAATCCTTCAATACTTTATCAAATTAACAAAGTATAATTATACATACATGAATTTATAGTCAGTCAAATTTTGAGCATCTGTGCGATTTTTAGTTTCTTATTGCCAAGGAAAAGTAATCTTGCATCGTTATTTTATTATATAAAATTATTAAATTAATTTAATTTATTTCAATATTATTGATTATGCAAATTTTATCTGGTATTTTAAACTTCTGTCGAGAAACATCGAGCACAAATTTGGATTCACTGATAAGAGGGCGAATATCTATTTTACATCGAACTACCTCGACCGAGATGATAAGTATTAACAGAATAATTTCATCAGAGCTTATTTTACTATAGTTTTTGAATTCAAACTATACTCTACATAATCTCTTCGTTCGATTTGTCGTGTCACGTATACTTATATACTTTTAAGAGCTACCGCTAAGTTAAAAACAGAGATTATTTCGATTATTCGTGCAGAGCATATCTTTGAAATATTATTTTCGTTGTGTACAATTAGATAGTAGTCGCAGTATCTAATTGTTTTAATATCATTTCGAGTTAATAAATCTTTAAATTTTGCGTCTCCTTCAAATTGAGCTTACTTCACACTACAGAAGCTATCTAAAAATTAGTGAAAACATCATTACTCAAATAATAATCATTAGCTGATTTTCAATAAAATTTCACAATTATGCTAATGCTATGTTTTTTTTAAGAATGCTAGTATAGTTTATTTTAATTAGTTTGACTCATTACGAAATAAAAAATCTTGTTTTTTTACATAATTATTAATATCGTCACATATGTAATGTAATTTGTTACATATGTTAGACAAAATTTGACATACTTAATATGTATAATAATTAGCGTTATCAAAAGAGTCATAAAGTAGAGCAAAATTTAGCACAAAATCTCGCTGATAATCGAATTTGTGAAAATATCGATCATTGAAAATTCGGCAACGGGATCTGTATAATAGGTATTGACCAATACATTGGAAAATATTGATCGAGAAATGATAATGATAGTTGATAAAGTGCTAATTAAGACCTAGAAATGGGATAGCTCCCGGTAGGAGAAATCACAGAGGTTAACAGTTTTATCGAAAGACGATGTAATGAGTAAAATTAAGATGAAAAGGTTGACGGTTCCGATTCGGACTTAATTCGAAGTAACAACGTGACAATTAGCTTATAACCAATTGATACAACAATTGCACGCGTCTTAAAATACTTTAAAGTAATCACGGTCACAAAGTAGGGATTATTTTGTATCATGAGTCACACGCTTAATCTCTCTCATTCGATTTGTTGAAAATAAATAGTATTCAACTCGCGAATGAATACTGTTATTAATCAATTAATCCGATCTTCAAAAAGTTACGACAGAAACGTGACCGTCGAAATAAATAAATAATTATATAATTAATAATTACTGCGCTAAAAATAACATGAATGAACAATACAATGAAGAAAAAATAATATTTATGTAAATATTATATGTAAAATAAAATACATTATATCTTACATTTTCTATTGAATCGATGCGTCAAATTGATAAGAACTTTGATAACTGCAAACAAACACTCTCGGATCACCGCTCCACTTGAAGTTTTATCACCACAATTATTTGTGGGATATTTTACAATTTCTTGACCACAATAATTATAAAGACAAGCCAACGTAATTACTAAAACACTATCATTGTATTTTAACAAGTACACTTGGTTTTCTTCGTTCATATGAGTTACCTAATTAAATAAAAATAAAATAACATAAATAATTAAAAATATTACTTTTAGAATTAATTTACATACATTTTCTAATACTCTTAAGCATCTATCAACTTTTCTCAATTTATCTAATAATGGTTCATTCCATCCACTATTTGAAATATCAGCGGATTTGATATAACGATGACACTCTGTAATTGTTTTAATAATATGTTCTAAACCTCCAAGTTCTCTTAGCTCTTCTTTAAACCATTCACCAGCTCGTTTTGATGTTAAACTAAGGAGAGTTTCCATTGCTAATTGACCAACCTAGAAATTTTTAAAAGCATTTTAAATTATAAAATACTAAGTTAATACCAAGAAGTATTAAATTTTTTATAATAACAATGGACAATAAGTGTATAATGTTATAACTGTAAATTAAAAAATAAAATTTTATTAAAATATCTTAATTAAAAATAAAATTGTCTTTAAAAAAGAATACTTAATGTATATAAATAGTTAATATACTTACAGTAATATTATCTAAATTTAAGTGTTTTGCATGACCTTGAGCTTGAATATCAGCGCAAAGCTGACGTACTTTCTCTTTATTTTTTAATAATTCTGTATAACTCAGTCCACAATCATCTAAAGCATTTTTATGACTTGCGTCAGATTCAAGAAGACTTAACATTAATTCAAGACAATCTCTATCTAAATCCATTGCAAGTCGATCTTGACTTAATACAAACATTACTGTTGCTGTACATAATGCTAGGCTCTAAAAATAAAATGATTATAAAAATAGCGATAATGTATAAATTATAATATAGAAAGTATTATATTATACATATAAAGTAAATTAATTAATATTTATATAAAGCTGTTTTCTACATATATAAATCGAAAATGTATAATTTAAAATATTATTGAAATTTTCTATAAGCGGATACATATTGAGAATTTTATAATCTTTTTAAACATTTTAGAAATTTTCAAAAACTTCGAGCATTTTTTTTTCGAATTAATAACAAAGACCGAAGTAAACCTGTCAGAGCCTTATAGAAAGGTTCAACCTAACAACTCGAACGAAACGTCGATATGTGTCATCAATATCACATAAATACCAAATCTATATTTGTTTTTCAAGAATTTTTTGAATGGGAGATGGTTACCGAAGAAGCTAAAATTTGAAAATTTTTAACATTTTCAAAAATTCTCGATATGTATTCGTTTAAAATATTTCTATTATCAACTTACGATACTGATTTTTTTTTTTATATGAGTAAATACAGTTAATGTTATTTATATTTATTTTATAATATTAAATAATATAATTTTATATTCAAAATCATATTGATAACATTTAATATAAAATAAATAAAAAATTAATATTTATTTTACCTGATCAGTTGTTGCATCGTGAAGGGCTTTAAAAAATTTAGCTACAGTGCCATGAGCGCGTACATGCATACGAAATGCGGGAGCCATGCATTTACTTGCAAGTCGAATCGCTGATAAACATCGTGTTGCATTAGGATTATTTTCTCTGAGTGTATCCAAAATATATTCGACATCATCATTAAATTCTTGAAATTCTCCACTTTCTTGAATTTGATGAGCTTTTTTAACATTTTTCACAACAGTATAAAACTAAAATTATGAAAATCAATAATTTATTAGAAAACTTAGTTTTAATTATAATATTACTATAAAATTTTATGAAAAAATTAATATATAAAATTTTCTTAGATTATTTAAAATAGTGAAAATAGTAATAATAATATATTGTTATTATAAAATATCCTTAATAATAACACATTTAAAAAAGGGATCTTCTTGTGGTATGTGTAATTCATTAAATAATGTCATTAATTAATAAATCTATATTTTGATAAATTTGTTCTTTGTTTTCGTAATGATTCTTTTATTTAAAGAAAAACAATTTTTTACAGTTATTAAAGTATTTAAAATTATCAATTAAAGTTATTAATTATTAAAATAAAATAAAAAAATCAAATTAAATGTAGATTGTTCTGTTAAATATAATATAATATAATATTATATGCATGGTCTCGGTTTTTACCTAAGTATCGAGTTTTTTTTTCGTTTGTCGAATATTGGTCGTACAGATTTGGGAGGGGTCTTAAAATCTAAAAAAATCTTTTTCCATTTAATTTTAATTTTTTTTTTTCGATAATTAGATGCTGCATGATTTTACTTCGCACAAAAGTTGTTTTTCGATTTTTTGATACAACACGCTGAAGTGATTAGTGGAAAAACACTACGCGATAAAATTTTGTTTGCAATTTAAATATATAGTGCGGAAACATTTTAAATATTACAACAAACTTATGTACATAATTGTATGTCAAAATCGCAATGTGGAAAATGGTACAAAGCTTTTTAAGAGGACCAGTAGTAAAAGATCATCGAGTCTTGATTGGGGCGCCAAAAAAGCTCTCGAATCATTACGAACACCCGCAGTGTACTATAAACTTTAAATTCAGGCCACCGATTAACGATTAAAGCATTTGCGGAAAAACTAAATTTAAAGCGATTTAGTGCAAAAAAATTTTAAAATGCGAAAAGTTTGTGCGTAAATATCAAAGCTGAGGAGTTTCAAACTGTTTCTGAAACCTGGAATACTCTCCTTCGTAAATGCGTTGATATAGGAGGAAATTATTTTGAAAAATTTTAAATTTTTATTTCAAACTGCTAATAAGTCCACCAATAAATCATATTTCATTAAAAAGATAAGCATTTTCTTTTTTTAGGATCTTTAAACAAAACATTCTTGCGTAGCGTTTTTTCACTAATCGCTTCAATGCGCTGTGTGCAAAAATAAAAAAACACTTTCTGAGCGAAGTGAAATGCTGCCACATCTAATTATCGAAACAACAAAAAAAGAGACAAATGGAAAAAGCTTTTCTCTATATTTTAAGATTCCTCCTAAATCGCTGCAACCAATATTCGCCAAATGAAAAAAAAATCGATACTTCGGGGACAGACCATGTATATTTGCCTCATTGAGAGAATTAGAATAATATTCTGTACATATCTTGTTTAATGAATGGGAATAGTGATTAATATAAAGTTTTATAAACTATCTATTAATGGAATTTGTTCGGCGCCTTTCTCTCGCCGTCGGTCTTGGTCGGCAATCGACCGCGCCGTTCCATTTAGATTTTAAGACCAAAGGGCGGACTTTAATTTTATGGGAGCGGCTTCCCCCGTGCGCGTGCTTTGCGTGTGTGTATATTTTGCGTGTATTTTATGTGTGCTTGATGTGTGTGTGTGATCGCACGAGGGTGCACTCACGCTACCAAGGCTACTCTCCACACCTCTTGGGAGAAATATCAGCTCCAGCGGCCTGAGACAGCGACCCAATCACTAGATGATCTCACCAGCCCGCAGCAGCAGCATCGCAACGCGGAGAACGCAGCCAAGCGAGGCACTAAGATGCGACTCCTCCACCGCAGCGCATCAGTTTAAGCGTAAGATTAAATCTGGCTTTTTCCCTTCTAACGAGAGGGATTTTTTTTGTAATTGCGGAGCTAATAAATTAATTATTGTGAGGGTCAATTGTTGTTTTTTAATTACCCGACAAATCATTTATCTCCCTTACCCTTTCATAATATCATATTAGATTTAACATCTTTCATTCGATATTGTTTATTTGCTAAACTGAATTCAAAGAGACCCAAAAAATTATACCGATAATCATAAAAATAACAATATAAATTATAATTACAATAAAAATAAATAAATAATAATTCTTATCAAATTAAAAAAATTAACATTTTTGATTACTTACACCTTTAACTTTTTTACCGCATCGTATACTTGTAATAGCAGTTTCGATATCGTCGGATAAATCAATTCCAGGTTCAGGGTAGGTAACAATTCGTGTCAAAGATGAATTTTCAAATTCTTCATCAAAAGCTACCAAATTAGGATCATCTAAAGAAGCAGAAGACGTACTTGGAGCACTTATTCTGTCATTATCATTATTTGTTGATTTTAATTCTTTATCACTATCACACCATTTATGTTTATACAGAGCACGTCTTTTATTACCATTAGTTGTACCAGTAGAACGAGTTTTAAAAATACTACCTTTTTTAATAATTGCAGGTTTACTCGATATATTTTTTGTAATAATTTCAGATGATTGTAAATTAGAAATTGGACACGGAGACGAGATTTGATTTTCAATTTGTAAACGACTACTAATACTTTCACTTTCATCACTACTAGAAAACGAATCATGCTCCAGAGGTTTTGCTGTAAGACATTTATTATCTCTATTAATTATCATCAAGTCACTATTGTAAGAAGATAAACTTTTAAAATGGTGTTCACTTTCTATACCAATTTCTTGCTTATCACTATTTTCATTATTTCTTAAATCAATTTCTAAATTCTTGATATCAAATGTTTGAATACAATCTTTTGTAAAATGCTTTTCCAAATTACAACTTGCTTTTTCTTCATTTGTAATAATATATTTGTTTTCAATAATTGGCTCAATTGTTTCATTTTCACCATCACATGATAAAATATCGATCAATTCTTGCGTTGTGGATGGTAATACGTGGTCCTGCTTCGCTAAATTTTCATTTTTTTTATTATTGTTAGAAGCACATTCAGTCTTTACAATGTCATAATGAGAAACATGCGTATTATTAGAATCTGTTACAGATTTTCTTAATGTCAATGATAGACCTGAATTCTGAGAATTAATGAACAAATTAGAGGTATTTGAAGAAGAATCATCGTGTCTTAAATTTTTCGATCTACTTCTTGTAGTTCGCATTTCTGACTTATTTACAGAAGAATTAACTGGTGTTAGTATAGAAGATTCTCGATGAGCAATGCGATTTATCTTAGTATCTAATTTTGTACAATATGAAGTTACTTTATAATCAATATTTATTTTTGCATCTGGCGAAGTAGTAGAAATTTGACAACTTTCATGTTCAGTTTCTTCTGAGGAAATTAATCTAGCTGTACCTTTACATATTCTCAACACAATTGGGGGCTTTGCTTCATCTCGGTAAGATGTTTCTACAACCGATTCAAAACTATTATCACTTCTTTTTGAACTTTCCGAAGATTTTTCATTAGGTATTTGTTTTTTATCAAAATCTTGAATTGAACTAGAATTAGAAATTGTTGGGCAAATTCCAATAACAGATCGTGATTCTTCAACAATCGGCATCATATTTCGACTTTTAAAAAATTTTTTTGGTTTATTTATATCCAACTTTGGTTCATCGTTTGCATTGAATATGAAAGTATCTTTTTCATGAGTATTCTGATTTCCATAATCCAGTTTCATTCGTTTTGTTCCAAAATGACTTCGACCATCACCACCACGCCTTCCTAAAATATTAATCAATACAATAATTATAAAACATTAATTCATATGTTTCATTAAATCAAAATAAAAAATATAGATAACCACAATTTATAGGTTTTAAAATAATAAATAATAAACTGTCAATAATGTAATATAAATAAGTAAAGGTATAATTACTATCTAATATAATATGGATTATATATAATTAATAATATGAACTATAATTAACATCTATGTAGCTGTTGGCGTTTGAATGTTTTATCTTTTTCAAAGTTTTTGAATAAATTTCATGATATTTGGTTCAATGTAAACGGAGTACTAGAAGCTTTATTAAAAATTTTACTCAGCATCTCAAATTTTAATTTTCTATTTATTTTTTTTAATAATGTCACGTTTATTATCACCGTACAAGTACCCCACAAATTCGACATCGCTTATCAAGAATGGAAAAATACATCGACTTTCATGCATTGTATCGTACCTAATTTGTGATAGTAAGTATATCATGGATTGTAAAGTCCTAAAGAAAATGCTCTTGTTGAAAAATAACTTTGAATTTTTCTGATTCGAGCATTAATCATAGTGTTTCGCTAGATATTAAAAAATATGCAAATGTTTCCTATCTTTCATTTTATATTACGAAATATCAGGATTAGAGAAAATCACAATATATCCAAATTTTAGATGAATAAATATTATATAAAAAGTGAAATATACAACTGGAGAGATAAAAGAAGACGTAATATTAAAATATTATTTATAAAAAATTAGTAGGTTCATGGTGTGAATCAAAATACGATTGCTTATACATAACTGATAATTAAAATATTTATTCTAACGATTATGAAAACTTAGTTTTCGTGTATAATTATTCAATTTTACTATGCAAATATTTTATTGTCAATTTATGCACATTTAAAAATTTTTTATTTGTATCCGCATATAATTTTATTGTAAGACAATTGTCACTTAATGAGAACAATAAAATAAAATGTAAAAACGTAGTGTTTTTCTAACAATTTTTGGTATTTTTTATTTATTTGAATATATTTTTATTACGTGTCTATATAATTATTTGTATCTCTAATAAGGAATCTACACATCATTATCCAATATAAAAAATTAGTAATTATTTAGTATATATATTTATTAATATTTAATATATATAATTATAGTAATTGAAATTTTGTAATTTTCAAAAACTTTTTGAATACATTACATGTATATTATTATATACCAAACATTCTTCTTTTAGAAATTAATTTTATTAAAGTAAAAAATTACAAATTTACAAAACAAACACAATCTTATTTTTTATATATTTAATCATATTAAAATGATTTTAATGAAATATATAGTAATTCTTTTTCAATAAAAGGAATTTATTAAATCAAAATTATATGTCCAATTTTAATACATTTGGTTTTATAAAAGTTTAATGTAAATGATGTACATAAATAAATTAAATTGAAAATAATTTTACATAGTTTACAAAATTTACTTATAAAATCAATATTGCACACAAAAATGTAAAAAATAGAAAATATATTGAGTTCATTATAAATACCAATTCTGATTTTATTCATTTATAATTTTAAATAATTTTGAGCAATTTAAAAAAATATATGCATACAGATATTATTTGTTTTTCATTTTTCAAAAATTACACTCAATATTTGTTGAAAATCTTGTAATTTTACAAATTATGATTATATATTATATAAAAAATACAACTTAAGTAATGCTGAAATAATTATTTCTACAGAAAATAATTGCACAAACATAAATACCATTAATATTTGTACTGCGTATAGAAGTAAAAGATGTTATTCCCCATTTTCCAACTGTGCCAGCTGACTTTGCTGCTGATGGACGATTACTGTTTTCTCGAAAAAGTTTATCAAACTGAATGCTGTTTGATATGATGCCACTGTTTAACTTACGATTGTAAGATTTCGTACAACCTTTAGATGCCATTTTATTTTATATATTAAACTTTCACTTAATCTTATCATTACACAATAAACAAAATAGTATATGATTTTGATTTATAATAAAGAATATTTATTTTATTTTTTTTCTTCTATAATTAACATTATTGTAAATGCTCAAAATAAAATGACATTTATTACTAATATCATTTACTTGTTTTGATGTAATTAATTTCATTTATATAATTTTCATTAAAATACTTAATTGTAAAGAAAAAACTTTTCAATACATTACAATAAATTCTATTTTTCTAAAAATAATTTAGTATTAAATTTCTAATAATAACTATAATAAATACTGTCACATTAATTTCATACCACTATTACTTGTTTTAATATTGTTTATAATGCATGTTTGTTATTGATATTAATTTATTATTAACATTTGATACAATATAAATAATAAATTTGAATTCTGACAAACACTATTTTATCACTAAACTCACATACGATATTGATAAACAATAATTAAATTGTAACATTGTATAATAATTGATGAAACATCATTAAAATACTATTTATAACTAATAAATTCATTATATTTATTAACTTGATTAAATAAATAATCACTTATTTTAGATTTGTTAAATTTACTGTGTATTTTTATTTACTAATATTTTATATGCATAAATATTGATTTCTCAATTTTTATAATTATAGATTATAATTATATAATTTATTGGTAAATTCATTGATAAATAATATTGTACTCCCTGAACTATATCTTTCTAAATACAACACTAATAGTTCTTAACCATCAGATTAAAATCAGCAGGTGAGTATCATAACGGCGTATTCTCATGGAAAAAATGTTAAACATTAATGCATTTATGCATACATATTTCTAAACCTTGCGTAATCTATTATTTGAGCATAAAATTTTTATAAAATATATGAAAAAAAGGTTATTATCTAATTGTATATATTTTGTTACAAATTAACATGAACATTTTAATAAAAATTCGTCAATTTTCATATTAAATTAATTATTTTGAATTCTATATATTACAAAAATTACGTACATTAAGCATATTAATAAGCTACAGATTTCTTAATAATTATTATTTTATTATAAATTATATATATTAAATAAACAATAATATTGTATAACAAAAAAAATTAATTTCATTTACGCATGCGTATTTTCTAGTTCTAATACTATATTTCAAAATTCCAATTATGATTTAAATTTGCAAATACATAAGAAATATTTTTAATATAGAAAAAAAAACCTTTGTACTGATTTGTATAATAAAATAACCGTTTAAATATTTGAAATGAAAAAAAACAAAATTCAGTAACATTTAAATTTAAGTTTTCTCTCTTCTTGGTATTTTGAATTTATATATGTTGTAGATCTTTCTTTGGGGGAGTGCAAGTGCTTTCTGTTTTTTTTTTGTGTAAATGCAGAAATAAAATATCTTAACAATAATGTTATAATGTACACCTAATATGCATTTGCTAAGAACTTATCGATAACCAAAAATTTCATAAATTGGACTGTCTTCTGAGCACTATTATTTACACAATAAACGGTCAAATGCGCCCTTTTATAGAAAGTATTGTATATTTAAAAAAAATTTTTGTTAGCATCTACTTTTAAAATAAAATAGAAATTCCTAGTAATTGCATTTTTCTATCATTAGATGTCAGTTTTCTATTTAAGAAGATACTACATGAGTTAGTTTGAATGTTTAGAGAAACATACATATTTATTTTAACAATTTAAGATGCTGTTTAGATAGTTAATTTCTTTACAATAATACATATTTTGACAACAAATTGTGTCAACAAATTTTTGGAACTTCATTAGGTTCTCCTATTTCTGCATTGTTTTTTAATTTGGCCATGGAAATTTTGAAAAATATACATTTATAAGAATTAAAAAATTAATACAATGTATCGCTATAGATAGATAGTTAAAATTTAAGGTATTGATATCGAGCATAAGGTTTTGCATTGTTTCTGGGGCTCTAGTATTGAAGCATATGGTGTTTACATTCTTATTCTACCCAAAAATAATAATAAGATAAATCTTGCATGTGCAAAATCATATGTAATGATAGTTATATTATTTATTTTCCTTCGTCTCAGCATTTATAAAATAATTATCTAAATTCGTTTCAAGTAATTTAAATATTAATTTTGATAAGATTTTTTTATGACTCGATTAGACAATAAATTTAAATTGTATAAAAATATCACCTCATTTATATAAGATGTTTGTGGTTAACAAGACTTTCGACAATCCAGCTAAAACTAATATTGAATCGTAGCATCATTTGTCAGATGATAATCCATTAGATCTTATTTCTTCTGGATAATTCACTGCATTATTTTTACATTCGCAATTTTTGTTAAATAATTTTGAAGATTTTCGACATATTACAGAGATTGCAAAAAAATTTTCTTAATTACACTAGATTAACAAGAACTGATACATGCTGGTATGCTAAGCAATGCACAAATAAGTTATTTATAAAACATCTATTGTTATTTCAGCGCTCGCATCACATTATAAATTTAGTCATTAAAAAATCTTATATTAAAAATTGGTATTTAAATGAACAATAAACATTGATGAAAAAACGTGGTATGAGGCTATGAGTGGGTTGGTTTCTAGGTCATAAAGTGTCTTCTACCATTTTAACAAATATAATATAAATATAAGAAAGAAAATATAACTTTTACGATGGTTGATTTCGAGATAACTGAATATCCCTTCTGCCGCTGAATTTTGGACCATCTTTATCCTTTATTCATCATACTGAATTTAGGGATCCCAGTTTTAATATTTTTTAAAGTAGTATTAGAAGAATTAACTACCTATGGACAATTTAACCATCACAATTAATTGATCCAAATTAAAAGGTCGTGTAGATAAAGTATGAATGAGTGTGCAATCATAAGATGCTTCATGCTGTATGTGACAGAAAATTTGTTGCCTGTTGCAGGTCAGAACTATACCTCCACCAAACTTATTACTACGGTAAGATGTCAATGACTATATCAGTAATTGGAACAGCTTCTGATCATGATATACAATTGCGAGAAATGGAACTAAGAGCTACCGACATCAATGTAGTATGTTGGGAATGTAGGACAGTTTATTCTGATTAATAAATCCCGACTTAATTTATTTTTTCCAGGCCCCTTACTTCATTAGGTGTAGGATTTTCTGATTGGTTATATTTTTACTTGGAGCATTTCGCACACAATGGATTTAGGCTTCAGCGTGCATTTAGTTGGCATGTCCCCTAGTACAGACCACATTGTACTCCCATCCTCTAATGGTACCACTTATTACCAAAAAATATACTTTTTCGTCTTCTCTAAAGTACTTCGTGTTTCATTTTTATCTTATAATATCTTCATCAGTACTTGTTTTAAGCGAAGTTCATTACCTATACTCTTATTAGCTAATTCGTTTGTGAACTTCTCAAATATATTACAAAATGATATACGTTTGACTTTATGTTTCTTCAGTAAAAATATTTTGATATTTTTTATGACTTATCGATTTCATTATTGCTGCTCAGTACCCACTGATTCTTCAAATTCTTTGAGTACTTTATATTACCATTCGACCATCTTCTTCATTGAAATATTTCTCTTGATGCCTTGATTAACTACTATAATTCTACAAATATATTAAAATAAGAACAAGCATTAATAACTATTAGAAATACACACTATTGTTAACAGTATTAATAATAAATGGGAATTATATTACAAAATTATTGTCTTTTATTTTATAAATATATATTCAAGTAATGTTCATATTAATAATAATATATTTAAAATAATGAAGTATTAAAAAAATTCATATACTATGATATACTACAAGAATTTTGTACAAATATCTGGTAATTTTATAATTTCTTCAAAAATGTACTCTATTATGTTTGATATCATATATTTTGGTTTCCATTGCGAATCATATGGAAAATTATCCAACGTTTTATGAAATGGTTTTCCTTCATCAGTCATGTGATAAACAGACTGTAATATTATTGAACACTTTTCATCTGGAAATTTAATTGGCAATGAAAAGTTCAAAATAAAATAAAAATTTAAATGGCTGAATAATAAAGACACTTTTTTATATTCTATACTATCATATTCTATTATATTTGATGGGTATGAAAGTATAAGATTTGCAATAAAGTTTTTTTTTTTTGGATAGATTTTGAAACAGCAATTATCTGTAATATAAAAATATTTGCATTATATCACCATTATTAAAAGCATATTTATTAAGATAATTTTAACAGTAAATGTATAAAAATTTGGGAATAGTATTAGGTTAATTGAATCAATTCCTAATGAGCTGGATATGCAGGTTAAAAATATAAGTTTTTATTCGACACAAACATTTTGTACATAACTTGACCATTGGCGAAAATACGTTCACAATGAAACTAAATTAAATTTAATTAAATTATTTTTGTGCATTGAAAAAAGATAATAATTTCATGGCACCTAGCGAAGCTTTTCTGAGAATTTAGCAACGCATGTACTTGTCATTATTAATTTTTTTTAAATAATGGCAAGTGATTCCTTTGGAAGTGTAGGTTTTAATAAACATGAGATTTTTCTTACTGTATGCAAAACAAAAATCCCTTTTCTAATACAAAAGTATTATATATTTAGAAAACAGTTTTCATTGAAAACTTTATTATATACACGAATTAAAAACTAATATGCTAAATTTTTGTTATTTTAGAAATATTGTGTCATAAAATCAAACTTATATAGTTTAAAATCCAATCACACATTTTTTATTTTTAAGTTATAACTTGATTGTATAATTATTTGTAAAAAATGTAGCTCAAAAAGACCTGATTCAAATAATAAGATATAACAAGAGTAAGTGTACTTCATAAATAATGATTATTCAAATCAGTACATTCTAAAAATATAATACAAATCTACGAAAAAATTAAGCTGTTAATAAAAATCAAATCCAAAATCAGTTTCAGCGACTAAATTTTTGTAAATCACATTTCAATTGCCAACTAAAAAATTTGTTAAATAAAAATTTTTCAGTTGGTGGTTATGTTAAATAATAATTGTTTCGTTACATCAGTTGATTTTGGATTTTATTCTTATTAATAGCTTAATTTTTTCACATAATTGTACATTTTTAGAACGTAATGAAAATTCCACTAGTCGCTCCATTGCACCGTGTCCAAAAATGGAAAAACACTCTTAGCACGAAGTACAATCCTGCCACTTCAAATTATTGAAAAAACAAAAAAAAAGTGACAAATGGAAAAGTTTTCCTCTGCATTTTAAGACGCCTCTCAAATCGCTATAACCAATAGTCATAAAATGAAAAAAAATCGATACTTCAGGGACAGACTATATACATTTCGAGAGATATTTTAAGGACTATAAAAGCTACACCTACAATTTTTATAGAGGTTCTATATAAAATATTCTCATGAACAAGGCTAGTATTGTGTACTAAAATAGAAGTGCTTCTAGATCTTCATCAAATAATAATAATAGTATAAGTTGTAATGAAATTTGACTGATAATGACAAGAAATTATTTAGACTGGTCAAATTTGATATGATAATCTGGAAAAATATGGTTAAAAATTTCTATCTTCATGCATCATTAATTTATAAATAGATCCAAGAATGAATACTATGCAGGTGTGAAAGTTTGGAATATGTAAAATTCTAACAAAATCACCTGCATTTTGAAGTCAGTCATTACTGCATTTTCATTGGATATTATTTCTAGTGGATATAAAAATTTGCTTAATAAACTAAGGTTGATATTATAGCTTGATACACAGATTGACGTCTAAGATTGTTTTGCTACATTGTACTTCGCTAGAAATTTATGGAGATTAGAGATATTTAAACAGATACATTGTTTTAATACAGCACCCATATCTCGCTAATGTTATTTGATATGCCTTTTTCAATATTTCCAAAACATTCATATTATGGGGAAGTTAGTTCTTAGATTATACTCTTGATATCATAAAGAACAATAAATATTGTTTTTACTTTGCATTTGCTTATTTTCAGTTATTTTGAGTTTCGAAGATACCTAAATGTGCTATTTGATAACCTCGTATCTCATCTTTAAATTGCTCTCATGATTCACTACCAATAAAACCGTTGACCAAAAAATCAGACAAAAATCAATCCTTTAGAGTAATCATGTTTAGCATTCTAAATATATCCCTTTTCATTTATCAATTTAATGATAAATAGAATTTTTGTGACAAAATAGGATTTTAAGATTGTATGTAACTTATTTTTTTAAAAATTTATTATATTAACTTTACTCTTTGCATATATTTAGATTAATTAATAAGTGGAATAATCAAATAAAGTACAATTTTTCATACATCTATGTGTAGTTTATCTTCTGCATAAAGATTAATATTATTATTCTCTAGATAATCTTAATGTCTTTTGTAAAAAATTAAAAGAAAGATATAAATCACAAAGATATTGATATGCACGTACCATTAAGATTTACTAGTTTAGTTCCAATTTTAATTACTCAATAGTTACTATTTAGAAAATATACAAATATTATTTTGTAGTTACAACTTAAAAGAAAGTACTTTACTCATATAATTGTTGCGATACAAGCAATGTGTGTGTATACTAAACATAACAATCAAAATTCTTTTTACTTTTCCATCAAAATCTATCAGATAAGTTAGAATCAAACTTTTCACAAGTTGAATTCATCTATAACGATAAAATGCATACTTATTTTCAGAAGAATAATGTGATTAGCTAAAAACTAAGTATAGACTTAATACTTCTTGGACTTCTTTATGAATTTTGGAAAATGTTTTTTTAAGTTTTATCTAAAATTTCTTTGATAGAGTTGGATCCAAGATGTGTAGATGTATTTTCAAATTAAACTTGATCAACTTATAATATTTCTGTTACATTGTAAAGCTAAGGATCCTATTATCTCGACTAACGGATTTCGATATGCTACAGGAAGAAATACGGTACAAAATATCTATTATGATATTTTAAATAGGATTTATACAATAAAGATGTAGCAGAATAAGATTAATAAATTTTATGCTATTTTCAGTCATTATACAACTTAAACTTATCTAGTGGCTTAGAATACAATAATATAATAAACTTATTACTATGTATCAAATGAAATGGTTTACCCATTTCTAGAAACGATTAGCTCTATAATATTTATCTCCAACATTGATGGAGATTACATTATCTTGACGTATTTCCTTCCTTCTTTTATTTTATCTACTTAATTGCTTCAAAAGTAACATTTCGTGTATTGTTTTCAAGCTTTATCATTTTCAATTCTATTTTAATACCTGTCCTTATATTTAAAGCTTCCGATAATTACTGAATAATCTGACCGTGTTCAGTATACTGATCAATTCTTCTTTCATATTTTTTTTTTATTAATACCTTCATTCATCTAGTTTATTTATTTACTTCAAAATAATCATCTCACAGCTTTTGTCTCAAGCAGGTGCCATGGATAATCTATCACAATCATTCAAGCATTCATCTCTGTAGTTTTCTCATATACAGCTATCTTTTTACATTCTTTTAAATTCATTTTTTAAAACCTAATATTATCTGTATAAATTAAAGCAATCAATTGCTATATAATTATATGTATATTAATATAAATACTATCTAAATAGAGTGCTAAAGTCTTACAATCATTGCAACCATTACTACTTTAAATCTTAAGTTGAAAACAAGCTGATGATTTAAATGTCTTCATATACTGACTTTAAAATTAAATGTCAAGTTTCTCCAAAATATATATTTACACCATTGGTATTTAATTTATATAAAAACGACGTGAACGAGAAAATTAATAATTTACTAATATATTTGCTACAAAAATAATTTCCAATATTGTATTCGATTTACTTTTAATAATTTCATCCATGTAATCTTTTAAAACGTCTAACAAAAAACATTTATTAGTATTCTCTTTATGTGGAATTAAAAGTATCACCGACACTGTTCGAGTTTACAACTCGGCATTTTCTTGGCTTTCCTGAGAGTATTGTATTAACAGGAAGTCTGGACCAGATGTTCACCGGGGAATTCCCGACAGTGCGACTGGTCGTACGAACTTTATGACGCACCCTGGCCAATTCGGGACCTAGACCCCCCAGCGCGAGGTCAGGGTTGTCGCCGCCTACGCGTCGCCCGGACATGCATACTTGTTCCGACAGCGATAGCGATCTCTTTAGCAAGTTTTGTAGTCTCATAAATCTTTGTATATCTTATTAAAAATTGTAACAGTGTGGGTGAGCCGTAAGGAGCTCGTTGTTTTGTGGCTTGTGAATCCAGACGCGGGTTCGCCACCTCTTTTGCGAAATACGCGACGGCCCGATCGACGTGTCTGACATCTCCAGCCTGCCCACATCTGTGTTAACAAACCGAGGTGCACACCGAATTTGTAGCTTGGCTTTTTTCCCCTCCAAGAAGATTTTTATGCCCGTTTGCGAAATGTGAGTATGTTCCAAAACACGATAAATTTAATTATTCTTCCTTTTCGAACACACAAAATTTGATTGTTATTCTCATGATTTATCCAAGCCACTTTTATACCTATACCATCCGTAAACCCACTAATTAATTCATTCGATACAGCCCGTTTCATTTATTTTTTCACTTACATTATATTGATTCAACACAAACACTATTTATTAAAATCTATGGCAGTTAATTATATAATATTGAAAAGAGTTTCTAGAATTGTGTTTTTTGTAACTTTTTTTTATTTGGTTTGAATTTATATTAATACGTTCTTAATTGTTATATATCATGTTTTTTAGAAATAAATAAAAAAAAATAGCTAAATTATTATCTCTTTTTGATTGTGGTTATGTTGTATATATTAAAAAAATATATAGATGATGTCTTCTGTATAAAATATTTTAATAACTATTAAAAAATTTCTTCTAGAGCTATATAACAATAATCTTAATTGAAATGAACAATAAAAGAGTAAAAAATCAACACGATATTAATTGTAAAAATATTTTAATACTTAACAATGAAATCAAATTATAAAAAACTCTTAATTTCAGAAATACTATACATGAAAATGCACAATAACAATATAAATAGATAAGAGTATACCAATAATTTAAATAGTTATTATAACTCATATCTAAGAACCTTAGGTAAATTTTAAATTGTAAACGTTTGTTACTAGTATAATATCGACGAAACTACACAAGTCATGAAATTAATTTCTGTGTTTTTTTTTTTGATGTGCTATAAAATATAAAATTTATTATGCAAAATAAAAATATCAATTACAAAAAATATATTTATGTTACCAAACATAAACATACTTTATTTAACAAAAATTATAATAATAAAATAATGTATTTAATATGTTAAAATTATCATTACAAAAACAATTTTTTTTCTTAAAGAAAAACAGTAATTATAATTAAAAACTTCTATAAATAATGTTTGTAACCTACTTCAATCCCGAGTTAAAAATATAAATAAAATTTATGAATTTTTATTTCTAACGATAATTCTAAAATGTTTGATAAGATTTAACATGCACCGTAAATTACAAAAATGTTATAAAACTAAAAAAAATCAACAAAAGTAAAAAATTTTTATTGAATAAATAATTTATTATTTATAATATTAAATATATATACAAAGCAAATTTATAACAAGAAAATATATCTTTAAAGCAAATTATAATAACATTTATTTAACCAAAATTGTATATATAAATATCGAATTATGTTAAAATTTTTACACGTAGTTTGATCACTTTTATAACTATTTATTTTGTTCTCATAGAATCATTTGCAAAAACATTTATTAAAATATTTACAAATATCTCTAAGAAATTACGCTTAATAAGACAATTCTATAAATAAAATCTGATTTCATAACACAAGTCTGTTCTAAGAACTGTGAAAATAATAGAATAAGCATATATCAGACCATTATAACTGGCTTATGAAAAAGGGGATACGAGACATACGGGACTGTAAAATAAAATAAGTGCAGGCCACTATCTTTTAGGGCACTTGCACGGTATGCAAGTCGGAAAGGTTTATCCTCAGTGTTCCCAATTAAACCAGCTTCACCGCTCTAGTTACAACACTCTTGTTATTGTTGATAGTTTTATTAAAAATGTTCTATTTTTAAATAATTTAAAAATTGAATATGAATAAGTATATTTAATGAAATAAATTATTTAATATAATGTATACCATAATTATAAAATCTTTTCAAATTGTCAGATCTTAATATAAAAAATAAGTTTTATGATATAATAATTATTTAAATATAATATTCAGATAAAATCACATATTTTATAATATTGTTTATAATCGTTTTCTTCTAATTTTCTATAACTATTCTCAAATATATTATATAATTAAGATATTATTTACCTTATTAATAATTACTTTTTTTAATTTTTCTGCGTATTTATGTAAATATTGAAATTTATATAACGGCGGAATATGAAGAGAGTCTGTTCCATTAAATAAATTTTCTAAATAAGATGATAAATATAATTCCGGTATGACTCGTTTCCACGTTGAACCATAAATAGAAATGCATAATAAAACATCTACATCTATCGGTTTGTGAAACAATATTTCCGGTGTCTCAAAATGCAATTGTATAAAAAATGTACATTCTGATTCTTTGAATTGTCGATTAACAATGATTTCTAAACAATGAAATTTT
Source organism: Eupristina koningsbergeri (assembly GCA_018907245.1). NCBI lineage: Eukaryota > Metazoa > Arthropoda > Insecta > Hymenoptera > Agaonidae > Eupristina > Eupristina koningsbergeri. The sequence goes on along the minus strand of JACCHV010000024.1, from coordinate 139,475 downwards.
TTTGTCAATTTTTTATATTGAGTAGCTATTTTCTGGCCCACATATAATTCTAAAAGTGTCACCTGAAATATATAAAAAATAAAATCTATAATAAAAATTATATATGTTTTTAGAAATTATTAAAGTTAATAATTAAGAAATCATACTTGATGTTCCTTAAAATTCTCTCGCAATTCAATCAAAACTTGCAAGAGACATTTATTACAAATGCGATTCCATTTAACAAGGCTGGGTATATAACATACGAAATTATTTATATTATTACATGGTAAATATTCTTCCACATCAAAAATTAAATCTGGTCCAAGTTCAGGATACAATGGATTGAAATACATTTCCCATGACAATGTTTGTTTGGCGTATGGAATTAAAAATTTTAATTGGTAATTACTAAATTCTTTTGGATTAATTGACGATAAAGTCGTAATTGTGTTATCCCATCCTACTCCTGTAAAATAATAAATCAAAATATAAAAAAAAATTTTTATCAAAATGTGAAAACATATTTTCACCAACTTTAATATAGAATACAATATGTATATATATTTAATTGTTATCAATTAGATAGAGTTAAATTCATTTGCATATTATGCGTAAATATGCATATAATATATATATTTGCAATATATAATTTATTTTACTTTTTTAAAAGAGAATCTTTATTGGTATTTTTTATTAACATTGATAAAATTGATACCACAAAAATGCTTTTTTATTAGGTAAAATGAATAACTTGCACAATCTATTGATATTATTAGTAGCCGGTTATGTTTTTATCTGTCATTTATCGTTTTACAATTCTGTCAAGGAAACGATAATTACAGTTGAAGATCTATTACACATATATACATAAAATTTCTGTGTAATAAATGTAATTAAAAATAATTACAAATAATTTAAACATGCAAATATTTGATAAAATATAAGAATGAATGAGAATGAGGTTTGCGAATATTCATTTACAAAGTCTACTGTATGCAATAGATGAACATGAATATGTATTGAAATTACTATTAAAAAATATAGTACATTAATTATAAAGATAAAAGTCACACGGTGTTACGAAATACGTATTATAAATACGTCAATAAGAAAAATTGCAAGCACTTTATTGATGTGTTCTCTTATACCAGCCGCTAAGTGAGCATAATACTTGTCTAGATTATTTCATAAATCAATAAACTACAATCTCAAATTTGTCACATAAAAGTTTAAACATATAAATTAAGCTTTAAAAAATAATGTTCGTTTCTATTTTTAATATTTAATGGATCAGGACAATGTTTTCTTATATTCTTCACTATATTTAATAATACAAATTTGTCTACTTCATTAAAAAAAAAAATTTATGATGACATATCTCACAGCAATTAATTAGCCTCTAATTTTCTTCTGTCTCTTACTTTTAGTTAATATACCATACATTGAGTGAATGCGACGGTTTGTATAACAATTCTAGTATTCTAAAATTTTATTGCTCAATAAATTATGACTTTCAGAGTAATAAAAATATTTTGTTTGTTAATCAATTTAATTATTTCTTATTTTCAGTAAAGTTATGAATATTTGAAAGTGTACATGGTTAATATATCAAGTACAAATATAAAAGTATTTAATATTTATACAAAAAATACTAATATTTGAAACAAACATGAATAACATGCTAATAATTTCAGTACATCTATTATAGAGAATGAGAAATTCCTAGCATAATGAAAGTCATTTTTAATAAAACTTTGTTCATCATTGTAAAAACTAAAGTCACTTTATTACTAATATACTATAAAACAATAGACATAAAATTTATAATTTGATTTATATAATAAAAAATTAGATCTATAGTTTACTATTATTAGTGGTTCGTTTTTTAATGCTAACATTTCATTATAAAGTGGATATACAACTTATTTAGTTTTAAACCAATTACTAAAGATAGGTAATCAAAAATATAACACAAAATAATCATAATCGGTTATATTGAAAAAATTATTAAATTATTATATGACATAAATGTGTAATGGTCGATATTTATGCGGCGAGAGAGAAAGAGAGAGAGAGAAAGAGAGAGAGAGAAAGAGAGAGAGAGAGAGGAAAGAGAGAGAGAGAGAGAGAGAGAGAGAGAGAGAGCGTAGTTTTCAAATTTCAGGAAGATCGAATCAATCATTTAAGTACGTGATAATGATTTGGTTCGACAATATCATTGACGTTAAAATTTAACTGACCTTTTTGCACTGTCAAGATGTTAGGTGACTGGTTTGAAGAAAGCAATTTTGATAAAATATTTGAGTTGTGGTCGATTTTCGTGAGCGACGTTTAATATTTCTTGTCCTATCAACAGAAGATGTACAAGGTTAATTTTAGTAAGTAACTACTGGATCTTTTCATTACTTAAAAACATTGTTGCATATTTTCTCACTTGAGCGTGTATTTTCAAAAGTGTTTGGTGTTTCTTTGTAAAAACCTTCATATATTTATAATAATAAATTGTGTTTGCATATTAATCTTCAAAAAAGTAAGAATTTTTGTAAAATATAAGAATGAAATAATTCAATATAAACATTTTTGAAATATTTGTAATTTGAATTAAAACAATTAATTCATTATCAGTTATTTACTCACAATTCATGAGATTTTTTTGGAACACATGCTGAATGATACGTGCCTTATGCATGCACACACATATATAGATATATATTTACATATATTGTAACGTAGTATAAAATTTATGATTTTAATTTTATTCCTGAATTACGTTATAATAATTTTATTACAAATAATAAATTTCAATTCAGTTAATAAATTAATCACTTTCATTGCAACAATGTTTTTACAATTATTTAAAGGAAGTTCCACTAAACGATTCTTTATGAGTACGAATCTCTAGCTCTTTGTAAATTACTAAATTAAATAAATGGTCTTCATTACCTCAATTCATATTCTTACGAAATAATGATATATTAAAAATTATATGTATATAAAACCTTACCTTTTTTTCGTTAATTAATAATTATTAAAACCTTAAATATATTTGGCAATATTTTCCAATAATAATTTCTTTAATATATATGTATAGTTGATCGACCCCTTTAGATAGATTAGTCTTTCCCTCCTCATTAATATTTGATGAAAAATAAATTTATTCTATAATAATCACTTACTTGATCTCGATCAATTAATTCACAAAGATTAACAATGATAATTATATATCACACTTCACTTGAATAATTCATTTAAATGATCACTTAAATAAAAGGAAAAATGATAAGGATATATATGCTTATACTGTCAAGTATATTACAAGAATGGCGAGATTTACTTCTTTATGAAAGAAAATTCCACCAACTCATATAATTTATTATATTATATTATAATTTATTATAACTACTTTATTTGCTGGACCAATAATCAATTTTAGTTATCGGTAATTCTTTTTGTTTAAAATTAATTATTGGTCGCACCACTACCAAAAAGCTCCTTTTCCGTCACGTGTTTCGTAATCTTAAATTCTGGATGGTTACCGGAAAATACTACCAATCAGAATATGAGATTATGAGCTCAATGGAAAATTATTACTTAGCCGATAAATATATGATCTACACTTATCGGTCATCTTGCAGCAGGACACCAAAATTAATTGAATCACTACCACACTAATGCCAGTTATGCATTTCGTCACATCTATATATAAATCCACATTCATGGCGTTCTTTCTTTCATTCCATTTCAATTACTTTCAGCGCTATATATACCAACAAGACATTCAGTTAATATGATGCCAACTGACTGCATCTTGACAGTTTTTCAATATTTATTTTATCACACAATACTTGTTCATTTAGTTTCTGACAAGTTAGATATTTCAATACATTTATTTTCGTTAATACTTAAATTTAAATTTAGATATATTACATTTTATCCCTTTTACTAATTACTTTTATTCGTTTTAGGTTCTTAGGTTATAAGTAATAATTTAAATTAAAAGAAATTTTAATTCGAATCATCACAATATATCAATTATTTATATTAATAATTTTTTTCCATTGTCCAAACTTTTGGACTACGAGCTTTTTAGTCAAACAATGTGTATGGGCTTATGCTACGTTCGTAGATCTTTCTCGCAATAACATTAAAAATTATATGACCTTGTACCCTTATGTACGTGGGTGTGCTAGTGTATACATTTACATACTTTTTTCAATAGATGCTAGGGTCTAAAGTGAAACATTTAAAATATTTCAACAAATATCAACAAGGATGCAAAATCCAGAGAAAGATGTCAAGAATCCAGAATTAGAAGACTATCGATTAAGAATAGGAATGGCTAGGTAAGAACCCCACTAACGACAAATTGCGCAAGGGAAAATGTCTACAAGATTTTCATGTATTCAAAAGAAATTATGTATTTATGTTAGGTTAGTACAGTCTTGTATACAGATTTAGTGTGTGAGTTTGTGATACGGTCGTGAAAATTCGTTCCGTGTATTCAAACAAAAGTGATAATGTAGGAACAAAATTACATTAGTTAAAAAATAACAATTCATAATAGTAAAAATATTTAAAAAATTATTATGTTATTTATTTAAAAATTATATATGTAGATTATATTATATATACAAATTATATATGTAGAATGCAAATTAGTCATAAAAAATGAAAATATAGAGTACGTTAATAATCACCATTATTATTATTTATTTTTACAATTTTTTTTTTAGATTTATTCATGAGTTCTTCCTTTTAGCACAAAAATAGACTTAATCTCATTTTTTATAATTACAATATTTTTATATTATATCACATACTATTATCATGACCACATATGATACAATTTTTTCTATGCACTTTGAAGCTAATATACCATTCTTACCTAAGTTTATATTAATTTTATTAACTTGGACCATGCCAAATGTATTCTTATACTTCATTTTTTTAGCACTAACCAACTTCTTATACTAGACTGATCATAAATATACTAGGGGTCTTTTGTCGGAGTTACAGCCCAACTACTGTAACATAGACTTGCTGCACTTGTTCACTGAGTGAATGAGTCAGGGGCGACCAGAATGATAATTATAGCGGTGTTATACTTTCGCTACGATAATACGAAAGCAATTGCTCTCATGGTTCACAGTATAAGTAAAAACTTTGAGTTTGTGATGAGTTGTGACGCGAACATCTATCACAAGATCTGAAATTGCTTAAACACCAACCTATGAGGCAAGAAATTAATGGAATATTTGTTAAGAAAAAAATTAGATATTGAACACGAGCAATAAACCAACCTGTCAAATTAAAAACGAGAGGTGGTTATTGGCCTAATGGTTGTAACAACATTGGTGAACAGATATTTCACAAAAATCTCTGAGAAGGTCTCAATATCTGACAGCCATTTTACCTTCACAATACGTGGGAAAGGCAAAGATAAAATACCCATCAGAACCTTTAAAAGAACTAATTAGAGTAGATACCAGAAAGAGTTTAATGTAAAATTAAATAGCTTTGTCTCTTCACACAATGGTGTGCTACGATTGAATATGGAATGAATACTCTTACGACTCTCATTAAAGAAATGTATCAGTTGAACTGCGTTGTGCATGACAGACTTCTGAGAAAGGGGGACCTATGGAAAAACATTAGATACTACATTAGATACTAAAGGTATGGAAACTGTATAACCGAAAAAAAAATACCAAGAATCGAGATAACTTGAATAAGGTCCGAAATGAATATAATAGTGACCATAAAATAGACCAAGAAAGAAAGTTAGAGGGAATACTATGAAAGCCTGCAAGGAATCACAGATACTCCCAAGCTCTTTCAGGTTCTTCAACAAACTCCAATGAACTGCAATAGAATAATCAGAATGGAGGACGTCAAGTGCAGAGTGCGGAGAAATTATTCTGCGTATTCTCATGCAAATCCATTTTCTTGACATTGCCCTGAAATAAAGAATGACAATCAGCTGATCGGGAACAGAGGATCCGATTAGAGGCTATCAAAACAAATAATTGATTCAAAGAAAGTAAAATGGGCTCTGTCTAAATTTAAACTTTCAAACCGGCACGACTGGTGGCATCTTCTCGGCATTACTAAAAAGGAGATGAATTTATACCAAGAATTTTGTTTGACATTTTAGACTAATTGGCTATGTATCACAGTTTTGGAAACTCCCTATGGTTGCGTTTCTACCGAAGGCAGACAGAATATAACACAATCATCCAATGAATTTTAAACCTAATTGCCTACTACTATACTACTTAAGTTGTCAATAATTGTTTAATTTGCTGATGTACTAATAGATTAAAATAATAATTTTAATAAAATATTAGGGTTGATAAATGCAAAAAATAATCTTAATATATAATATATATATATAATATAATAATAATAATGAAACATCATCGTAAACCAAACATTAAAATTTTACTATTACACGAGGAAATTATATCATTATATGTTAAGTAATGAATATAACATGGGGTCTACTTTTTTCAATATTTTTGAATGTCTATATAATATTTAAATTTACACCAATGATTAAAATGATATTTATGGTACTTAAGTACATCTTATGATAAATTTTAATTATATTTAATAATGTTAGTAATACTTAATAATTAGAATTTTGTCACTGAAAATTTTTAAAAATATCTCTTAATAATTTATAAATTTTTTATATAATTTCATGTTTTGATTTACAAACTTATATACATTATTATATGGATTCTAAATATTATTACAAAAAAAAAAAATACCTTTTATCCCTGTAAGGTAGCTAATTTTTAAAATTTGGAAATAAGTTTCACTTATGTATATAAAAGATACAATCATGCACACATAAGTATAAAAAGTTTATTGTCTCAATTTATAAATATAAATTACTTGAAATATATTTAAAATATAATTAAAATACTTATAGTTGTTATAGTTTAAAATACTTATAGTAAACAAATAATGTTGTAAATAAATGCATGGTGAAAAATAATTTAAAATAAAAAATTAGCAGGAAACATATTTCTATGGGACAATAGAATTTTTTTTTAAAAGAATCACATAGAATAATTACAAGTTATGATGAATAATATACACATATGCGTATTGTTATTACAACAAAAAATTATACATATCAATATAAAATATACTAAAAAATTATTTTTCAAATTTAATATTTATTTTCTTAAATATTTTATTATTAATTTTAAACATTTTTATTTATAAAATTATTCATATTCTCGTTATGAAGTTATTTAACAAGGTACTTTGATTAAAAATGATTATTGTAATAGATTATATATACTTTGTTAAAAAGTATTTTTAATTAATGTTTATTATAAATCTTATTTAAATTTTATAATTTAAATATAAATTAAAATAATTAATAAAAAAAAATAAATAAATATAGTAGAATTATATAGATAATATAAATATTTCCATTTTTATACTATACTTATTAAAATACATGTATTATTTCATTTTATATGTAAATTTAAATTTAATATCTTTATTTTTTTTATCTTAATTTAAATTTAATGAAAATAAAAATATTTAGATATATAAAAAATTAATTTTTATTTAAACACATGTATCAAAAATTTTATTAAGGTGTAAATGTATCAACACTTTTATTTCAACTTTTTCTATTTTAAAAAACATGTATGTGTTTTTTATCTATGTTTGTATCTAAAAATTTTTTTAATTTTTTTTACATAAATGTTTATGTACATGTAATTATTTTATAACTTATAATTAATATTAAATTTTTTAAACTATTTAAAGTTCATGTATCAAATTATAAATCTATGTTGTTAACACAAACCTAATTTAGTTTGTTGTACAGGTATCAAAACGTTATGTACATAACTATCAAACCATGAAAAAGTTGAACAAATATTACTACACATTTTTATAAAAGAATGTTTCGATTAATTGCTATTTTTTGAATAATCTTTAATAATCAATAAATTGACATAAAATTTAATAAAATTTTTAAAGTATTTACAAAATATGATTGAAAATAATAAAGGAAATTAATAGAAATGAAAAAGGAGATAGCGTCTTGCGCGTTAAAAATGCGTACATAAGGCGATCACTGCACACCTGATGGATTTCGTACATACCAAAAGAAATGTTTATCAGAAATGAATAAAACGATAGGAATATCCCCCATCACATACTAACAAAAAGATTACGGAAAGAAGGCACTTTCGATGTACATTTCATTATGTATATTTCTATCCTTTTCATTCATAAAAAAATGTTCCTACGAATATACATAAATGATTTTTTCACAATCTAGATTGTATAGATGATAATAATTTTATTTAAAATAAATAAAGAAACCAAAAACGTTTAAATGTCCAAATAATTATTATAAAATCATAAATATTATGCATCAAATTAATGCAAGAAATTCTGTTATGTGTCATTTATTTATTATGTGATTTATGATGTGATCATGTGTCATAAATATTATGAATAATAATTTATTTAATATGATATATTTTATCTACAAGAATTTTGTAAATATTATAATACACAATTAATACTTTAAGCTATTACTTCTTATAATATGTTGGACGTTGTGATTAATTAAAAAAATTATCTTAATATAAACATAATCCATAGAAATTAATATTTGTAAAAAAATATGTATGTATAATATCTAAAGCATATGATTATTTTGTATTGATATAAATTATATTTGTAGTCAATTATTTATTGAAAATAAAATTTAAAATATTGGTAATATATTTTTATTGCAATTTTTAATTATGATAAATAATATGGAAATATTAAATTATTCAAACTCATAATTTTATAAAACTTTGTTAACTTTAGACTTAATATAATAATATAATAACATTGTTAAGTACTTAAATTTAATAAAATTTATAATTTATAATACTGTTTCAATTATATATCATCGCTACATACACATATATTTTTTTTTAAATTACGTTTATTACAATATATTTAATGAACAATAAATCAATTGTAAAATTAAATTTTATAAATTTATTATTTTCAATAAATTTATAAATAAATGCTTAAATAGTTAAAAATAAATTCATAAATTATTACATTTATCGATTTGCTTATTACATGTACAATAACTTATATTTTAAATAAAATTTATATAAAAGACAAATATAAATACAAAGCAATATTATATTTGTAGTTGAAAATTATTTTATTTTTTAATTATGTCACGTTGAGAATCTTGGTAACGGAATTTAAAGTTATTTAATATTATATAATTTTCTAAACAACAATTCGTAACCTTGTGAAGGCCGGGTTCGTTGACCGAAAATATTGTCGGGATACGATATGAAATTTAACTCCACTGAACTTATTCACCACTTAAAATATAGTTAATATCTCTATTCAATTTTATATTTAATAATTCATTATATTCAATAATAATAAATTATATTAATTTATAAGGTCAGCACTATTTATTACTGTTAATCTATAATCAATTATTCATTTTATAACACTACTTAATATATATATATATATAAAATTTTGTTTTAACAATTTATAAAATTTAAATTTATTATAATTTATTAATTTTTTTTATCAATTTTATAATAACAAAACAACTATTATGATAATAAGGGTCGTCATAACTACCGAAATTATTTTAATTTACAAATTATCATAGGTATATTAATATTATTGAATAATTAAATTAATAATTAATACCGACTTGCCTTTGGCAAACGAAGAATTTCAACACACATATAAGTATATATTTCATTTTAATAATTATTTCCAAGTATCCTTATTAGATTTGATAATTATAATTTTTTTATTATAAATAATTGAATATTCATACATATATATATATTTGTCAACAAATTAAAATCTCTTTTCCTCTCAATATCAATTAGTAATTTCTCTCTCTCTCTCTCTCTCTCTCTCTCTCTTTTACTCTGCTTATAGAATTTTAATAATTTATTCACTCACCTTTATTTAAAATTCTGTCACTTAAGAAAATCAAACAAATATAATATACTTGTTTCAGGAAACGATATGATACTGCTCACAACTGCTTCTCTATGATATCATCGAAGTCTCAAAAATTTTAAAAATCGATTTATTACCAGTCATCTTCAAGGGATTTATTTATTCCTAACAGATAATTAGTGACAACAATCATATAAGCCCTCAAGTTTCGCGGCCGCACTACAGCAACGCCCTCTTTTTTTAAAAGTTTGATGTGTAGCGCCATCCATTGTTAAATGTTGAATACTAAAGAATCCAAAAAGGTGTAGGGGGAATAAAACACAAAAATTTTATTCTAATGTTTAGCGTCGACGTTTCGATAAGTTTAAAAACAAGAATTAACGAACACATCAAGATAAAAATAATGCTTCAATAGTAGCGGCGCATTCGGTAGAATGCAACCATATGATTGATTGGGAGAATATAGATATTCTTGATATTGAAAATAATTATAAGAAACGTACCTCCTATAATCCAGCCCAAATTGATTTTTTTTTACAATTCTATGCTAAAAAAGATGAATTCCGATGTATTTTTTATTGTTCGAATTTGATCCACCAAAATCTTAATTAGATACTTAGCCTTTTTCTTTTTTAACATGGAACTGTAAAAAAAAAATGATTTGGGCTGGATATTATGGTGGTAAGAAACGTTTAATATCTGAAATGATACGTATAAAAATTAATAAGAATACATTAAACATGCAAGAGGACACACTAAATTTAAATTACAAATATCATATGATGCTCAATAATATCACGAATAATAACATTTTTTTTGCAATCTATGATTTTTTCTTTTTTCTAACATTTATAGATTTTTTAACTGTCTTACTTTATTTACTAAAAGTAAATTACTATTTTTTAATTAAAAAAGTAATGAGTTACATTGTCCTGTAAGAGTTTTTTTTTAAAAGATGACAAATGCATCTTTTGAGCTTTCATATTGTTTATAAAAATGCATTTTTCTAAATCTATACTTACGTTTTCTATTTCATGATATCTATCAGTTATAATCTCAGATAAACATCCACAATTATCTTAATCATGTTACTGGGTTTCTTCTGTAAATATGAGTGAAGAAGTTGATGCGATTTCTTCTTGATCCACCTTTTAATAATAAAAAAATGACAGATCCAACAATAATCTACCTTTTAAAATTATTATATATACATTATATACATTTATATAATTATATAATTATATATATTATTATATTAACAAAATATATTTTATATAAAAAATATTAATTATATATACCTGTTTTTGTAATATATTTTGAACTACAGTTCAATGAATATTATTTGATTTTAATTTTAAACGAATTTTTTCCCTTGAAATATGTCAGCTTCCTTAAAATGCTTGCTATAAATGCTAGCATACCTTGCCCATGATTGTGTCCTCGTTTTCAGTTTATGATTCCCTAAATAAAAAATTTATTTTTATAAAAAAGAATGATATATGTACATATTTACATTATATAACTATGCCTTTCTCTTTCACTCATTCATTTACAAAGTGCCTCGTTCTTTCATCTAATAAATGTGCACTCAATGTGTATATAAAAGTACGTAGGCAAAATAGAAACTTACTATTTGAATTTAAAGTACATAATGCGTAATGAAAAATAAAAAAAATTTTTATTATCGGATGAATAAAAAAGGTACAAATAAAAACAGGTAGCAAAATCTTAGTTAAATAAACCACCTACACCTCAGATTACTATACCAGCTGGACTGTATATATAATATAAATACAATGTATAAACATACATACATACATGGTGCATCCACGAAGTATCGAGTTTTTTTTTCATTTTGCGCCTATTCATCGTAAAAATTCGAGAGAGGTCTTAAAATGTCGACAAACTCTTTTCGCATTTGTCCTTTTTTTTTTGTTTTTCGATAATTAGGCGCGGCAGGATTTAACTTCGCGCGAAGGGTGTTTTTCAAATGTTTGATACGGCGCGCTGAAGTGATTAGTGGAAAACCACTACGCGAGAATGTTTTGTTCAAAGATTAAAAAAAAAAAAAATTCTTATCTTTTTCTTGAAAGATGATTTCTTGGTAGACTTATAAAAAGTGTGAAATAAACATTTTAAATTGTTCAAAATAATTTCCTCCTACATCAACACATTTTTGAAGGCGTGATTTCTAAATTTTAAATGTATTTCAAACTCTTCAGCTTTGATGTTTTTCAAAAATTTCGATATTTATAAATTTTTTTGTACTATATTGTACACTGTAGATCATGTTAAATTCAGTTTTTCCACGATTACTCTAATCATTAAAACGGTCTGAATTTAAAATTTCTATCACGCGTTGGGTGTTCCTAGCCATTCGACAGCCTTTTGGGTGCCCGGATTGAGGCTCGTTGATGATTCTTTCTTGGTCCTCTTTAAAAGCTCTGTACGATTTTTCACTTTGCGATTTTGACATACGCTTCTTGCAATATTTTATACGTTTCCACACTGTTTTTTTTAATTGCAAACAAAACTTTATCGCGTAACGCTGTTCGAGTAGTCGCTCCATCGCGCCGTGTCAAAAAACTGAAAAACACCCTTCACGCGAAGTAAAATCCTGCCACTCCTAATTATCGAAAAAAACAAAAAAAAAAAAGGACAGATGCAAAAAGAGTTTGTCGACATTTTAAGACCCCTCCCAAATTTCTACGACGAATAGGCGCTAAATGAAAAAAAACTCGATACTTCGTGGATGCACCATGTATATGAATAAGCCATGTCGGTCATTTAAATACGGTTTTTATGTAAAAAGCAGTTTTTTAACGCAAACAAAAATCAATGATCAAAATTCCAAATTTTTATAAAACTTTTTTTTATGAACTGTATATATATATATATATATTAAGTGGAGTATAAAAAATAATTTAGTGAAATTATTTTAAACGCCTATTGTTTATACAAAAAACCATTGTACGCATTTTACAGAATAAAACAGGAAAGTTTTTGTTTAATACAAATTTAAACCAATATCTGCTATTAGCTCGTTTTGTGCACATCAATAATCCTTTTCTAAGCATCGCAATTGATCGATTACATAAAAAATTTCACATATAATTTTAATGTAATTTTTTATTTTCGGCTAGAATGACTGGATTATCTTTGTCTCGCTCTTCGTATTATTTCAATCTACTTCCCTTATTCTTATGCGTATTTGACCACATAATTATTTAATTCCTCTTAATTAGTCTCTCTCTCTTTCTCTCTCTTTGGCGAGTACTACTAAATATGCATTTTAATAGTGCAGATAAAAGATTCTTTCAAATCCAACCTGGTATTCAAAATTGAAGGCTGCAACATCTTTCATCTGTAATTAATGCATCCTTTTAAACACAATTTTTCTTACTGCAATAAAAATATTTACGTATGACTCTACCCGAGGTCGGTATTAAAATTCAATTAATTAGTGATATCTATCGGTGTACACCAATACCAAATATATTGTTTCGTTATCTATCATCGTTCGTCCACAATATCGACTAATAGTAATAAGTCGGCATAAGTCCAAAATATTTTAAAAATTAAAAATGAAATTAATCGGTAATGAGGACACTGCCTCTTTACAATTCTTGAACCCTACTACTCCGCTGCTGCACTTTCTAGATCAAACTCCGACTCATCATCGCAATGCTCCACAATTTGTACTAGGGACCTGCGTTTCCAAACAAAATCTGTAAATTCATAATTGCCAATGCAGTGTAAATCACACCTCGACAGGTTTCTCAACTCCCTAAAGAAAAGACTAGATACTATTGATAGCAGATAGATGAAAATAGAGGAGCAATTATAAACGCTTATTGCAACTAATAACCTGTGGACACAAAAATTAGAGGCGATAGAGTCTAGGATTATGCCAATTGAGACAAAGCTCTTTACACTGGATAACATGTCTGATCACATGACTAGTGTGGAGAGTGTCGTCTCCGAACTTAAGAAGAGCATTAAGGAGCTTCCATTTAAAATAAATGAGAGTGCGTCATTTGATATCACTACCACACTGCTCCACTACTCCCATACAAATCGCGTCTCTTCGAGGAGAAATCCAGAAAGTTAAGAGGAAGTAGAATGAGGAATGACACACTTATCATACCCGCTCTACTCTATGGAAAAACCAACCTCAGATTGCTCGTCTTTACTGCACTCTTTGTCCTAGATCCTACCATCATACGTCGAGACATAGTTGCAGCAAGACCACTAAGATCCAGGACCTGTAATGATGGACGCGAGCTACAGTGGGGATGTATCCTCTCTCTTCTGGTAACGTGCTATCAGTGCAAGCAGTGAAGACATCTACTTTCAGAAACCAAGACACCCTCTTCCTATAAATAGAAACTCATAAATTGTAATTAATATCTTCCTAAAGAATCTATAATCTGAAAATTTCCGCATGGCAAGCGGCCAAGGATAGAGATTTTTACTGCTACGTACATGCTGGCAAAGTCTTTATTAGGGAGACCAAGAGAATAAGGGCTCTTATAAATCTGATGCCACTACTGTTGCAGTATTCCTGATGTCTTTCAAGTCTCTCAAATCTATCGATTTTATTTCTACTTCCATTATTACTCCCGTACTATTTGCAAACTTCAGTATTGTCATTTTGTCTTCTGCGTTTTCAGTGTCTTTATCTAGGGATCTACGATCCTGCCTTATCAATGTTAACTCCCTTACAGATCATATTGAGATATTAAGGCTTTACGTGTCTTCTCGTCTCTACTTCCATGTAATAACTGCACCAAGATTGGGCACTAAAGTTACGGTCAGTATCGTGCAAATAGATAACTACAAACTGTTTAGAAATGACAGAAATAGGAATGGTGGAGGAGTACCTCTTTATATTCACACCTCCTATAGCTATTGACTCCTCTGACGGCACATGAACCGGGAAACCAGGTAAACATGAATATTTTTTCTGTGAGATCTCTGCCACCGGCAATACTTTTATTTTCATTGCCAACATCTGTCATCTGCTACACTTGCCTTTTTTGCTAGGTTCGAACTTCATTCAACATTTCATCCTCTACATGCATGATTACTTGATCAAGCTAATAATAAGTGATTTTAATGCAGACTTAATCTCCAATTATGAGAATGTCAAATTCATCAGCACTCTCATCGCAGAGACTCCCTTTTCTTAGATCCATATGCGACCTTTATCAACTGCTATGATCTCATAAAAGCCACATTGAAGGTACTGATGCCGACTTATAAGCCAAGTACTTTTGCATACCATAACTATGACGCAATCGATACCTTATCTTATAGACTTTCTCAAAACTAAAGTCATGTTATCTCTAGCCACGGCAGCTATGGAGACGTGTATCACAACGTTATAATCTCATCGCACGAAGCTATCCATTAGCTTGCCTCACTGAAATGACTTCTCTACGTAGACATTACTCTTGGATTACTGAAGATTTAAAGAACTCACTAATGGAATGCAACAAATTTTATAGACGCTTTCACCATTTTCGCCTACGCTTAGATCTACAACTGTATAGAGTCTCAGGTGATATAGCATATTCTAAGAAATCGAAATATAAATTCTATTTCAACAGCCTCTAATCTCTCACAGGCCCTAACGTTATTAGGAGTTACGGAATCTTAGTCTCGCAACATAAAAAAACAATATATCTCCACTTTTCACGGCCGATGAACTTAATAGACATTTCAATAGCGTCTCCCATGACTCTGATGCCAAAACTGTTACTAAGTATCTTTCGATCCTAAAAAATAGTCAACATCTAAACTATTCAATTTTACTGAAGTTTCTGAGTCAGACATCAGGGAAGCGGTCTTGTATGTTCATACGCAAGTCCAAGGTACTAAGGTAAATCTACAAAGTTTCATAAAAAAGGCTCTTCCTGTCCTTAGTCCCGCCATTCAGAGAATTTCCAGTCTATTTCTACGTAAATATCGTATCTCTTCACATTTAATGAAAATAATTATATGTACCTTGAGAAAAATAAACCACCTGCGTCCCTCACAGCCTATCGTCCAATCTCTCTCCTCTGGTTTCTCTTCAAAACACTGGAGTGGAGAGTTCATAAACAAGTGTCATGTTATCTCGAAAACTGAATATTTTTGAACCCACTCCAAACTAGATTCCGTATCAGATACGCCACGCAGACTTCACTACTTAAACTTACTGACGATATAAGGTATGACGTTGATCAAAGGATGGTCACTCTACTTACATTATTCGACTTCAGCAAAGTGTTCGGCATGGTCGATCACGCTAAACTCCTTCGAAAGTTATCTTCCTTCTGCCTCTCTAAGGAAGTCATAGGCTGGATAGCATCTTATCTCACTAGAGTAGAGTAGAGAACAGGTTGTCCTTAATATAGATAGTACACTATCTTCTTTTATTGACCTCAACTATGACTTGCCACAAAGCTCTACATCAATATCAACATTTCCATATTTTTACATTTTCATCTACATCAACGGTATTAGTTAGTGCCTCTGTAGACAAACATCACACTTCATATATGCTGGTGACCTCCAGATCTATAGTCAAGGCCCTTTTGAAGATCTCGATGCGTTTTCTCGACAGTGATGACTGAAATTACTGATAGACTTATACTCTGGGCTGCGAATAATCAGTTTAAATTTAACGTGACTAAGACAAAGGCTATCATTATCAGCTTTCCTTACTTTATAAACAATTACAAAACAAAGTTAGACCGTGTTTAATGGAGGGAGACTCTGTGATTGACTTGGATATGTCTATGCGAAACATCGGGGTGATACTTCATTCCAAGCTTAATTGGAAAGAGCATGTCTCACAAATGTGCAAAAAAGCACACTCCATAATGTATCGCTTTTATTTCTTTGGGAGATGCACTGACCTCAGGCTTCACAGGTATCTCGTTCTCACTCTGATATTTCTCATCATTGATTATTGATTTTTGGTTTACTGTAATGTTAACGACGAATTTGATTTAAAACTACAGCGTATAATTAACACAGGAATAGATTACATCTATGATATAAAAGGAGACGAGCACATCTCACCTTACGGGCGCGACTTGCAGTGGCTCATCATTGCAAGACGTAGGTAGTATTTTTCCATCACTCTCTTAAGAAAACTAATAAACTACAGAACTCCAGCCTATCTACTCGCCTACTTTCAAATTAAAATATCCATTTACCCTGTAAGGGGATATGATAGGGGATGTCCCTCATTCCTGTATGCAGACTCTGAGGAGATTCTTTCATATCAATACAATCTACCTATAGAAATCTGTACCTCTCAACTCTCTAAGAGATAGAGAGATTAGAAAAATGGTAAAATTTATGTCTAATATAGTTTATAATTAAAATAATTGTGCATGACTCCCATATATTTATACATATAAGCATTTTTCGAAATACTACTTGAAAAATCAAAGCATATAATATCTGAAAAAAGCTAAATCTTTTTTAGGTATTACTAATATTTTTAAATTATTCTGCAAGTAATAAAAAGAGACGTAAATCATATACAACATTGTTGTTTTAAACAATAATCTGTTGGGTATAGACTTCTCATATGCCTATACATATACAGATTTTTTAATTTGTACTTGAAAATTCAAATGGTTTAATATCTAGAAAATGGTTAAAAATTTCTTTAAAAGATACTAATTATAAAAATATTTATCAATTTACCAATTGCATTTTTAAAATCGTATTTCTAAATATTTTTTATTGTATAAGAGTTTGTTAAAAATTTAAATTATAATGCCGTATATATCTCTGAACATGAAAGAGAGATAGAGAAAGTGGGCGCACATATGTGAATGAGCGAACTTGAGGATGAGAGCTAGAGAGATAGACATAACATATGTTTAAAGGTTTAAATAAGTGGACGCTGGCAAGAGCTTGTAAGAGTGAAAGAGAAAAAAGTGGGAGAAAGAGAGAGAGAGAGAAAGAGAGAGAGAGTGCACGAGAATCAATAAAGGTAACAGTTGTTACGGCGACAGCCGAATCAAAGAATTCTTTTAAAAATTATATATATAAAAAAACGAATTTAGAATAATGAATACACTTAATAATTATACTAAACTTGAACAAAAAATTATTTAACGAAAAAATATATATATTTTACTATTTATATATAATTAGTTATAATAATATTAATCATTATTAATAATAATAAAAAAAATACAAACGATAAAACTTAATAATTAAAAAAAAAAAACAAAAAAAACAAACAAAAAATTAACATTCAAAAAAAAGGAATTATTAACAATAACCATTTATAATAATAAGAAATAATTATAAGTAATAAGTAATCGTTAGGCTTAAATAACTAATAAATTAACATAAAACAATCAAATAGACAATAAGAATTAATCATAACAATATATATATATATATATATATATATATAGTAAGTAATATTAATAATAATAATAAATGAAGTTAGGAAACAAACAAAAAATATACTTAGAGATAACATAATAATTGAACTAAAGAAAATTTTAAACACTAACAAAATTCGTAATTCATTGAAATCATTGTTAGAGCTGGAAAAACGTATGTGAGTACAAACTATAGGATTCATAATAAACATAATAATAACAATAACGAAAAAAATAACAAGCCAACAATATCTTCTATAGAAAGAAAATAAAACTGAAAGGTACAATACTTTTCTTTCTCCCTCATACTAATTTAGGAAAAT
This sequence comes from Eupristina koningsbergeri, assembly GCA_018907245.1. Taxonomy (NCBI): domain Eukaryota; kingdom Metazoa; phylum Arthropoda; class Insecta; order Hymenoptera; family Agaonidae; genus Eupristina; species Eupristina koningsbergeri. Next base: position 120,781 of record JACCHV010000024.1, on the reverse strand, counting down.
TTTAGACACCGGAAAATGTCACTGGTCCGAAAAGTCGAACGTTGACCTCAATAAACTATACAGAAGAAAGAAAGGTATACAACTGCATGTAATAAAATAGGAAGAAAAATGTGCAACGGTACATAATAAAATTGGGAGAAAGATGAACAAGGAAACTCCTAAATATGCAATCTTTATTTAATTTTTTATTTTTTTATTTAATGAAAATTAGACATAAACAAAAAAAAGTATAATAGAAAAACAATAAAAATAAAAACAAATATTTTTAGAAGAACTCTCCAACTCTAACGCACATTCTATATAAGTCAAAGGGTAGAAAATTAATACCAACATCACTATAGACGCATTTTTACTTATAATAACGATTAAACATTAATTACATTAATAAAACTTTTACTCCTACTCCACAATCAACGAACAGATCCAACCTGCTTATCAGGATTGTTAAAATAAGTTTTAATTTTAGGAAAATCAATAAATTAATCAAATCAACACATATCTTTTTGTTGAATAAATTCGTAATTTTACGCTAATAAATATGCAAAACTTGTGAAATAAACATGTAAATCATCGAATCAAACACTTACGTTTATTTACATATAACAAAAACATAACACTTTTATTGTTAGTATAATAAATAATTAAATAATATTGAATAAATCAGTAAATAATAAGATATTTTAAAATATAAAAAAATACACCTGTGAACAAGAATGTGAGCTATATTTTCATAAATTTAATTAATTATTTAGTGTTAAATTAAAGAAAAAGGGAAATTCATTGTGGTTTTTCGAGAAAACCCATAAAATTTCCCCACATTCCCATACACCCTGTACTAAAAAAATTGTATAAAAGGGGAGGAAAAATCGGGCAAATCGCAGTCAATTTTCAAGATTTTCACGAGTCAGTCGAATTTTAAAACTTATTAATCCAAAACTTCAAGTTGTGGTCACCACTCAAATTTCGAGGCGAAATCAAATATAAATTCTTCATTGGACTGCATTTGCTGGATTTACCCTTCCTTTCTACAAGTTCATTCAAGGCTCAAATTTTATGAAAAGGAAAAGTAAGAAATAAATATGTACTATTAATTATACATTTTATTTTTCTTTCTCCTCGTTTTATCCAAACCATTCCTCCGTCCCGAGTTAGTACGCCAGTGCGTAAACTAAAAAGGGAGGAAATAAAAAAATTATTTTGCACGCGACGTGGCACAGCGATAGACATTAATATGTCATTAAAATATAATTTTAATAGTAATTGTAAATGAAGGACTACATAAAATTGTTATTAAATGAATATATAAATAACTAAATATATGTATGATTATTAATACTTATGCATGTGTATTTATATTGCGAAAAATAATTTATCAAACAATTACTTTTGAATTTAATTCATTATTTAGAAAATAATAAAATCCAATTTTTAATAAAATATTTTAAAAAATTATACATAAATTTAAATAAATCTATTTTACTTTTTAAAACAATAAGTGATACAATACAATTGTATTATTTTTTATTAAGATGGTATGTGAATAGAATAAGATGTAAATTAATAAATTTTTATTTAATAATTAATGTTTACAATTAAAATTATTTTTGTGTTTTATATTAATTTATAGATTTTATCAATATTATAAAAATGTATTATGATATAATTTGATCGTAGTGAGACCAGCGTAGTTACATACATTCGCTGCGTTCACATATACATATACACAACATTGCGTGTGGTTTGGTGTCGAAAAAGCTACTTCGACTTGACCGAGCGTCTTTCATTTTTATTCTACAAATTTGTGTTTAATTTTATTCGTTGATCACATGAACAACCCTGTTTTGCCTTATCTTATCTCCTTCTTGCTTTGAATAGGTATCTTCGATGAGCATCCCTAAGAGGCAGCACTTTCTTGCTATCGAATCCTATGGAAATTTCCCTATGCTACCGTGCAATCTCCCAATTCATTTCTGATATTACTTTTTTAAGAAATTGTAATACCTGACGAAATTTTTAGAAACTAATTTCAACCGAGGAGAAAGAAATATTAGTATAATCAAAGATGAATTTGCTGTATTAAAAATATGTTTACAAGTTAATTGTAGCAAATCTGCAGAATTTTAAATATACCTTAAAAATGTTCATAAAATACTTATGAAATGACTATTCAAAAGAAACGGGAAAATATAAAATAATAATTGAAAAGTATTAGTTAAAATAGATATTTCATCCATTATATTTTACCATTATACGTAGAATATGAAGTAAATTTTGTCTGTAAATACAATTCTAGTATTTTATTTACAAGAACAACTAGTGTATATTTTTTATAATATATATTGTATTGTATATTGATAATCATATATTTAATATATTTTCTAATGGTTTAATATGTTTAGTTTATCAATAAATTTAACCCATAATAAAGTATATAGACAATAGTTTCTTTTAAATTTAACTGAAAACACAAGATAAGAAAATTAAACATTATAGAAGACTAAACAAATATTTATATAATGAATTTTAAGAACGTAAAATTAGTCTTATTAATATATTTGTTAGACACTAAATGAAATACATACTATTATGTATTTATTTATTTTAATGTAATAATAATTGTATTTAACTAATCATTGATAAGTTTTTAACATTCTTATATACTTCAGTTAATGTATTTATTCATTTATGTACATTGTTAAGCTTATCAGTTTTATTATTTAAACGTCATTTGAAAGATAATGACTGTAATAAGTACAAAATAAAATATTTAATATTTATTTTATTTCATGTAATAAATTTGTTATTAAAAACGTTTAATCTACTGTAGCAAGTGTAATTTTATTTTAAATGTGTTCCGAGACATTTCCACGAACTGATCTTGAAAACATAAGAGTATTGTAAATTATAACACAAATTTCCTTTAATATAATCGATCGGAAAAGAAAAACAATATGTACCGAATAAGACTTGATGTTATTTTTAGTGTTGAATATATCAAGAAATAAAAGGAAACTTGCGTTACAATTCTTAAGCAAGCAACATTGTATTTATAATATCGATTGTGTCATTTTGAGTATTTATTCTATTAATATTATTCGGCCCGTTATTGTAAGTTTGTATCGACCAGGTAAGGAAATCTATCAAACGTGGCATGCTTAATTGTTGACTAAAGTTTTTTTAGAGCGATCCAGACTAATCTTGAGAAGAATTTATCTTCCGGGTACTGAGTGTGATGTGGCAGTTTTAACTATATCTCACAGAACCGCAGCCCCCCCCCCACATCAGATCGAAATTAGTGTTATCCGCATTCTGCTACATCACAATGCCTTGCAGCACCAGCGTGTGACCTTCCGTTATCGTAAAAACACTAAAAAAACTTTACTCATTGCAACGCATGCAATAATTTTTCCTTGATAAGAGGGCTGAATAGTCCATATAATCGAAATAATAAATAATTATTGTAATGTAAATGAGCTGACGAGTATTTATGCATGACTAAAGTGAGAAGAGTAAACAGGTGTAAATGATGCAGAACGCTTATAAAAGGGTAATGACATGACTCAAAGTATGAAGTGAAACAAATCCTTACCACAGCATGACGCACTCTATATTCACTTCTCAATTTTTTTTTATTGAATATAATATTTTATATACTTATTTAGTGCTATAAAGAATTCGTAAGGTATTTTTAATGGATACGTTTCGCCCCTACCCGACGGCATGGTCCGGTGAGTCTCCGTAAGACGTGCTACATCCATAAGTAGGAAATCTGGGTTTACCAACTCGTCGTCGAGAGTAAACCCAGCGGGACCGAGGACAATAAAGTTCGCTCGGTATCAAAGGTTTTGGGAATTTAATAGAATACGCGGACGCGCATACCTCGACCAATCATAAATTGATAAGGAAGACCATGGGCCGATGGTGACGAGGCGAACCGTCATAAACTGTAAGCTTCCCGGACCAAAATAGGAAAAGCGTGCCCGAAAAATAAATATTAGGATTAAGAATAAAATATAAGGTAGGTTAATTTGTTTATTAGCATGTAAAGGCTTTTTTCCCTCTTTTAACCTGCGGAGATTTTTAATGCCAGGAAATTTAGATGTATAATTAGGCGCGCAAAATTATCGTCAGCTGCTCCAATTTGGAGCACTAAGTGGTTGAGGGAAAGGTCCAAGCACGTCCGTCCGCCATGGACGCTTCGTACAGACTGACTCCGCGCCCATCCCACACCCCGTTGAGCCAAGTAACGGAGTAGTTGACAAAATTTTACCTTTGTCAATTTTTGTAAATGACGGCAATTTTCGGGAGAGAGGGAAAACGAAAGATCAAATAAATATAGGTGCGTCCTCACCTTTGCCTCCACTTCTTGTTTTCTCAATTTTGTTTTGCAAAATTACAGATTTGTTCTTCGGTTAAGTTTTCATCCCCGAAAATTGCAAGTCGTATCGATCTTTGTTAATATAAAATTGTGGGCATATAATAATAATAAAGAACATTAATATTATTCATTTTAAATGTTTTATCCCGATCCCTCCATCTCTACATACTCATATATCATCCGCGTCGGTGATTTACAAGTGCTTTAAATTTATTTTTCTTATTTCTTTATATAAAATATTCACCGATTCTTTGTTTACAGTTCTAGAAAGTTTAATAAAAGAAATTTAGAAGCTTCATTACAAAATAATAATGACACATCGCGTTATAAAAATTTTTGATTTCTTTATAAAAAATATGACAAGTCATAAATTAAATAGTTTCAATTTTATATAGTTAATCCCATAGTATATTTTATAGTTTAAAGTGTACTTGATCCGTTCAATTTTTAAATATACTTTTATATTCAAATGTTTTTAAAGTCAATTTTTCATTAAAAATTTGATTACAGTATTTTTTTTTTTTTTTTTTAAATGTTTCATTATAATGAAAATATATTTGTTGATACATTTCCTAAATTAAATAAAGCACCAGAAAAATTATTCTAGTTTCAGCCAACTCATTGATAGTAAATGACATCATTTTACAATTAAAGTGAATTATCAGTTAATAACAAAAAAACTTGAATTATAAGTGTAGCGTAAATTTATATAATTCTCTCTAGGCCTGCATAAATCAGTAAGGTTAAGAGCAGCAAATTTTTCTTAACTTGGTAGATATGGAGGTTATATTATTTATTATACACAATTTATATTGTTTATTATGAAGACTATAATCCTAAAAAAAAGGGCACTGCGAATAATGTTACAAGTCATTAAATATTCGTAGAATGGCGTAAACAGTGCTAAACACATTGTGTATATTTTTCGTTAAAAACATTATTTCTTTAAATAATTAAAACTACATATTTTTATTTTTTCAATAGAAATAATGTTTTAAAATAATATAAAAAATATGATTTGTTTAAAAAATGTTTTAATCTAATACAACAAGTCTTAATACATAATTTTTTTACTGATTAATTTTAATTTATTACATAAAACATTTCTACAATAAATGTCAAAATGAATATAATTTTAATAATTTTATTTTATAATTGAACTTGAAAAATACAAATGTTTAAATATTTTCTATTAATTTAATTTGAAATATAATTGAACTAGGGGTAGTAATATCTGCAACGATAATTTCAGAATCTTCTTTTAATCCTAATTCATATAATGTTTTTGATAAATTTGGTCGAGTTTTTTCTTCTATACTTGGAACATTCTGAATATACAAAGTTTTTATTTTTCCTAAAATATTAGCTGTAATTCCTGGTGTTTTCATTTGTAAATCGTTTTTGGAGCATAATAGATCGATTAAATCTTTTAATTTTATATTCAAATTTTTAACTTTAATTTCTTTTATTAATTGGCTACACATTAAACATTGAGTATTTTTTTCTGCTTCATACGTGTAAGTATAGATTCCATCTGTGTCTGTAAATACCTAAAATATTAATACGATAGTATTAACAAAATTCAAATTATTAGAAATGTACAAAACATGTATATGAGCATATTTAATTATTGAATGTGTACATAAATAAAACTGTATATTAATAATAATAAATTTAAACATACAGATTTTAAATAATATTATAAATATATATATATGATATAGAAAATTGAAAGAGACAAAGAAGGTATATAAAATGTCGTATTAAATCTAAACTAAACTGAATAGAAATAATTTTAGAAAGGCAAAAAACATACAAAATAGCTACAAAAGAAGCAAAGGAATATGAAAGGAAAATGCTTTATGTAAATACGTAGGGAGTATTTTATAGTCACTCTCTCTTACTCTCGAGAGAAAGCGTTGAACAATTTCAATGCATATAAAATAAATGTAATGTAAAACGTTAAGCGAGAAAAAAGGAGATTATTAATGTAAAAATATATTATTTATTTACCATATAATTGTTTAAAGATGGACTGCAGCTAGAAGCAAGTTTAAAAACTTCTGTACAACATATTGATGCAATAACTGCATTTGTTGATGCTACAGCAGGTATAATATTTTTCACCACTCCTTGAACCAACCGGTATGTCAGACCTTGAATTCCATAATATATTGCTCGTTCATTTGACTTTTCATAAATCCAACTAATATGTTGTGGATCATCTCCATCAATAGAGCTATCAAATGGATTCTCTTTTGTCCACTGAATTAATTTTACATATTCTATGCAATGTTCAGGCAAGCGTGGGGTATTTGCAATAGTACATAACGGATAAGTAATCTAAATAATTAAGAAACTTATATAATAATTTATTATTAAATATTATTATAAACTTTATAGAGTTATAACCAATTAAAAATTATTGCCAATAAAAAATTATGAATAAAATTATTTTATTATAAATTTTATTTGGAAATTATATTAAAATTTTTTAGTGTTAATAATTATTAATACTATTATAAATTCTGATAAATTGTAATTAATTTGTAATTAATAAATATTTAAAAATTATGTTTCTTACAAACAAAATACTTCAGAATACATAGTCTTTCAATATAGATTTATGATATTATCAGTCTTTATTAAAAGATCTGCAATTCGTACAGTTGATCAAGAATTTATGATAAAATGACATATGGAAAAACTATTTACTTTTACTATTTCACGTTTGTTGTTTCCATGTTATTTATTGAAATATTGGTTATTTATAATTTAAATAGAAGAATTTATAATAGAATTCAATTAGAAGAAAATATTTTAAGGTTATTGGTTACAGTTTCACAGTATTTTAATTTAATTTTATAGTATTGTAAAATTACATTATATTAAGAATATTATAAATGATATTAGGCTTATTTTGATTAGTATTCATAGAAATAATTCATTAAACTTTCAAATTTGTATTATCTTTTGTATTAAATTGCAAACTACATGTGAAATCATTAGTTATTCCAAATAGTAAGGGATATACTTCTTTTATTTGGAAATTTTGTGAACAAGTACATTAGTTTCATTCATATTGTATCAAGAAATTTTATAGTTTTTGTTATTTATGTTTTTAAACATACATCCATTATTTAAAATTTAACTAAGTCTCTTTATTTAAAATATCTAACCCTGATTAATTGAACGAATAGTAATAGAAAATAATTGATAGATTTATAAAAATAAAAATTTTAAATTCACAAGAAAAAAAAAAGATTCAAATGTTTACATGGTATATCTGGAAAGTGTCGAGTTTTTTTGAAGCCATTATTTGCCGTAGTAATTTCGAGGAGGTTGGAAAATGAGTTAGTTTTTTTTATTTGTCCCTTTTTTTCAATTATTAGGACCGACAGAATTTTTCTTAGTGCGAAATGTATTTTTGAATATTGTAATACGACGTGCTTTTTCAAAGTTGTAAACAAAATATTACTTGTAAAGCTGTTCTATCATTATATTATATATATTATACCAGTCGATGATTGCGCCAAGTTATAAGATTGGAAAACACGTATTGCACGGAAACAAATCCTACTGTTCTTAATAATCGAAAAAAAGGGAACAATGAGGATTCAAAAAAAAAAAAAAAAAAAAAAAATTGATGTTTTTCAGATATACCATACAAACGAAATCATTTTTAACTACTGTATTACATCAACAAAAATCATTCTTTACTCGCACAAATTATTTGGTAAACTTTTTATTTGTCACTACATATTAGATTTCAGATTTTCTCCATTTTTTTTTTGATTCGATATAAAACGTACTACTATCTAGGATGTGTAACATAAGATGTCTTATATACACTGAAAGTAGTATCAAAGGCTACATAAATTTTGAATTTAGTTGGCAATTTATTTTAATTGATAACTAAATTCAAATTGGATAAATGTAAAACAAACGGAATAGTGTTTCTTTGATAATACAATTAAAATTAAAATTGATTAAAAATATTATAAGTTTAGATGAACACGAATAGTGGAAATGTAAATAGGGAAATAAATAAATTATAAAATAATTGAATAATGATGAACTCTGATTGATTCATATCACTGAACGAATGAATAGGAATCTATTTTATATTATGTCATTTACTATTAATTAATTCTTTGATGTATGGCATTAAGTATATCGACTTTTTATTCTTTTATCTCTCTATCATTCATACTCACACTTTCGATTTTCCATGTCTCTTGATTGTCAGAGCCTTTGGATAGTTAAATTAGCTTTTAGCTTGTTATGCCCGTCAGTTATCAATTATATTTTTAGCCTTATTTATTATTTTAAATAGTCCCAATTATATTTTATAATATATTTTGTATTGTTTCCATCCGTTGTGATTTTTCTTCTGATTCAATTTTTATTTAAGGTTTATTCCTTTGGTTGTGCTATAGATTTACTAATTAATCTGATTGTTAGGGCTTTTGTTGTACACTCCATTTTTCCATACCTGTAACTTTCTTTCCAACGGTATTATATTCCTCAGAACCTTGTTTTATTGATTTTTTTTTATTTGATGTTCTCAAATGCTATGCCTTCGGTGGGTTTAATTTTGATGTAAAAATTATTTTTATTTAATTAAAAAAATAACGGGATAATTCTACTCATAATATATATAAACTATTTGAAAAATTAGTCATATTTTTCATTACAATTAAACACTATTCTCAACATTGACATTCAATGTATGATTATATTGCAAACTCGTGCTTTTCGCTCTTCACATTTTTTTTCTCTTATTTTTTAATAATACATATAAAGATTGAATGATAATCAATCGTTGAGTTTCAATGTGTAAAAATATTATTATTAACGTTAAAATTAATTTATATTTATTAATTTTATTAAATTAATACATTAAGCCTCTATTGGTAATATAAATATAATATAATATTGGTTAGCCTTATCATAATATCTTTTAATTGAAATTAGCGTTGTTACGTCCTTTATTTACCGAGTAATTATTATTTATATTTATTTATTTATTCATCATTTATTCGCGTATTTATTTATTACTCGTTTATTTAATATATTATTAGTTAATAATTATTTGATTAGACGTTACCCGGTTCTTTTCTTCTGTCTTAATTAAATCGATTCAAGCACTTCAGTCTTCGTGAGGTTTTGGATATAAATAAAATAACAATTCATTAATTCACGTTAAATATCGATTTATTTTCAATAAATCGAAACAGATATATTTCAGTGTATTAGTGTGGCTCGTGATATTAAATAATTCCTACGCGTGTCCGTAAATTACAATTATGATTACTTGTATCGTGATGTTACCTGATCGTTATTTGTTGCTGTATTTATAATGAAAGAACGCTAACTTTTTCGGGTCCTTCCACCATGGAGGCGTTCCCTTTTTTTTGCTTAATTGGCGTTTCATCGTATTCACTTTTTTCACCTGGACATTATTTCCCAATATCTTTGCTAATACCGATTGTATTGCAATCGTCGTCGCATCTATGATTACTATTCATTTAAAATCGTCTATTAACAATATTTTGCGCTGCGTCTTGTGCGTCATCTTGTGCAATTCTTTTAAATAATCCGCTTAGTTTTAATTATTAGGTATTCAGCACATTTGTTTTATTAACAGGTTTATTGTATTTCATTACATACGTAATAAGCCCGGCTTTAATTTTTCGACGTCCTCGTCAAATGACGGAATCTTTTCTCGGTTTAAATTTTTTTCCATTATTTAAACAATTTTTTTTCATAATTTTTTCGAAAATTTTATCGGCTTTTTTCCTTGTCCCGAAAATTGTTTTCCCGTGCTAATGAATAACATCTTTTTAAAGAGTCTCCTTACTTACGTGACCCGACCCGGCTTATAAAATCGATGCCTCGTCGATTGCGATAATATATATATATTGTGTTGTATTAGTGTATATGTTTGTGTAAGCGAGTTATATCCCTTTTCAGGTCCTTACATTTACTTATGTAATTCTCTCTTTCATATAAATTTATTAATGTTTTATCACTATTGTTGTTAATATTGTTAATTTATTATTTTCTTATACAAAATTATTATTTCCAAGGTAATATTATCCCCTCTTGGAACGATGTGATCGATAATCCTTGATTGTTTGCTTCTTTTTTTCTTATTTCTCCCCTCGTACTGATGCTTGTTAAATTTCTATATATATTTGTTATAAACCTTTATTTCTAATAATTATTCGGACTTCTGAAATAGATTTTATCATTATCATATACTGTACATGTTAACATAATTTTCTCCCTTTAGTATTTTTTTTCTTATTTATAAATTGTTATAATTTATATATGTTAAAATTATAGAAACGCCATTATGTACTTTGGGTAACTCTAAATTGCGGAGATATTGTTTTTCTCTTGTGTAATTTAAATAACCGTATTGTTATTATTCTGATTATGATTATTACGGAGACTAATGAGATACCGCATTTTATAATTATTTTCTTAAATGATACAATTTCTTCTTTGGTTTTGTTCGTTTGACCTAGCAATCTAGCTTGTATTATTATTTCTCTTAACTTTTCTCCTTCATCCATTGTTTTATCTGAATTTGGGTGTCTTATATGAATGTGCAATCTCGATTTTCGCTTGACTATATTTGAGATATGCGTTGTTATGTTATTTGTTACTAGGTAGTCTTTGAGAATGGATTCTAATGTTAGATTTGTATAGGTATATCTGTAACTTACTTCATTGCCTTTATTTCAATGTCGTTTGTTCCGCCTTGCAGACCGGTTTCAATAATAGTACCCCTCTACCCTTAATTGGCTTCCTTATTTCACCCTCATTATCGCATTTGATTTTCAATTCGTCCAATTTTATAGCGGAATATAACCATGTATTTTTTCTCGATAAATTTATCCAAAAGATTTCTTGAATAAATTCGATCCGTATGTCGCAGTTAGATGCATTAAATGATTGGCCCTTTAAAATTAATTTAATACTACATGGACTGTAAATTCCTGATTTCCTCCTCGGAGTTAAATTTCGACATATATACATTTGCGTTGTTTTCTTACATTTCTGCAAATCGTTATGCGTTATTTGAATGTATATTCTTGTTTTGAAATTGGTAGCCATATATTTTGAAAAAGGCTTTATGTATAATACAAGTTCACTGAAGTTTTATGACGCAGGAAATGGTATTAGCTCATGTAGTATATATTTATCCCTTTTTACCAAAGGGATGGTTATGTGATATATAATTTTTCCCATATATATTATAGTTTTTATGTCTGATATTTCCATTAATTCTTCGATACGACTATTAATTTCTATTGGTAATTCTTCAATGTTAATTTTTCTTGAATTTTGTCGGCCGTTGTTTTTACTAGTTTGCTGTTCAATAGTTGTGGGTGAATTTTACATTTTGATACAAATTGTGCTATTTGTAGTAAACTCTGAGTGCCTCTTATCTGGATGTTTGCGTAATCTTCTAATAAAGCTATGAGTTTTTGCCATTAGAATTCTTCACGTAGTTGTATTACGTCATTTATTAATGTTTGTATTTTTCCTTGTTTATAATTCATTTTTCTGTCGTCATATTGCAACTTATTTTCTATGATTTCTGTTTGATTTTCTAATAGTCGAGCCAATTAGTTTGCTTTTCTATTTAAATTTCCTATTAATGACTTTACTTCTTTTTCAGAGTCTTCGTTCATGCTGACGAATAAAAATTTAGTAATTTTTCCTATAAATGGTGCTATAGCTCATTTGATTCTAAATCGATCAGTCACCTTTGATATTAACTTAATGTTGTATTTTTCTTCTCTCATAAGATGTTTTAGTCCATTGAACTATCGCTCGCACTCCTTACTTCTTAATTTATTAGCACATTTGTTGCGTAAATTTGATATTAGAGCAAAAAATTGTTGACTCCTACTTAGATTTTTGTTAATATCCAAATATTGGATTATTTTCCAATCTATTTTAAACTCCCTTAATTTAGATAATCCCTCTATTAAAAACCTCGGGTTATTTTCTATGGTTATTAGGAATTCCCATGCATTACTGTATTTCGATACCCTGTAATAATATGTCGCTATTTAATAAAAATTTCTCAAATCACAATTATAAAATAAAAAAAAAATTGTCATAATTATATGAGAACATGCGTATTTGTAGTTATTTAACGCTGTTAGTTAGGAACAGGAAACAAAAAATTTCTTTATTAATATTGCACCCAAGGAATCTACATATATAATACAAACACCGCAATAAACTCATTAATTAATATGTTTTATTGTCATTGTAAGCTTTACAGCTCGGTGTGATATCTGCACTATCATGCTCTAAGAGAGAATTTAATTTCCTTTATTTTCAGGTCGTGTCTTCCATTAACTTCTACAAGGTTCTATTTTTCCGATATTTCAATGGTGATTTGTAAGAAATTGAGGTAATGGTTTGATTTGCCTATTCTTATTTTAATATTTATTTACTATAAATTATTATTTATTTAATATAATGGCATAAATGTGATTTGATTTATTTGGTCTTGAATACGGTGAAGTTTAGTATATGTATCAAAGTGTTAACATACAGCTCATTGGCAAGGGATAATCCCCTCACTCAATTAGCCCGAGGTTTGATTCCCCGTTTTGAAAAAATTTTTTTTTTGTGTACCTCCCATTATCTCATTATTTCTTAAATGTTTATATTTTTTTAGTTTTATTTTTTTCTTTATTTATGATATGTTATATCGGATGAGAAAACAAATTATAGCGGCCAGTAGCTCCTATCGGGGTTCTTTTCCCCGTACAGGAGCCACGCGTACATTCAACCGACCACCTCTTCCTTTTCATAAGTGTTGTTTAATATCGCGTGGCGAATTTCCGATATCTGTTCGGGTTTCCTCCAAGCTTCACCGTACTTGTTGTTGTTGTTGTAGTCGTCTTTCGAACAAAAACGAGCCGATCTTGTCCGATACCTGATTTTCCTTTCTAAGGTATTAATTTTGTTTATTATTGGTATATTCTATAGTACATACACCACCATTGAATTTTGATTGGGCTAGAGCATCCTGTCATTCCATGTGTGTAGTTCGTGTTTCATGATGATAATATATAATATTTTGATAATTTTCATCATATTTAATCCCGTACTCTTCACAATGACAAAATTAACCATCTTCATTATTTATGAAATAAAATAAGAACTAAACCAATATAATATAAATATGATATATAATTTAATTCAACAGAACAAAAATATAAAGAATTATTGCAAAGAAAAAAATGTGTGCTATCTCTTTGAAGCGTAATGAAAGAGTGAATGTTGGAGAAGTATTTTTTTCTTTTTTTTTTAATATTATCTTCCCCCATTTGATAGTAAATATTTTCCTGAACGTGAAGAGAGTAAAATTTCACTAAGAATGCTGTATCGGTAAGTTTCCAATTCTGACAGCGCATTCAGTAATATAATAATTTTCTTAATTTGATATTTCATAAAATTTCCTTATGTTAGGAGTTTTGAATTGTAAAAAAAATGAATTTCTATAGATTTCTTTATATTATAATTCTTTCATAGATTTAACAGCTATTATATTTATTACCTCCAATAATGTGCTTGCATAGCAGAATGGTAGCGGTCGCACCTCCTGCGCTCGCGGAACCCTGTTTAAATCCACACACCCACGGATGTTTTTTTATTTCTTAATTTTTTATATTTCGTCAACTTTTCAACTAAAATTCTTAATTAATAAAATAATTATACATAAAAAAAATTTATAAATGATACGGTACTTAAGAAATTAAATTTGTTTCCCTTTTTTAAAATAATTATCGTTTTATTTGCGTTAAAATTGGAGAAAAGATTTTTATATATTAATTGTAAAACTTAGAATAAAATTTTTCCTTGCTCACTTATATAATTTTTTTCCATATTTTGTATGAAATGTTTTTGAAATTACTTCCAATTAATTAATAATGGTGATTTGATATCTTTATTTTATGATCTATAGTGATAGGAGATACCAAAAATTTATTTAGCTTCCCCTTATTAATGATTGGTACATTATACGATTATTTTATATACATTTGTCTTACTCCTTTAATTGTTTACATTTTGTCGTTTGTGGGCGGTGATTTAACTTTGTTATATGAATACTGTATCAATGGCGTTTCTATTACCTTATGTATGTTTGTTTATTATGGTTACTCAATTATTCTGTTTATAACCGTTTATAATAAATTACATCTTTATATATTATTAATGTATAATACTAGTTTATAAATTAATTTGATTATCTATATCTATCTATATCTATATATATATATATATATATGTATTTTTCTACTCTCGTGTTGGATCTATTTTTCTTAATTATTCTTAATTAATTAGATTTCTTGATTTTATCTATATGTACAATTCTTGAACCATTTTTATATTTTAATGTAATATTATTAGTTTTGTAATTAATATTTGTTATTTCACATGGATCCACATATTCTTTATGAAAATTTACCAATCTTTGATTCTTTTATCTTCCATTTCCCCTTCCCTAAAATATTTCGAATTTAATTTTCTATCATAATAAAATTTTGATCTTAATTTGGATTATATTAAATTCAATCTTGCTATCATATATAATTGATTTAAAACCGATTAGTCGTTGATGTGATTCACTGTAGTTATCAAAGTTTTTGTTGATATTAAATTCCAAAGGAGTTCTTGACTTTTAACCAAATATAGTTCGTGTGGTATGTAATCCGTGGCGTCATATTTTGTGCAATTGTATGTGTTTTCTTTTAAAGATTCTCCCATTCATCCCATTCTTTATATCTATCCACATACCTTTTTAAATATTCTGTTATAGTGTGATGAATTCTCTCTATACTTTCATCATATTGTGAGAGATTTATTAATCCCAAATATCTCCGCGAATTCGTCTAAAGTCTTATTTTGAAAATGTGTCCCTTGGTCAGTCAGTATTGCAGATGGTGGTCTGAAATAACATCATATAATTCGTAGCTTTCTCGTTACTTCTTTTGCCGCAACTCTTTTTACTGACATTAGTATGCAGTATTTAGTTAATAAATATTGAATGGTAAATATGTATCTATTGCCATTTTTTGTTTTTGATATAGGTCCGTTAAAATCCATAGAAATTTTCTGAAATGAGCATGCTGGAGTATCGCTTATGATCATTAACATTTTTGTTTTTATTCTTATTAATTTATGAGTCAGAAATAAGTTACAACATTGCATGAATTGTTCTATTTCTGGTCGTATTGTTTTCTAATAATAATCAGCAGGTATTTTCCTATATGTTCTTGTAATGCCTCTATAACGTCCTATTGATGATTCATAATATTCTTTTATTATTGAATAGCTGTCATGCACGTTTGAAATGGGTAAATTATTTTTTAATAAAGCGATTATGATTTCATCATTTTCGAATATTTCGTTATATTTTTCGACCTAGTAACTCCATTAAGTTTCTTTTAGAATTTGCTAGTCTTTTATAATAGTGATACTCTTTATATTATTTGTTTTGCACATTAACTTAAAATTATTAATACTTTTTATTATAAACTTTTTCATCGTTATATCATTAATGTTATGTTTGATCGCTATTATTATGATAATTATGTCTCGCAAATATTTTAAATTGACTTCACCCTTAAGATAATCCTTTTTCAACCATGTATTGATATTGATGTAATCTCTCTCTATTAATGCTTCTGTAACTTCGGTATTCAGTGACACATCTGTTGTCATAAGAAATACCATGTTTTCGTGATATTTAAATGGATGTTCGTTGACCAGCTGTATTCTCGTAAATTTTGTATTGGTGTCTAATTTCTACGGGGGCTTGTGTTTTGGAATATGTGCTCTCCTCGCAAGGTGTTTCCTGAGCGGCCGTGACCCCTTATTTCACGCGTTACTTTCGTTATCGCTCAAGGCCGCCTCGCCTTCCGCCGCGGTTTTTGGCGGTTTCTCTTCCGTCTTTGATTCTTGGTAATTCGGATGTCTCTTCGTTAATATTTTTCTGTGCATCGTTGTTATCATTGTCGTTACTTTCTGTTTCAATTTCTATTGATTCACAGTTTATGGGTCGTCTCATTATTCGTAAACACGATGTATAATGATTATTTTGTAAATGTATGTGTATAATTGGATCCTGTAGATTATTAATAAAATTATAGAAAATTATCTTACCCTCTAGTATTTGAAAATGAACACAGATATATTTAAATTCTTAACTGAATATAAAAATGCAGTCATAGTTGCCTCATTCATTAAGTGAGTTTTAAATTTTGTTAGTTTCGACTGGGTCTTGAAACTTATTTAAAAATTTTGATTTTAGTAATTTATTCTTTAATTCGGTGGGGGACATTGACAGATTTGCTGCTGATATTAGACTTCGAAATAAACAATTTCTGGGAGCGTCTGATAAATCCAAGCATTCGCGTATCATGTTTGCATCAGTTTCAATATTATACAGTTTTCTTTGACTATACAATGAAATGCATGTGCTTTCTTTTTTAGAATTAATAATTTTGTCGGATTCATCGGTTAGTTGAATAATTCTTCCGCAATTATCGTCTACTAGATCAATTTTTCTATTAGGTGATAGGGTGTTTTCGCTTAACACAAAAGTAGATAGCCTATCTTTCCAATAACTACTATCTCTACGCATTTCCTACTCATCATTTGTATTTCCATATTTTTCTCGAACGTGCATATCCCTTAGAATCGTTAATATTTTTTTATGTTATTTCCACAGTGTATTTATTTCTTGGTGTTGTTTAAATTTCTTGTATGTTTATTCCATTGTTTTTTTCAATTTTATTATTTGATATTTGTACACAGTTGTTATCATTATTATTATTTTTTATAACAGTATTATCGATGGCATTATCATTATATATAAGTTCTCATATTACTAATGAGCTGTCGTTATCATCGTCGGATGACGGATCGTAAAAACTAAGTCTTTTTTGACCTTTATTAAACCGCGATTTTCATTAGACGTGCTTACCACTATTTCCTTCTGTGTTTTCTCCTTGATTTTGTTGCTTTTTGATTCGCTATCCTCAGATGAATCATTATATTTCTTTATAGGTGTTTCCTTAGGGTTCTTTATTCTGTTTACCCTTTCTTTTCTTCCGTTTACATGGATCTTTCTTATTATATGGTTTCTATTCGTTTTCACTTGTACTCATTTCTCATTGATTCTGATCTTGCATCATTACTCGATTCTTCCATTTGATTACCTCTTCTTAAAGTGCCTGTGGTCTTATGTTCGTATTCTTTTCTCGCAGTTTCTTCCTGTTTATCTGCTAATATATATAGATCTTTTCTTGGCAAATTGGGATATATCTCTCCTTCCACAGTGTCGAGTTCCACAATAGTGCGTCTCCTTGGCATTTTTTATCCCTAGTCTATATTTGATATGAAATGAATAATCTTATAATGATGCTTTCATTGTATTAAAATGAGTATCTAGATGTCTTCAAAGTATTTCAACGGTTCATGATTTGTTATTACTGTGAATTTTGTTCCATATAAGTAGTGCAGAAAATCTTTCTTACTAATAGTTCTTTATCATAAGTAGAATACCGTAATTCTGGTCCTTTTAAGCATCTTGAAATGTATGCACATGTCTATACTTCCCTAATTCATCTTGACTGAGTATCGCTCCCAAAACATAATCTGATCCGTGTGTAGTTACAATAAACGTCTTCGTCAAATATGGCGCTTGTAAAAACGTTTCGCTTACATAGAACTTCTTTTATATTATTGAATGCTGTTTGTTGTTCGGTTCTCCAGTAAAATGGTCTTTCACCTTTGATGATGTCTAGTAAGGCTAACGTTATTTTCGCGTAATTTTTAATAAATTTTCGGTAATAACCCGCAAGACTCGAAAATCGTTTTATTTTTTCTTACGTTGTTGGTATTGGATAATTTGTAACAGCCAATGTTTTTTCGGGATTTATCCGTATCTTTCCTGCTCCCACTATATAACCCAATACTTTAGCTTCGTGTTTGAGGAATTGGCACTTCTTAGGCTTGATTGTTAGGTTAGCCTTTTCTAACTTCCTTAACACTCTTTTCAACCGGATTACATGTTCGACGATGGTTTCCGAGAAGATCATGATTTCATCTAGATATACATCTACTTCTTCTCTCAATAATCTCGATCCGGGTAAAGCTAATTCCATCGCCCTCATAAAGATTGTTGGTGATTCCTTTAGTTCCATGGCCATTCATTCATATTGAAAACTACCTCACCATTCTGATAAGGCAGTTAGTGGCGTAGATTTCGGATCCATTTTTATTTGAAAAAATCCCATTTTTAGATCCATTATTGATATGTAATTCGAACTTGTGAGTTTATTAACTATTTCGTTAGTAAATGGTAACGGATAGCAACTTCCTAATATTTTTTCATTCAATCGACGAAATTCTGTAACTAATCTCCATCTTTTGTTTCCTTGTGCGTTGGGATGTTTTGGCACAATCCAAGTTCGAGAGCAGTAAGGTGATGTCGAAGGTTTAATATTGTTTTGTTTTTTCAATTTATCTATTTCATTGTGGATATCTTCTTTTAAAACAAGGGGATATCTATATTGTTTAGTTTTTAATGACTTGTCAGATGTTAGTTCTATTTTATGAATGATGAGGTGTGACGCATGTAATGGTTCATCATCTAATCCGAAAACCCCTACATAAGGTCTTGTTGTACAAATCAGGTTTCATTCTTCTTGATTCCTCCCCTCGAGATCTACAAGGGTCATGATTTTTTCCAGTTATTTTTCTAGAATTTCCGGTTAATAATTTTTGCCAATTATTAAATTTCATTATATCAGTTATTATTTCGGTTGATTCGTTATAATTATTTTTATTTTTATCAGATGTTTCTTCGCCAAATAGATTATTTATACTCACTCTGTTAATATTTTGTTCATTCTTATTATAAATTTCTCCAATATCCGTATATTATCTCTCTTCTATTGTTTCACAAGGTATAAGTTGTATTTCAGACAATAGTATAGCAACTGGTTCTTCATTGGTATTTATACAATAGGTGAATGCTACGCCGTTTTGATTAATTGATAAAAAATTTCCGAATTTTACTCCGGGAGCTAAATCTAGCACTAGTACAAACTCAATGTTATATTTTCCTTTTATACGAACATATATCGCTTTCTTAGTTCTTGCAGGAATCTCAACTGTATTGTCAGGAGTAAAGGGGATCCATGCATCCCCAATTTTACTATTTTCTGCTCGGCATCGACCATGATATTATATTTTTTTAACATATCCCATGCGAGGATCCCATATACGTCAATCAGGTTATTGTCTTAGACAAAATGAAACTCACAGTTTACATCATACAAATTTATTTCTATGCTGCCTTCTGTTAGGCATTTCCTTGTGTGAATCCATGAATCATTATTCTAACTTCTTTACATATTTTGTCACGTGCTCGTATTTTCTTTTTTTTTATTACTAAGATATCTGTGCCTGTGGCTACATAAAAAGACGCCTTAGCCTTTAAAAATTTCTCAGTGTATATTAATATTACCAGTAAGTTACTTTTCCTTTCAATAAAATTTATCCTTGCTGTTTTTATCACTGGAGAGCTATCTGTCGTATTGGATCCTTCCTGCTCAACACCGAGACTTTGTATTGAGCAGTCTGTTAGTTTAAATCATGTGTGTTATTCGAGTCTGCCATCAGAAAATTCGATGGATAAAAACATTATTAGATTGACCCTTGTATCTTAAGAATAAGATGTTCACTGAGTTGATTTGTTATTTTCCAGACCTTGGTGATTTTTATTATAACCATTAATATTATTATTGTAATTATTATAACCATTATAGTGATAATCATATTTCCCTCTATTAGGGTAATTCTTTCTATCATTATTAGTGTACTGACTTAAATTATTCTTATTAATTGCGAGTTCCATATTATTATTTGAATTATTATTATAGTTATTTGGAATAAAATTTCCCCTATTGTCATTATTATTATTATTATTATTATTTATTGAATTAGATAGGCAGTGATTATTATCTTGCCTTCTGTCGTTCGTAAATCTACTAGGTGGTCCTTGATAAGCTGGTCTTTGATTGTTGTTATTTGACGCCGTGCCTCTCTCTTGTTCTAAACTCCTTTATAATCTTTGACATTCACTTATGTTATGGCCTTTTTTCTTGCAATATTTACACCATTTTGGTTCTTATTCATTTTTTATTATTCCTCTATATACCTGATCTAATCGGGTCTCCTTTAATTTCTTTTCATATTCTACTCCAAAATTGATAGCCTTCTTTAAAGATAAGGGCTCTGTCGAATTTACCCGAAGTGACAATGGTTCAGGTAACCCTATAATAAATTTACGTATAATCTTCTTTTCGTAACCGTCGTCATCAATATATGGATGGTCAAAACGTGTAAATGATTCTAGTTCTAAAGCTGCATATAAATTCTCTCTTAATAGTCTTATTCGATTTCCAAATTTTAATACTGATTCGCCATTTCCTTGAATGCATTCCCTTATTTGTGTTAATAAACTATTTGCCAAATCTCTCCACCATATCTGTAATGAATTGTTCTTATGATCTATATTTCTCTATTTTTGATCCCAACATCCGTTTGGTTTGACCCCCTATTTAATTAATGCCCGCAAAATATTCTTTTCAACTTCGGGCCCTTCATCTTTCATGGTATTACGAATCCAGCTAATAAAATTGACTATTTCACTAACTTCACCTGAACAAGTTGGCATTTGTCTTATCACTTCATGTTGTGGTATCCCCGTTATACCATGAAATCCTGAATATTGATTATGATTTTGCCTTACATTTGACAGTGGTCCTATGCGATTAGGCTCTCTTGGCGATCCATAATCTCTGTCATTCACTTCCATTGATCTCGATTATTTGACTTATGCATATATGATTCCTTTAAACATTACGCGAATGACTAATAATTATGATAAATAATAATCAATCCAAATGTTTCACAAAATTATATTTTTGATAATAAGATTAAAAAAAAGAAATGAAAATATTTTATAATTAAATAATTAAATTTCCCAAAAAATTTTTAATTCAGGTTTGGCACTTAATCTCTCTACTCTATTAGTACACAATAGTTATAAATACATATATAGTTATAAATACATATATATATATAATATTTCGAATTAATTATTATAAGTTGTGTACTTACATGAATATAATTGAAATAATTACCAACTGTTCATAGATGATCTTTCTGTTGCTCCGTTGTATCTTGTATTTGTAGAATTATATCTATTTATTTTTTTCACTTCCGACGCGAATAATAAAATTTATTTAAAAATTTTTTCCATATCTCAACAGAAATCCTGGTGACGGTACCAAAATTACGTCCTTTATTTCTCTATTATTTATATTTATTTATTTATTCATCATTTATTCGCGTATTTATTTATTACTCGTTTATTTAATATATTATTCGTTAATAATTATTTGATTAGATGTTACCCGGTTCTTTTCTTCTGTCTTAATTAAATCGGTTCAAGCGCTTCAGTCTTCGTGAGGTTTTGGATATAAATAAAATAACAATTCATTAATTCACGTTAAATATCGATTTATTTTCAATAAATCGAAACAGATATATTTCAGTGTATTAGTGTGGCTCGTGATATTAAATAATTCCTACGCGTGTCCGTAAATTACAATTGTGATTACTTGTATCGTGTGTTACCTGATCGTATGAGTGTTGCGTTGTTTGACCCACGAGAGTGCCCGACTGGGATCGACTTACTACGTTGTCGTCTCGTAAATTACCCCGAACTTCAATTCTACTCTTAATTCCCACTCTAGAAGAATTCCAAGCTTATTTGTTGTTGTATTTATAATAAAAGAACGCTAACTTTTTCGGGTATTTCCACCATGGAGGCGTTCCCTTTTTTTAACTTAATTGGCGTTTCATCGCATTCAATTTATTCACCTGGACATTATTTCCCAATATCTTTGCTAATATCGATTGTATTGTAATCGTCGGCGCATCTATAATGATTACTATTCATTTAAAATCGTCTATTAGCAATATTTTGCGATACGTCTTGTGCGTCATCTTGTGCAATTCTTTTAAATAATCCGCTTAGTTTTAATTATTAGGTATTCAGCAAATTTGTTTCATTAACAGGTTTATTATATTTTATTACATACATAACAGAGTATAAAGTTAAAAGGAACATTTTAATTGAAAAACATCTATTTTTTCCTAAAATCATTATAAATGAATTTTTTATCTAAACATAATACAAATTATATAAAATATAAAACTAATATAAAAAATATAATGTTACGTCTTAGATTATCGTAAATAAATAAATAAAGATATATTATAGTTTTATATAAGAATTATTAGTTTATTAATTTAGTATATATAGTACATTTATTAGTTACAATTAAGACGTTTAAGTTTACGGAAATCAGTAATAATAGAATATAAAATATAATTCAATAAAATATAACAAATCGTATTACAATTAGTTATCGATAACTTTGTGATATATTACTTGTATTGTAAGGTTCGCAGCGATTATAGTTTCGATTAATTTAGTCTGAAAGAATCATATGGGCAAATTCTGCGAAGACAGCAGATTATCACTGCTCCAGATTTGGAGAGTCCTTAGTACTCGATAATAATTTTAAATTAAAGTATACTGATTACGAGAATAAAAAGCGTCCTTTTCTCATTTTCTTTACATTTTACAACATTCGTATTTTATCTCTTCTATATTGCATAGTAGAAAAAATGGCAGTGAAAAAGTGAGCGAAAACTCGATTGCATCAAGAGGAGCAGGTTTGGAAACTTGGCGGTAGAAAAAGGGAAAGCATATGTGATATCAAGGTGTGGAGAAATGTAAGAAGATAAGCGGCGGGTATGCATTAGAAGTGAGATGGAAAAAATAAGAAGAGTCGGAAAGCAAGAAAAAACCAGGTAATAATTGGAAAAAATCAAGGAATATTAAGAAAAAACAAGGTAATGACTGGGAAAGATCAAGGAATATTAAAAGAGATACATGAAAAAAAAGAAAAAAATAACGGCTCGTATAAAAAAATTACATTTTGAAGAGAAAAAAAAAGGAAAAGAGGTAGAATCAAAGGAGGAAAAAGAAGGAGAGAGTTAGATAAAAGATATGAAGGATTTACAAAGAAAATTAAAAAAGGAAAGAGCTAGGAAGAAAATGAAGGAGTAGATGAGGAAAGAAAAGGGCAAATGAGAAAATATTAGGGATGGAATGAGAAAGAATCTGAGATGTGGAAGAAATGATAATCATTTGAGAAGAAAGATAAAAGAGGATGGAGCAGGGAATGGAACAAAAAAGAAACCGCAAGAAAAGAAAGATAGAGAAAAGTTAGAGGAGAGGAAAAGTGAAGAGAGAAGGAAGGAAGCAAAAGCTTCAGCAAGGGTAGGTGTGTGACGTCGAGCGTCTAAGGATCTGACAGACCAGAATTAATAGAAAGGGAAATAACACGCACAAAAAGGTTTTTACAAAGAATCAACAAGAAAACGAGAAACAATAACATTATAGTCAAAGAAGCAGAAAGTGGGAAGTGGAGAAGAAAATTAAAAAAGAAATGAATGAGCATACTGTTGTACAATCGACTATAAGTAGAGCTTGAACCGATAGATGATGGAGAGAGAGAACGTTGTTCATAAAAATGAAGAGTAGAGGTAAAAGAAGAGGTAATGAAAGTTAAGAGTAAGGAATACAAAAATATTTATTAATAGAATAACTTGAACTTAGAGGAAAAGAAAATTTAATAAAGAATACAGACATTGGCAAAAAAAGAAGGAAAATGGGGTATAGGTGAATATTGGGGGTGAGAAAGAGTATGGCATGAAGGAGTATAGATTCATTGGATGGAAGAATGAAGACAAAGGAGAAGGAAATGGAGAAAGAGAATGATAGAGGAAATAAATGGACAATCAAGTATTAGAAAGTGGCGAGGATTTGGAATAAAGACAGTGGATTTTGGAAAGGCTGTGAAGATATAGTTTATATCTGCCTGTCCGAGATCTAAGGAAAAGGAAGCGAAAGAAAGCGTCAAGAAGATGCCAGAAGGGTGGGAATGGAAATATACCGGTGCGAAATGAGAGTAACAAAAAGGAAGGGTGAAAGAGGAATTATGATACGGAAAAAAGAATTGGGGAGAGACAAGAAGCGAGATAGTGATAAAGGTAAAGGAAAGGTTGGTAAGGACAATAATGAAAGAAAAAAGGGAAGAGGGCTTGAGATTTTGGGCATGATATAATAAAGAGAAAAAATATAAGAGATATAGAAAACAATAAAGAAGGAAGAATGCGGAAGGGGAAGCTCAACTATAATCATAAGATATAGCAACTTAACAATAGTCATAGATATAGACAATGGAAGAGTAGTAAGAAGGAGGAAAAGTAAAGACAAAAGGTGTAGAAAAAAAGAAAATGGTTAATGGGAAAAACAGAAGAGAGATGGTACATAGTAAATGAAAGAGAAAGAGGGAACGAGGAAGGAGAATACATATTCATAGGGGCAAGAGAACCAACAGTGATAGATTTGGCGATAGCAAATGAAGAGGCAAAAAGTAAAGAGATTCGACGTTCAGAATAGGATAAAGTCACGGGAAAAAAACAAAGAAAAAGAGAGAAAAATCTATAATTAGAGAGGACTTGATAGAGGAAAAGATAAAGGAAAAGATAAATAAATAAGAATATAAAATAAGATAAAGGAAAGAATAAAGATACAGGCGAAAGAAAAAAAGGATAAAAAAAGAAGAAACAAGATAAACAAGTGAAACAACAATGGGAGACTAAAAAAGATAATAAAGGATGTGACACTGAGGAAAGAAATAAAAATAAGAAACAGAAAAAGAAGGTGGGATAAATAGTGTAGCAAAGGAAAGAGAAAAGTAAGGAAGAGATTAATCGACTGAAGAAAAGGAAAATGAGACAAGGAGGGATATTGGAGGAAAAGGAAGTGGAAAGCTTGTGAAAGAAAAAGGAAAGAAAAAGAGAGAAAGGAAGAATTAGAACTATAGAAAATGAAGAAAAATATCTGGAACTATTTAAATAGCGGAAACAAGAAAAAGGGATTCAAAGAAAACGATAAAAAGAAAATTTCAAAGAGCTATTTGGGGGAAGGACCAAGCAATCAGAATATAACAGAGAAAACTGAAAAAAGCTACGGCAGCAGAGCAATCTCAAATGAGTCTTGAATATATGGAGGGATAGAGATAAAGGAAGAACTGATAGAAATAATGAAATATGGATTGGAGAATATATACCAAGTGACTTGAGGATAGCGATAGTAACAACCATTTACAAAAAAGAACATTCAGAAAACACCGGAAATTACATAAGTATAATGCTGTTTTGAAGCATATAGGACGGTTTATATATGCAGAAATACTAAAGAATAATTTAGAGTAAGTGGTAGAAGGAACGATATAGTACTAAATAATTAAAGAAGGTTCAGGAGAAAAATATCAGCAATGGATAATAGATATACTCTGAACCACCTAATGGAAAGGTTGCCGAAGAAGACAGCAATGTATTCTCTATTCATTGATCTGAAGGTGGCCTCTGATATGGTGGATAGAAGAGTATTACGAGGGGTAATGGAAAAGTTAGTGGTTGATAAACACCTTAGAGGGAGAATCCAGAATATTTATAAGGAACCGAAAAAAAACAAAAACAAAGGAGGAAGAGAATGAGGAATTTTTGACAAACAGAGGATTAAGGCAAGGGTGCAGGCTCAGTCCCATCTTGTTCAACATCTACGGGACGGGGGTTCAAGAGGAATTAGAGAAGCGAGGAATAGGTTGTGTAAAGATAGATGGTGGAAAGGATATGGACGCTAGCATATACAGACGACATAGTAATGATAAGCGAATGAAAAGAAGCCCTACAGAACATGATAGGAATGCTGAGGAAATTTCTTAGAGCAGGAAGATGGTATTAAATACAAGCAAGGAAAGATAATAATGATAAAAAAAAGGAAGAAAAGTGAACAAAGAAAAATAGCTATGGAACAAAAAAAATTGAGGCAGTAGAATCATACAGATATTTAGGATACGTCTTCGATGCGAAAGGCAATAAGAAACATATTATTGGAAAAATAATGAAAGATATTATAACAATGAAAGTGCAGAGAATAGGGAAAAGGAAATGTAACAACAATTTCAAGAAAAGCAATACCCTATTCTAATATCTCGTGAGAAGTGTGTTGAAGTATCGAGTAAAAATACATGGTCTGTCCCCGAAGTATCGATTTTTTTTCATTTGGCTAATATTGGTTGCAGCGATTTAGGAGGAATCTTAAAATATAGAGGAAAGCTTTTTCCATTTGTCGCTTTTTTTGTTTGTTTTCGATAATTTGATGTGGCAGTATTTCACTTCGCGCAGAAAGTGTTTTTTGATTTTTGGACACAGAGCACTGAAGCGATTAGTGAAAAATGCTACGTGAGAATGTTTCGTTTAAAGACTCTTAAAAAAGAAAATGTTTATTTTTTTTAATGAAATATGATTTATTGGTGGACTTATTAGTAGTTTGAAATAAAAATTTTCTCCTACATCAACGCATTTACGAAGGCGACTATTTCAGGTCACAAAAGCAGTCTGAAACTTCTTAGCTTTGATGTTTACGCAATCTTTCCTCATTTCTAAATTTTTTTTACACTAAGTTATGCACCATAGATCATATTAAATTCAATTTTTCCGCGATTGCTCTAATTATTAATCAGCGGTTCGAATTTAAAGTTTTTAGCACGCCATGGATGTTCGTAATGATTCGAGAGCTTTTTGGCACCCCGATCAAGACTCGAAGATGATCTTTTACCGGTCCTCTTTAAAAGCTTTGTGCTATTTTGCATGTTGCGATTTTGATATAAAATTATGTTCATAAGCTTGTTGTAATATTTTTAATGTTTCCATACTGTTTTTTTAAGTTGCAAACAAAATTTTATCGCGTAATACTATTCGACTAATCGCTTCAGCGTGCTGTGTGTAAAAATTGAAAAACACCGTTCGCGCAAAGTAAAATCCTGACGGATCTTCTAATTATCGAACAAAAAAAAGGGAAAAATGGAAAAAGCTTTCCTCTACATTTTAAGATCCCTCCCAAATCGCTGCGACTAATAGTCGCAAAATGAAAACAAAACTCGATTCTTCTGGGACAGACCATGTATGAGGATGGAGGAAATGGAAAGTATTACAAAAAGTAAAAACGGACTATTATTGATAAATATTAGGATTAGACTTCCGCACACCTAGATATACAGTCTAAAAAGAAAAAAATAATTAAAGGATGAGCGGTACGTGGAAATTTAAAGCAGGAAAATTTGAAGAAAAACTAAGGATTACTAAGAGGTACTGAGAAGAAAAAATGAAAGGAAGAGAAAAGGCAACTTAAAGGAGTAAATAAAAAATGGCTGAATAGCCTAAACTGGACCAAGGAACAGGCCATGAGAAAAGAGAGAGAGAGAGAGAGGAATGGATATTATGGTAGAGCTACAGGAAGGGAGGTACAATGCAAAATACAAGGAATTGATGGAAGAGATACTAAGCTTAAAACAAGAAATGGAAATCCAAAAATAAAAGAGATTGTATGAATAAGGTGTGGGATTATAAAAGATGAAGAAAAATATTGGCTAAGCAAATAAAAGAAGTGTAAAATTTGCAGAAAAGAGGAAATTTCGTGGTCACACTATTATGAAGTGTACGAAGGAACAGCGGAGGAAATAGAAGATTTGAGGGAAAGAAGCATGGGAAAATAGTAAATTTATGGGAAAGTGTAAAAGGAGAAATAAGAAATCATGTGCTAATAAGAGCAATAAGAATAATATATAGTAAATTAAGGAAGAGGGAGGGGAAAAAAGAAGAGGTAGAAAAGTAAGGAAAAAGAGAGCAGAGAGAGTGTGAAAATAGAGAAGGGAAGTGATATAATTGTGAAATACTAGAAAATAGCGAGACATTGTGAAATAAAAATTTAAAGGAAAAGCAAAAGAACACTGAAACCGGAATTCATCTTCAAACTGGAAGGCAGAGATCACTCGTACTATATTATACTAATATTAAAATCTTAAATTATAGAGTTAAAAAAAATCAGAAAATTTTGGCACCGAAAAGTCTTTTTGTCTTTTTCATTATAAAGGAATTAAGAGTATGTATGTGTGAATGTGTGATAATTATAAGAAACCAAAAATATACTACAGATGTTTACTAAGGAGAAGATTAGAGGTAACAAAAATGAGAAGTGGGGTAAGCTACGAGTTATGCTGAAAAAATAGTGATGCCTCTAGCGGACCAGATTTAACTAACTTCATATTCGAGACGGAACATAAGGGGAAATAAAGGAGTGCAGGTAGCCGATGATGTCTATTCTTGAGAAGAAACTCTATAAACTAAACGATCAACTACTCTGCACATATCTATGTGTGTGTGTTAAAGTAATATCTTTACGACTACTATAAACATCCAATCTAATTCGGTTTTTATGTACAACTAAGAATCGCTATAATCATCTACAGAGCCATTAGTAACTATATACATGTAATATTATAATTTATATTTATTGTTTGTATTATATTATATTGTAAAAATAAAACAAAAATGAGAATATTAAATGTATGTATTACTTAAGTAAATTATCTTTAAATATATACATTTCTTAATGCATATTTATTATACAAACTCATTATTTATATATTTGTGTTTGTATAGATATTAGAATTTAAAACAAAAATCAGAAAAATTTAATTTTGAATGAATAAAAAGATTTTTCTTAATCTACCTTTATAGCATAATAATCAAATGATATTAAATGGGATACATGTGAATAATAGTGATTTGTAATGATACAATAAAGTTTAAAACATTTTAGATGATATATTTCTTAATTATATTCCTAATGAAATATAAAGATTCATCGCTTAATTTTAATACCAACTATTTAATTTTCTATTGATAAAATTATAATTTCATAATTACATTCAAATATTTATTGCTACTTTAAGAATTTTATTGTAATTGATTCCATTTTCATAGATTAATTGTATATACTTATATATATTATATTATTATATATGCAACTTGATAAAAAAATTATACAATAAATTTGACATATTTTTCTAATTTCACCCTTGAATTTCACTAATTATAACTATAAATATTAATAATATTTACTATTTTCCCCAATTTTACTATTTTCTTCGATTTTTGTTTTGCATCGATTAATTTGTTGCAACATCTATATTCAAAACAAATATTGCCATACCTTTCTAGATGAATTTAAATATTATTACGGATCTGTTTTCATTCAAATGTAAAATAATTCTCCTAATGAATGGTCGGACCGACGGATAACATTAACTCTCAATTTTTTTAAACATACCAGACCGACGCACTGTAATTTCTTTTAATTGAATTTTTTTAATTGAAACTTTTTTTCAAGCAACTGATACATCCCCTTACTCATCTAATAATAATATTTGCCAAATTCAAGTAAGAGTTTGAAATATCAAACAAAAATACGGTAAAGTACTGCATTTTTATCAGCGTATCAGTCGCTTTCGGTTCAATAAAAATAAAATTTGATGATGTAATGTATTTCAAATTACTTAAAACTTTTTTTTAAGTAACTGATATAATATTTTATGAATATGAAAAGTTATATAATACAAATGTACAGATGAATCTATAGTATTAGAAATATTTATTACAAAATACAATTGTCTCATAAGTATTATTTAGCTAAATTCTATTAATTATCAATTTATACATCGAAAGTAACGGCTTAAACAATAATTTAGACAGCTTTTAAATTATTATCAATTTCATATTCATAATCGTCATTAAATTGAAGCAAATTGTAGTTCGTTTGTCTCATATGTTCAAGAGAAATTGGAAGTTAATGTAATCCTGCGGATCAACCACATTGGCTTCAAATGGTGATGGAGCTGCTGCAGAGGAGGCATCTGTAGTAGATAAAATACTGAGTTCTATTTCCTATAAACTGAAGGTTGATGTTGATTATGAAATTGCCCCATAGATAGTTGGTAGAGCTGGTGTTACCCCAAACGGGCGACTATATGGTATAAAAGCAAAACAAATACCAGATGCAATTCTGGAGGTAGGGATACGTTGTAATTTTTAATACTGCTACTTAGTTTACAAAGGTAGAAATAATGTTAAAGACAAAATAAATATCATTAACAAATCTAGAAATATATGAGATACTTTTCCAATATGGTTTTGAACGTTAACTATAGATTAGAAAAATGATAAGAAAGAGGGTAAACTTCGGTACTTGTAACCGTTCACGGATTGTGAAAATGAATAATGAATTAGGTCCAAAGTGTGATGGTATGGATTTAGTATAAATAATTCAGGATGCTTGTGTCCACTGGTTACATATAAATTCATAAAGTTTTGAGAGTTTTGAGACTTTTTACGTAATATAACAAACTTGTAAAGGTGATCTTTAAGCTGCTTATGTGATTGGTATACCTAAGCACTCCGTTCAATAATAACCATGCATCGGGACAATTTTACGTGTAAATGAAAACAAATCCCTAATGACATTCAAATTCATCTAAAAGGGTATGGCAATATTGCTTTGAATATAGATGTTGCAAGAATGCATGCGGCGAAAAATCAAAATATAAGAAATGACAAAACTAAAACGCTTTGTTTTCTCGCTCGTACAGCATATGCCGATGTTTTATTTTGATTTTAAATAATCAAACAAAGTAATGTATCTTTTATTTTTCCTTCTCTTTCTATCTATCTTATCCACATTAAAACCAATACAAATTATAATTAAATATGTATCGCAATATATTATTTAAACTTTATTGTTATAAATATATTATAACAATTATATACTTTTATTAATAATAAAATAAGCTGAAATAATACATGTAAGTAATTAGCATTACATTACGTTTCATATTAATAAACTATTATATGATTTAAATAAAAAAAATGTTTCAAATAATTCGAAACAGGTGAAGTAATTCAATTTTACTTTTTTTGAATCAAAAGCTAATGAAATTGCTGTACTTTATCATGTGTTTGTTTAACAATTCAGACTGTTTAGATTAGTAGAGCAATGCACCAGTTACTTGAAAAAAATGTTTCAAGTAATTTAAAAAGTATAAAGTACCTGGTGTATACATGTATTTATACAGAATTTAATATAGCACAAATTGGCATATGATATGAAAGTATGAAAAAAAAGATAAAATATCTTGTTATATCCTGCGATATCGTTTAATTTTACAAATTATAAATTTATAAATCAAAAATACGGTTTGAAAAATAAATTACAAAATTTGTGAATTATTATCAATTACATATTTTTAATCATCACTACTAATACTACTATATATATAATAATAATATATATATAGATATATATATATATATATATATATATAATACTATATATATATAATAATACTAATAATACTACGTTGAAACGAATTGTAATTCATCAGTCTTATATGTTTAAAGAAAATTAAGAGTTAATGTAAATGATAGGATCGTTTAATCATCGAGCGGTTTTTATGTAAAATCGGAAACACAAACAGATGTTTTGATGTAACCAAAAACGATAGTACCTTTCAGTTCTCTCCATCTTCTCACATCTCATATTTTCTGTTTTTCTCACATATCTTTTTAAGATACGGCTTCATTTACTAAATTCTCTTACTCTGTTTGTCTCTCTCTCTCTCTCATAATATTTATTTAAAATAAAAAATATTAATTAATATGAAAATGTGTATAATGTATAAATTTATAATTATAGTATCTAAATTATTAAATCTTTAAAGATTCAAACAACTTCATAATAAGTTATTGTTTAGTAAAATAATTCTATTCTAATCTTAATAAATTTATAGTTTTTAACATTACTAGAGGATTTCAGACGTGATGTTAGAAAAATATTTGTTATTGTAATTTTATAATTTATTTATCAAGTTATATATATATATATATATAATATATATATAAGCATTGTTACGTATTTAAATTATCGGAATGCGTATAGAATTATATTCCAATTATTAATCCACGATAACGTAACTTATACCAGGTTCAGTTCTGCCCTAGCCAAAGCAGCGAAAGCACTTCGACCTTTATAAGATTCTTTAATAAAATAAATGTAACAACGAGAGTTAAGGAGACACAATATTATTTATTCTAATCAACAATTAACAAAAAAGGGAGTGAGATTTGAAGTATAATATAATCGATTGAGTAAGCAGTAACTCTAAACGCGACCGCGTTCAAAGTAACCTGTTATTTCGTTGTATTAAAGAAATATCAAAATCTCGATTCTATTGTTCACGATTTTTTATAAAGGGGGTCCAAACTGGAATATCCTCAAAATGTTAGCCCCTTCAAGATTCGGAATCGAAGTGCTGGATGGAGAACTACAAACTCGAGGGATCGTGGTGTTTTCCGATGGCTTGATTAGCGTCCTATCAACTGTCTTCGTTATTCAGTTTCGATTGACCCTCGCGTATTCATATTCGGCTCTGCTGCTGAATGTTTACGAATTGTCGGATATTGATGTTCTTATTACTTGCGGCTTTTATATTACGGGTCTATTAGTTTGATTTCTTCATTATCAATTCCCTAACGCTTTGTCTTTATTTGTCGATACATGTAATATTTTCATTTCTTTTTAGAATTCGTCACGTATGCGATTGTTGACATAAACATTAATAATAATTAATAATATCATTACATATGTGACACGACATAAATTCAGATTCATTCAAATTATATTATATTGAAATTCAAAAGAGAATACAATAGACATAAAAATAAATTACTGTGATTACTTGGCAAAACTATGAAGTACTTAATTTTTCTTCATGTATTTTTTCTTTATATATATTTAAATATATATATATAATAATTCGTATTATTCACAGAATAATTTTCGCTTTTGTTTACTTTCATTACTTTTGTTTATTTATTTATTTATTATCCACAGGGAGTTGGAAACAATAATTATATTTGTTATTTATGTAACACCGAGTTATATAAATTGGAGATAACAAAAACCTCGGCGATTAGGTTCAATGTCGCAAATGATGAAAGATATGAAAATCGCTCCTAATGATTTCCTCGAGTCTAACTGTTACTTATCTTGAACTAATACGCTCTTATGAAGCTCATCGTATTCGAAAGTATACTCACATTGACCATTCTCGCACAAACTTGTCGTTATTAATAGCTAGAGGATTCATTCGCCAAGTTATATCTTTAATAGACACGTATTTGTGACCAAACAAAAAAACCTTTCTGAGTTGATTATAGCTCAACCTTGTTAGGTGTGAAACCTTAAAATCAATAGATTTTATGTTAGTTTCAATTTGATTTACGACAGCACGCAAGAACCTCTGTGCAGGCTTTCTCGTGACTTTTAATATTTTTTAACTTTTAATAGCACGAGCATCGCAGCCTCTAAACTCTAGGCCTCCTCGCTAGAATCTGTTCATGGTCATTTGATCTGGCGTGATCCTTTCACCACTCGTTACACTAATACAGATTAACATATTTACGCATAACCAGTACATAACGCTCAGTTTTAAATTTGAACTATGCAATTATATAAATATAGCGAGACTTAGCCAAGGAGAATCGGCTAAAACTTTTATAAAAAGTTTTAATTATATCCTGATTTAAACTTGTGTTTGATTACTCAATCATAACATTTGTTTCTTCAATAGGTTCAATAGATTTTACTGAAACTCGATTTTATACTATGATGAAAACAGGAGTCATAACTTCGTGGTTAATTAATTGATTATTTCAATAAAAATCTAGTTTTAAGTATTAAAAATAGAATGTATTGAATTATATAGAATATATGGAATATAATATTTAGATTTTAAATATGATTAGTTATTGATTTGCATATTGATTAAGCTTTGTTTAATCAGATACATAGAGAGTATGTATGATAACGACAAAATATCTAAGCCTCAAATACACACTTAACATTAAACTAGAAAATAATTTTGTTTTACTAATTAAACTAATTATAAATTTTTTATGAAGTTTTTACCTGTGGTGGATATAAGTCTAAGGTGCATTCAACACAAGCAGTTAAACCAGGTAAAATAACTCTTAAATTTCCTTTGAATCCTTCTGTTCCACCGTCAATGAACGGTATTACAGTAGATTGATCGAGAACTCCATCTTCATAAACTAATAGTGATATTAACATGCCATTTATCCATCTTCTTGCAACAATTGAATCCAAACCACAAACAATTATATGAAATTGTCTATAAAACTCTTCATCTTTATCTTGAATTTTACAAAAGTGTGGTACAACATTACAGCTTGGTATACGTTCATTTATAAATTTTGCTGCCGTTTCTGCTTTTGAAGTACCAATATTTTTGTGACGAAATAAAAATTGTCTGAAAAAATAACAATAAACAATAATAATAGTAAATAATGTTAAGAAATAGAATTGTGTATTAAAAATAATATATATTTATAAATCCCGATTATGTTTTGAATGTTTGTTTTTATTTGAAAGAAATAAAAATTTGATCTAAGTAAAATTTCAGCTGTAATTGATGCACTAGTTAAACATATTCCAAAACGACTATTAAAATGACAAAAATAAAAGTTTCTTCTTTTTGCACGTCTTTTATAACCTTTTCGTTTTTTTCCACCATAACACCTTTTATAATGAGATAGGATAAGAAAGTGGTTTCGCTTTAATTGATAATCTTCCTTATTTTTCTCTCGAGAATTTTCATCTATTATCATGACTTGAAGGAAAGAATAATTTGGGATTGCAAATCATAATATAGTTAAACATTGTAACTATTTCGAATTGGACTTAATTTTCATTGAATTTATTTACCAATATGCTGTTCTTGTTTATCTCTATCGTAGTGAATGGTGAGTGGAACTTTTAAATCTGTTAAAAATGAGCTTATACCCGCTGCGTACTTCTGTGTATCGGCAATCTTATTACATTTTTCCTTCTATATTGCAATAATTAAATGTGTGAAAAATTTTGAGGCATAACATAAACAAAAAAATTCATCCATAAAGTAATATTGTAATATTAATACACTGTTATTATATATACATACATATATATATATATATATAATATAAATTTGGTTATAACTATGAAGCTCTATGTCAATGTTAAGTTATTAATTAACTTAGACCTCAGGCACAAAATAAATAATTCTAGATCAAAAATTGATATTTGATTAAATAAATTTATAAAAATAAATACATTAATGAATTTAATAAACTTAAAAAAATACACTAATTAAAACTTGAAAAATTGAAGTGAAACCTTCAAATTTTGGGTTAATTCAATTCATCATTATTCATCTTTCTTGAAATTGAGAAAGCACCTAGGTTATCAATGACCAATGTGTTTGTATATAAGTTTATAAATGTATACACAATTGCTTATCCATACAATAAGAGTCCATGATGCGACGCATAGATGAGTGATAAGGGAAACCCACTCCATAACTAAAATCATAGTCTAATGCAAAGTATGGACAATTAAAAAATTATTAATTTAATAACAAATACATGGTTTGTTCACGAAGTATCCGGTTTTTTTTTCAATTTGCGACTATTGGTCTCATCGATTTGGAAGAGGTCTTAAAATGTAGGTGGAAGTTTTTTTCTATTTGACGCTTTTTTTTCTGATAATTAGAAGAGGCAGAATTTTGTTTGGTGCGAAGTGTTTTTCGATTTTTGGGCACGTCGTGATTAGTAGAAAAGTACTACGCAAGAATGTTTTGTTTGAAGATCATAAAAAAAACAAAACACCTACCTTTTTTATGAACAATGATTTATTGATGGACTAGTAATAAAAATTTAAAATTTTTTTAAATAATTTCCTCCTGCATCAATGCATTTACGAAGGCGAGTTTGTTACATCTTAAAAGCAGCTTGAAACTCCTCAGGTTTGATGTTTTTCAAAATTTTGTTCATATGTGCCTGAATGTTTTTCACCAAGTGTCAGTGTTTTGTGTTCATCTCTTTCTTCAATCAAGGAAATAAAAAAAAAAAAGATGAAGCTAAGTCGAGGCTGTAGGGGGTCTGGAGCGACACGGGTATCTTGGATCATGCCAAGTATTTGGAAACGATGAACGCCATGTGACTCAGATCATTATCATGGTGAATCTTCCAATTACTTTTAATGTCCAGCCTCATGTGTACAACATAGCGTTTTAGTTTTTTTTAACACTTTCACATAAAAATTCGAATTAACAGTCTGTGCTTGCAGTAAAAATTAAAAATCAACAATTCCGCGCACACCAAAGACAACAATTAACATTGTTTTAATACGAGAATTATTTGTTCGTGCTTTTTTAGGCCTGGGTGATAATGAGGTGTGCTACTCAGAATTGTGCCTTTTCGTTTCCAGATTGTATTTGAAAATCTATAATTCATCCTCAGTAATATAAGAATTTAAAAAATCTACATCGCTTTCAATTAATTCTAATAATTCTTTTCGATAGATAAATCGAGTTTGTTATTGGCACTCCGTTTACACTTTTGGTATAAGCTTTGCACAAACCTTTTGCATTTCTAATCCTTTTTGCACTATATTATGCATATAGATCAAGTTAAATTCAATTTTTCCGTGATTACTTTAACTGTAAATCGATGATCAAAATTTTAAATCTTTAAGCCACGACAAGTGTTTGTGGCGGTTCGAGAGCTTTTTGAGTACCCAGATCACGACTCATCGGTGATCTTTTTTCAGCCTTCTTAGAAAGCTCTATGCCATTTTTCGTATTATGATTTCGACATACAATTATCTTTATAAGCTTCTTGTAACATTTAAAAAGTTTTCGAACTGTTTTTAACATCCTTGGTACGAAGTAAAATCCTACCACTTCAAATTCTCGAAAAAACAAAAAAAGGGACAAATAGAAAAAACTTTCCCCTACATTTTAAGACCTCTCCCAAATCGCTGCTACTAATAGTGGAAAAATAGAAAAAAACACTCGATACTTCGAAAACAGACCATGTATAATGTGGGCATCGAGATTCTCAGTGTTGACTCAGTAACGTATCTTACAACTTTCTTAGACGCCCGCCGCTAGAAGTCAGAGAAAATTATTTTATAATAACGTCACATCCTTTTCTCTTTAAGAAGATAAAAAAATAAGTTTTCCTTACCGCTTACCTACATGTTGTGTCATTGCCTCGTTGTGTATGGATAAATAGTTGTATATATATTTACGCCATTATACACCAACACTTTTTGCTCATTATTCATTTTATTTTGACTTTGAAAAATTATACTTTTCTAATCGTAGAATATCAAATGACTGATAAAGTAATATTAACCATTAAACATTATAACATATAAAATAGTATTGTCAATAAATGTGTACAAGTACGTGTTAATTCAAGCGATAGTTATAATACTGTTTCGACGATCTCACAATGTAGCCTATCGTTATTATTATTATTATTGCGCTAACGGTAATACTGCTGTTGATGGGAAGACAAATTTATTAGATTATTATTACTGTAAGATCTCGTTATTTCTATATAATAAAACAGTATAAAATTACAAATATTATATAACTTAAATAAAAATATTTAACTAACATAATGTAATAAGTATATATAATCTTATAACTAATATCAAAATTAACAAGAAAACTATGTGGAAATTCCAAAAACAGAGATCATAGATGTGGCATTCAATGCCACGGAAACTAATCTTAACGTACGCTCACGCGTAATGCGATAAAGCATAAAAATCATGAACGACAGCCTAACTAGCTTTAGTTCAACAAGAGGACCCATGGAAGATATCAAATTATTGTAATGCATGCGGAACCACGACGAGCGAAGGCTAATTTTTGTATTTTAGAAATCAGAGGTAACATCACGACTAATAAGAAGTGTTCTAGATATTTATCAAAAATATATGTAATTTGATCGAGAAAGAAAATGAAAATGGTTCTTACCGAAATTCACAAAACCTTTATGAAGATGACACGTACGTTTCTTATCGATATAAAAGTAGTACGACGACAACATTGCTCACAATTAATATTATCTAATCACATGGACCAATCATAGTCCACTTCTCTACTGCAGAAGGTGGACGAATGTCCTATATATTTAGAAACATTGGTCTAAATAGACACTCTGATCTTAGGTAACAGCAATGTTAAAATCGCATTCTTTAAAGTAAGTTATATTGGTAATTCTTTTCAATTCATTGTATTATTAACTTCAATCTAGAATATAAACTAATAAACTCTTAAACTAATAAATCTTCATTTATTTCCTCGAACCAATACTTAATTTAACAAAAACTTATTCAATAAGTAAAATCAACCGCATAAATTTTACTGTTTCGGTTTTCAATATTTTTTAAATAAAAACCAAAGAGGATCTAATACCTCTATAAAATCATAAGGTGGTGACGGCAACCTTCGAGTAACCTGAACTCACGAAGCCCTAGATGACTAACAACATAAAAGCAAATATAAGTATACCCAATTCTAAATTAAAACATTAATCTAATAAATAACATCTAAATGTATAATATATTATTAACTGTGTTAACTACCACGGGGATTCACATAAACCCTACGATAATAATAAATCCGAGACGTCGTAGTATTGATAAGCGGTTTTATTGTGTTATTTTCGCAAGAACATAGCTGAACGCGTGAATAATTAATAGCAATAATAAAGTGAATTTATGTACTTGTAATTAGGTGTGCAGGAAGTATCTTAAATAATCTCATTCTCTTGTATACTGTTACATCAATTAAAAATATTACCATATAACTTTCCATTAACTATTTTTGTTTGCTAATACTTCCTACTCCGAATTGTCGACACCCTTGGCGAACGAAATTATCATTCGTTAACGATTACTTTAGTCGAATATAATTTCTTATCACCTCACTCTCGATAATAGCAGAGCATTTTTTCTTGACGGTTGTTCATTCCGATTATAAACAATCATACATAGATAACCGTTTTTGATTTACTCTTATGGCTGAAACTTAGTCTCTTTCTTAACACAATCTATCCAGAAGTATCAATTGCATTCGGTATAAATTATCAGAACAACCAGCTTAGGGGATCTCATAACACTAGATTCTATAAATGTATATATAAAGTTCTTGCTTGATTAATAGTCTTGTTTTGATTTTATATCGTATTTATATAGATATTTCTTCATAATTAATCATTACTTTATAAATTTATTAGAAATATTTTATTGACGTACACAGTTTAAAAACATTTAAATAAAGAACAGATTTGTGACTAAAACTATGTAACTAAATTTTTTTGAATAAAGAAAAACTAAACATTATTAAATTTACTGAGAACTTCCAATCAATTATTGGATCAAAGACTGTTCGTGGCACAAGGACATCTAGAAGAATTTGTACTAGTGAATATGTTTATAAAAACAAAATGAATTGTTGTTTTTGTGATTATTGAGAAAATCTAAAAAAAAATAATGTAAATAATAAAAATGTTATTATGTAAGTGTTTAAAAAAATTAATTATTATGAATAATAATTAAATATAATAATATATACATTCATTATTTTTAAATGAATGTATCACAAAAATAAATAAAATATTGAAAGATAGTTACAATACTTTTATGCATTTCTCAGTATTTAAACAAAATACTTACATGTAATATAATTATACCAAAAGTATTAGAAATTTTTTGAGAAATGTCTATTAATAGACAGTTACATAAATTCATTAATAATGGCTTCTCAAATGCTTTTAAAAATACGTTTTAAAAAAGGGGGGGAAGGAAGAATAGGAAAAACTTCCTCGTATATTTTCGGACACTCCCGAAATCGCTATAATAAATAGTGGTTTAAAAAAAAAAATTAAAAACTTAATATTTTTTAGACAGACTATATGAGTTTACACGAATATTTCTTATAAATATGTTATTTTTTTTTTTAAAGAAAATATTAATGAACTAAATGGTTCAGTCGTGTGTCAAATACATGAACTTTATTATAAAATAAAATTATAAAAACACGTTTGAGACAAACGATTAAACAGTTAAATTTTCATTTTACTAATTATAAAAATTTACATAAGAAAAATTAATTAAACGATCAAATTAAAATATTGTTAAATTAAATATAATTTTTGTAAAGTAGTAAAGTTATTTTCCATTAATAAAGTTCTTGAATAAGCTAATGTCTTCTTGTAACGATGGTATAAAACTTATATCAATGTTTTATTTTGTTTTATATTACACCAAAAGATTAAGCAAAAATTTAAATCAAAAGTTGAAATCAAAAACCTACTCTGTTCAACATAAAAAATTTGAAATAAAATTTTATTAAATAGATGTTAAACGTTATGAATGTAACTAATAATAAATAATAAACAAGATACAATGTTTCTATAAAATCCCTTAAAATTAATATATATATATATATATATGTATAATGTAGAGAATATAAATAAAAAATTTCATATATACAGAGAACGTAATTTGATTGCAAAGACTGATACCAATTCTTTAAGTTTGAATGTACAATGAAACCTCTATATTTGTCAAGCTTCAAGAATTTTCTGTTACGATCCGAAGCATCAGTCAACGTGTGACGAATACATAACCATAGCTCAGTTACATGACTTTAGTCAAATTTAAAAAAAAAAGGAAACATGATGAAATTAATAGTAGCTTAAACGTATATATTAACTAATATTAACTATTTTTTATATAAATATAAATTATTATATTATTATAGATTAATAATAATTATGAAACATATTATTATATAAAATGAGGTATATATTTGACTGCATGATCAATAAGAATATCAACAGTTAAAGATAATTAAATCATTTACATGGTAGGATAAGTTAATAACATGAGCAATAATTATATATACATTTAAATATCAAGAACAAAATATTTGTAACTACAAGTGTACATACATTCGAAAAAATATCAAGAAAATATCGAGTTTAACGTGAAAAATGATTCTTCATATGTATAGTGATAAGAAGGCAAAAAAAAAAAATTATATGCCATGCGTTATAATAATATGCTACAAGAGTAAGAAAACCAGTTACTATTCGTACTTATAATTCTAACGAATTTAATACTAGATTATTTCATGTAATATTACAGCAGAGATTGTAGCCGAAAAGTAATTGCGATTCTAATGAAAGTTTATAATAGCACGATTAAGATTTTTTTACATTATATTTATTATTTCTAGAAATGTATTTTAAGTTTAAAAATTAAATATTATTAAATTTAAGAACAAATTAGAATTAACGAATATTGTCAAAAATACGCTGTATAATAAAAAGTAGTATAAAAAAAATTTGTATAGGTGTGCGAATGAATAAATAACTTTAATGTAGCGATTATTATGCAGACGTTTAGAAAATTAGGTTTATAGTCCTTGCCAAGGTATGTATTATTACATTTTAAACATACCTTTTAGGGTAGGTAATTCATTCTTACAGATAAACATGCATTATAAAATATATATCTCGATCGTACTTGTTAAGCACATAGATATGGTCCATATAGGCAATTTCATTATCCAATAACCCTGGTTGTTGAAGAGCAGGATTGTGGGAATCAATAATTACGGCACACTGGTTTCGACAAAAATTCGTTCCAACACTACATGTTTGATCATCAAGGTTCTGCTAGCGGAAACACAGCCTTACTACACCTTGGAATAGTTCCTCTGTTCAGAATAATAATTGCATGGATCTGTTACAGGTATCTTCGAATAAAGCATCATCCAAAGGGAACTCATCTTTCTAGTTTAAATATAACGCAAAACACAAGCTGCGACGAAATCTCCAAGGCATACGTGTATCATCAGTAATACAGGAATACCCAGAACCAAGAAGATTGGGAGAACAACAAAATCAAAGTTCTCCCAAATACAGGCATAACTTGATATACAGATGTATCCAAGAAGAATATCATCTACGTACTTCTTTCTGTCGATCAGGAATATCCGGTAACCTATTTTTAACTATTTACATGATATATGTGTAGTATGATAACGGGTTATTGTCCTTTTAGAAAACTAAAAGATTATCTGTAAGCGTATTTAAAATGTTTATCTTTTTCTTTTGCATAAATTACAACATTGGTAAATAAACCATCTTAATTTTGCAAATTTGTATGGTTGCATTTTTATAAAATTTTTGTAAAATTAAAGATATTTTAAGAGTTGTAAAATATTGAATAAATTCATAATTTTACAATATAACATGTATCTAAAATAAAATACGTATTACAATGTATGATTTTCAATTTTTCAATTAAATAAACAATATCTTCTTTTAACAAAAAATATATAAAAATAAATGAATGTGTTAAAAAATCTAATTACAAGCATGTATAATCTATAATAATTTAAGAATAAACTATAATGTAATATTAATTGAATTTTATTTGTCATTTTATTACTCAATTTTGTTTTAATTTATTAAGAAAATATAATCATTTATGTAAAATATTTATATAAACTATATTTTCAGTCATACTATTATAATTTTACAGTTAGAAGTGATTGTCACAGACTGCTGTATATATTTCTTACAGCTAAATTCATTATAAAGAATTTTATATACAAATATTTTTTTCTTTTTAAATTAAAAATAAGAAAATGTATAATTTTTAAAATAATAGATTTATGTAACAGAAGAAAGAAATATTAGGAATATCTAAAAAAATATATATAAAATCACAAAAGATGAATGTCACTGGCTAATGACAATCAAATACTGCATAGATAACTTCAATTATTTTTATTCAGAAACAATATGCATTTTACTACTTATTTATAACTAATTTTATAATTTAAAACTTATTTTAAAATTATAAATAATTAAAATTAAACCAAAAAATTTTTAATAAATTTATACAAATTTGAAAGCACCATAGTTTTTTCAATTCTTAAATTGAATATAAACAAAGATATTTTAAATATAAAAAAAATATTTTTTTTACACAATTCTTTTATTAATTACAATTATAATATATTAAGATTTTTATTTAACTGTACAAATAGCCAAGTATTGTCAATAATAATTAGAAGACTTATTTAAAAAATTAAACAAGAAAAGCATGAGTTGTGTCCATCTGAGCATAAAATTTTTTTTGTTTATTTATTTTTTTTATTATGTTAATCTTTTTGTACAATATTCAATACAATGTATTTTTCCAGATTTACATTATACTATAATATAATTATGTATAATATAATCGAATTATTAATAAAAAATTAATTCAAAATATGAATATATAAGTTATGAATATATAAGGTACAAATATGCATATAAATGCATAAATAAATCTGCATATAAATATATATAACTTATGTTATATATTTTACTTTTAGACATAATTTTAATAATAAACTAATAATCATTGAATAGGATTTATAAATAATATTTAATTGTTTTGTTTCATATTCCTAAATCTTCAGTTTCTAAACTACTAAATCAATAAATTTTATAAATGCATATAAATGTTATAAATACATCTGTATGTATTCTTTTTTTCATTAATAATGAAACTATAAAAAAATAAAAAGTGTATATTTATTCTCTATAGGAAAATAAATTAAATAAAAGTTATACATTGATATAATTTAATTAATTGTATTATTGTTTTAAAAAAATTTATCAATAATAATATTTTCGCATTTATCATAGTTATTATTATTTATTACTATATCTGTGTA
Organism: Eupristina koningsbergeri; assembly: GCA_018907245.1. Lineage (NCBI taxonomy): Eukaryota > Metazoa > Arthropoda > Insecta > Hymenoptera > Agaonidae > Eupristina > Eupristina koningsbergeri. The sequence goes on along the minus strand of JACCHV010000024.1, from coordinate 76,582 downwards.
ATAAAAATATAGTTGTATAAATTTACATATTAAAGAAAAAATAGAGAATAAATGAAATATAACAATACACATAGTGCATAAACCAACATTATTATCTTAAAATAAAATTTATATATAGATTAAATTTTTTCAATTTGAGCTGCACAATTGCAGAGAAATGTATTTAAAAATATTTAGATTTATAACAAAACATTATAAATTTTTCACTAATTATTAAATAATTAGTAAAATGAAAATTATATTGTTACCTATTTAAATTGGATAAGTCAATAACATCCATATCAATGACATGCATTTGTCTGAAACCCATAAGTGCTAAATTTTTCAAACATTCACAGCCTAATCCACCAGCACCGATAATAAGTATTTTACAACTTTGCATTAAAAATTTTAAAGATTCAGCTGATGCTTCAAAATCAGGTTTACAAAAAGGTCCTGATCTTTCTAAAACTTTCCGCAAATGACTTAATTTTCTATGACTATGTTCAATATCCATTTCTAAAATTTTACAATTTGATATATTCATATCAAGTTTAATAGGTTAACAAATAAATTAAAAATAAAATTATTTTTTCATTTTTTTTAATATTAAAAAATTATTCAAAAAATTAATTTGAACACAATATAATTATAAAAATATAATAACTACAGATATAATATTAGAATTACTTCAATCTAATTATTATTTGGTTAATAGGATTGAATTTTGTTATTATTTTTATAATTATTCTTTTAACTATCTATGTTATTCTTTTAAATATCACGTAACCTACTTTTCAGAAATAAAAGATTATATTATTTTATTCTAAATGCAAAAAACAAAAAATAGAATATAACTATATGGTTATACACAGTGGGAGTTAACTCTAAATGAGAGAAATAGTAACAAATATGACCGACTGATCACAATAGGTTTGTGTCATAAAAAATTAGTGCCCTGCACCCTAATAATTTGAGAATTCTCAAATTTTTATTAATTTTACACAATTATATTATATATATATTTCTATACAAATTAAAATTATTTTCTTCTGATTTCAGTAAAAATTTAAAGAATTTAATAGAATAAAAGCACTTTATGTACCCAATTTCATGAGTTGGTATTGATTATTTCGTATACATGTTTATGTTATTATTCCTCAAAATATTCTAAACAGTTCTTTCGAGAATACTACAGAATAGGACTGAGAAAAGATCAAGTCACATATTAAGGGTTTATCTGAGTGATTGCTCTAGTCATAAAAATAAATGATTAAAATAGCTTAAGATAAAATAGGGTTACAATCTAAGATAATAAAATCATAATTTTTTTTTAGTGTTTTACATACAAAATATTAATAAAATAAAGAATTATATAATAAGCAGAGTTATTAATAATATAGAAAATTATTTATTTATTTCAATGTTTTATTAAATATATTAATAAATAATTATCTGAAACATTTATGAATAAGCTTGATAACATCATTTTTAATTTTTTGATTTTGGTTATAATAAATACAGTCAGCTGATGGTAATTACAGAAATTATTAGAGAGATTACTGTTAATAAATGGTGCATTTGTTCCAAATTTTACAAACTGTACGCTACTGCCTCTAGCAATTCAATTAAGGAGAAGATTAGGAGTAACAAAAATGAGGAGTAGTGTCAGCTATGAGTTATGCTGGTGTGATGGTCAAGTCACGTTTCGCAATAGTTTTAAGGGCGTATTAGTGTATGCGAAGACGACAATATATGTAAATACTAACCTGAGATTAAGATTGTGATAACAAGTGACGTTTCCATGGAGTGACGATTCGCCGTCATATATATGAATGTAAATAACGATATGTAATTCAAATAGAATAAATATACGCAATAAAAAAACACATAATAAAAACTACAATTGTAATGATCACCAATAATTTGTTTATTTATTTAAAATTATACATTTATGTAAATAATACGAGCCTGCGCATTTTGCAGAGCAATAAAATATGAAGTATACAATGGAGAGACGTGGCGTCTGAGGCACATAAGTGGAAGTTTGCATAGAGTGACGCTATCCTTCGTAGTATAAACAACGCTGAACAAACTCACTTTATATTAACTTAAATTACAAGTATTTATCATGAGATAATTAAAATTTCTTTCACATTTCCTCCCTAGCTTCAAAACTCATGTAAAAGCTCCAATATAATGTTGGATAAATCCTAAAACTCGGATTCTGATCTTGTATTGATTTGCTTCAAGGTATTGCCGGGCTGTTACACTGGAAAATAGTGCTGCCTCTAGAGAACCACATTCAACTCAATTAGTATTCGAGACACGGCGATAAGAGAAAATAAAGGAGTGAGGGTAGACGATGATTTTTTATGAACAACTAAGAATCGCTATAATCATCTACAGAGCCATTAGTAACTATATACATATAATATTATAATTTATATTTATTGTTTGTAATTATATTATATTATAAAAATAAAACAAAAATGAGAATATTAAATGTATGTATTACTTAAGTAAATTATTTTCAAATATATACATTTCTTAATGCATATTTATTATACAAACTCATTATTTATATATTTTTGTTTGTATAGATATTAGAATTTAAAACAAAAATCAGAAAAATTTAATTTTGAATGTATAAAAAGATTTTCCTTAATCTACCTTTATAGCATAATAATCAAATGATATTAAATGGGATACATGTGAATAATATTGATTTGTAATGATACAATAAAGTTTAAAACATTTTAGGTGATATATTTCTTAATTATATTCCTAATGAAATATAAAGATTCATCGCTTAATTTTAATACCAACTATTTAATTTTCTATTGATAAAATTATAATTTCATAATTACATTAAAATACTTCTTATTACATTAACTATTTCATTATAATTATTTCGATTTTCAAATTTTAATTGTATATGCTGTCACGTATGTAATGTTATTATTAATTATTATTAATGTTTATGTCAACAATCGCATACGTGACGAATTCTAAAAAGAAATGAAAATATTACATGTATCGACAAATAAAGACAAAGCGTTAGGGAATTGATAATGAAGAAATCAAACTAATAGACCCGTAATATAAAAGCCGCAAGTAATAAGAACATCAATATCCGACAATTCGTAAACATTCAGCAGCAGAGCCGAATATGAATACGCGAGGGTCAATCGAAACTGAATAACGAAGACAGTTGATAGGACGCTAATCAAGCCATCGGAAAAACACCACGATCCCTCGAGTTTGTAGTTCTCCATCCAGCACTTCGATTCCGAATCTTGAAGGGGCTAACATTTTGAGGATATTCCAGTTTGGACCCCCTTTATAAAAAATCGTGAACAATAGAATCGAGATTTTGATATTTCTTTAATACAACGAAATAACAGGTTACTTTGAACGCGGTCGCGTTTAGAGTTACTGCTTACTCAATCGATTATATTATACTTCAAATCTCACTCCCTTTTTTGTTAATTGTTGATTAGAATAAATAATATTGTGTCTCCTTAACTCTCGTTGTTACATTTATTTTATTAAAGAATCTTATAAAGGTCGAAGTGCTTTCGCTGCTTTGGCTAGGGCAGAACTGAACCTGGTATAAGTTACGTTATCGTGGATTAATAATTGGAATATAATTCTATACGCATTCCGATAATTTAAATACGTAACAATGCTTATATATATATTATATATATATATATATATAACTTGATAAATAAATTATAAAATTACAATAACAAATATTTTTCTAACATCACGTCTGAAATCCTCTAGTAATGTTAAAAACTATAAATTTATTAAGATTAGAATAGAATTATTTTACTAAACAATAACTTATTATGAAGTTGTTTGAATCTTTAAAGATTTAATAATTTAGATACTATAATTATAAATTTATACATTATACACATTTTCATATTAATTAATATTTTTTATTTTAAATAAATATTATGAGAGAGAGAGAGAGACAAACAGAGTAAGAGAATTTAGTAAATGAAGCCGTATCTTAAAAAGATATGTGAGAAAAACAGAAAATATGAGATGTGAGAAGATGGAGAGAACTGAAAGGTACTATCGTTTTTGGTTACATCAAAACATCTGTTTGTGTTTCCGATTTTACATAAAAACCGCTCGATGATTAAACGATCCTATCATTTACATTAACTCTTAATTTTCTTTAAACATATAAGACTGATGAATTACAATTCGTTTCAACGTAGTATTATTAGTATTATTATATATATATATATATAGTATTATTATTATATATATATATATAGTATATATTATATATATATAATATATTATTATTATATATATAGTAGTATTAGTAGTGATGATTAAAAATATGTAATTGATAATAATTCACAAATTTTGTAATTTATTTTTCAAACCGTATTTTTGATTTATAAATTTATAATTTGTAAAATTAAACGATATCGCAGGATATAACAAGATATTTTATCTTTTTTTTCATACTTTCATATCATATGCCAATTTGTGCTATATTAAATTCTGTATAAATACATGTATACACCAGGTACTTTATACTTTTTAAATTACTTGAAACATTTTTTTCAAGTAACTGGTGCATTGCTCTACTAATCTAAACAGTCTGAATTGTTAAACAAACACATGATAAAGTACAGCAATTTCATTAGCTTTTGATTCAAAAAAAGTAAAATTGAATTACTTCACCTGTTTCGAATTATTTGAAACATTTTTTTTATTTAAATCATATAATAGTTTATTAATATGAAACGTAATGTAATGCTAATTACTTACATGTATTATTTCAGCTTATTTTATTATTAATAAAAGTATATAATTGTTATAATATATTTATAACAATAAAGTTTAAATAATATATTGCGATACATATTTAATTATAATTTGTATTGGTTTTAATGTGGATAAGATAGATAGAAAGAGAAGGAAAAATAAAAGATACATTACTTTGTTTGATTATTTAAAATCAAAATAAAACATCGGCATATGCTGTACGAGCGAGAAAACAAAGCGTTTTAGTTTTGTCATTTCTTATATTTTGATTTTTCGCCGCATGCATTCTTGCAACATCTATATTCAAAGCAATATTGCCATACCCTTTTAGATGAATTTGAATGTCATTAGGGATTTGTTTTCATTTACACGTAAAATTGTCCCGATGCATGGTTATTATTGAACGGAGTGCTTAGGTATACCAATCACATAAGCAGCTTAAAGATCACCTTTACAAGTTTGTTATATTACGTAAAAAGTCTCAAAACTCTCAAAACTTTATGAATTTATATGTAACCAGTGGACACAAGCATCCTGAATTATTTATACTAAATCCATACCATCACACTTTGGACCTAATTCTTTATTCATTTTCACAATCCGTGAACGGTTACAAGTACCGAAGTTTACCCTCTTTCTTATCATTTTTCTAATCTATAGTTAACGTTCAAAACCATATTGGAAAAGTATCTCATATATTTCTAGATTTGTTAATGATATTTATTTTGTCTTTAACATTATTTCTACCTTTGTAAACTAAGTAGCAGTATTAAAAATTACAACGTATCCCTACCTCCAGAATTGCATCTGGTATTTGTTTTGCTTTTATACCATATAGTCGCCCGTTTGGGGTAACACCAGCTCTACCAACTATCTATGGGGCAATTTCATAATCAACATCAACCTTCAGTTTATAGGAAATAGAACTCAGTATTTTATCTACTACAGATGCCTCCTCTGCAGCAGCTCCATCACCATTTGAAGCCAATGTGGTTGATCCGCAGGATTACATTAACTTCCAATTTCTCTTGAACATATGAGACAAACGAACTACAATTTGCTTCAATTTAATGACGATTATGAATATGAAATTGATAATAATTTAAAAGCTGTCTAAATTATTGTTTAAGCCGTTACTTTCGATATATAAATTGATAATTAATAGAATTTAGCTAAATAATACTTATGAGACAATTGTATTTTGTAATAAATATTTCTAATACTATAGATTCATCTGTACATTTGTATTATATAACTTTTCATATTCATAAAATATTATATCAGTTACTTAAAAAAAAGTTTTAAGTAATTTGAAATACATTACATCATCAAATTTTATTTTTATTGAACCGAAAGCGACTGATACGCTGATAAAAATGCAGTACTTTACCGTATTTTTGTTTGATATTTCAAACTCTTACTTGAATTTGGCAAATATTATTATTAGATGAGTAAGGGGATGTATCAGTTGCTTGAAAAAAAGTTTCAATTAAAAAAATTCAATTAAAAGAAATTACAGTGCGTCGGTCTGGTATGTTTAAAAAAATTGAGAGTTAATGTTATCCGTCGGTCCGACCATTCATTAGGAGAATTATTTTACATTTGAATGAAAACAGATCCGTAATAATATTTAAATTCATCTAGAAAGGTATGGCAATATTTGTTTTGAATATAGATGTTGCAACAAATTAATCGATGCAAAACAAAAATCGAAGAAAATAGTAAAATTGGGGAAAATAGTAAATATTATTAATATTTATAGTTATAATTAGTGAAATTCAAGGGTGAAATTAGAAAAATATGTCAAATTTATTGTATAATTTTTTTATCAAGTTGCATATATAATAATATAATATATATAAGTATATACAATTAATCTATGAAAATGGAATCAATTACAATAAAATTCTTAAAGTAGCAATAAATATTTGAATGTAATTATGAAATTATAATTTTATCAATAGAAAATTAAATAGTTGGTATTAAAATTAAGCGATGAATCTTTATATTTCATTAGGAATATAATTAAGAAATATATCATCTAAAATGTTTTAAACTTTATTGTATCATTACAAATCACTATTATTCACATGTATCCCATTTAATATCATTTGATTATTATGCTATAAAGGTAGATTAAGAAAAATCTTTTTATTCATTCAAAATTAAATTTTTCTGATTTTTGTTTTAAATTCTAATATCTATACAAACACAAATATATAAATAATGAGTTTGTATAATAAATATGCATTAAGAAATGTATATATTTAAAGATAATTTACTTAAGTAATACATACATTTAATATTCTCATTTTTGTTTTATTTTTACAATATAATATAATACAAACAATAAATATAAATTATAATATTATATGTATATAGTTACTAATGGCTCTGTAGATGATTATAGCGATTCTTAGTTGTACATAAAAACCGAATTAGATTGGATGTTTATAGTAGTCGTAAAGATATTACTTTAACACACACACATAGATATGTGCAGAGTAGTTGATCGTTTAGTTTATAGAGTTTCTTCTCAAGAATAGACATCATCATCTACCCTCACTCCTTTATTTCCTACATATTTAGTAGCTTACCCCTCTCCTCATTTTCGTTACCCCTAATCTTCTTCTCGAATAAGGAGTTAGGTAAACCGCTAGATGCAGTGGCGTACAGTTTTTCAAATTCGGAATAAACGCCCCATTGGTCATCAGCAATCTTTCTCATAATCTCTGGTATTAATTTACAAAGCTTCATGAATAATTGATCGTTTTCGTTATACTCTGATACACTCTATAGCAATAACAACAATTATGGCGGATGAAATATTTTCTTTCTCACTTGCACATATTTGGTGGCATTAGCGCTTCTAATGAGTTCCAGGCACTATTGAATTTATTTTTGTACTGCTATAAAACTTATTTTAAAAAATGCTATGTATATACATATGGACTACTGGTGAATGAAAAATAATATTAAAATTCTTAGAAGTTGTACTTAATTTAATAAACTAAAAATATTTTTAATTTTCATATGATTATAAATTATATTTATTGTTACAAACATATAAATATTTTCCCGAGTAGACTTCTAAATGCCGGGATCGACAGCTGTTGGAGCGATTTGTAACTCCGCAGGGAAGGTTACGGCGTAGTACGCGTAAATAAGTACACTTCCGTATGAAGATCAAATTCGTATTTATGAAATAAGAAGGGAGACACGATTTTCAAAATTTGTACATGTTACCATTTAAACTCTTCGACCGATAAGGAGGTCGTATGCAGATGAAACTAAGCACGACGTTAATTTCAAGTTCTTTCTTATGGTGTTGCGCGATTCGCGGGTCTGTCACGAATGACTTCAAAATCATTTTTTATGACACTTTTAATGACTTTTTAGTCTTCATGTCTAGTGGTTCCGCTGCCAACACTGTCATTTATGCGACCACGTTCTAATACCTCCACTACACGTTCTAAACCACCTAGTCGCCCTCGATCTTAAAATAAAATGGAAGATCAACATTAATGTTATATCCCGCATATACTCTTGCGGCATTCATTTAGTCTTTCTAGGAATTTTTCAGAATCTTGTTTACTATCTCCTGAAAATTCTAATTTCCACCCTCTTATATATCTGTCTCACCTTCGTGAATATTCATCTTCACTACAATCACTATCTTCTTCACTACTATATCGTCTAGTAGTTTATCTACTTATATGTCTACTCGATTTATAATAGCGATCTTTACGAGTTTCTTTTTGATCATCTGAAATTCTAAAAGATTCTGTCAATCACCGACAAGTCCTCTCCATATCTTCATTAGAGCCCTCTGAAGATGACTTACCGGAATATCTCGGCTTTATCTTTCTCTTTGCAGAATAATCGAAGTTATTATCCCGCTTTTTCTTCACTACATCACTCTTCTGAAGATATTTTGCGATAATACTGTCTAACAATGCCATCGGCATTATGACAATATTGCCTATAGCTTGGTCCTGAAATTTCAAAACATTATCTTCTTGCCCTAACTACTTATCTTCTCTACCATTCCCAGGAATAGAAATATTCAATAATAAAGGTTCTTTAGGCTTCGACACTTCACTACCTTTGACATTCCCTAAGTCACTTTTTCCTTCACTACAAGAATTTTTCTTTCTACCTCCCGATGCCGCATGATCACTTGAAGATGATCTCCTACCTTTGCCACCCTCATGGTTATCCCACAAGATGCCACTCCCCGGTAGAGATAATTTTAATTTATATCTCAATCATCTGTTCCTCAAAATGGTTAAGTCTCCACTACAACTTAATTGCTTGCCCTTCAATAATTGTTTAATATACGCTGAATCCAATACTCTCACTTCAGTTGCGATGTGTCAGGCCCTTACTGATCTCAGTAATAGGCCTCGTAAAACATCTTCGAAATTCTCCGTTGTATAATTAACTACATGATAACAAATAAAATAATAAAAAAATAACTTTTATCTATCTTAACGGGAGCACAGGGTTCTCACTATCTATTTATATCAAAAAGAAAATAATCACGCACAACGATAAATAACAATAAATATAATAAATGATAAAATAATAAATAACAATAAAACAATATAAATAAAAATAAAATAAATAAAAATATCAATACAAATAAATATATATTATTAAAATTTATAATCTGGTGATTACCTTTTCTCTTTGATCTAAATTCGGGAGAAAAATAAAAAAAAGTACAAATAACAACAACAATATTAACATATAAACAGTAAGTAATAATACATAAATATCATAAAGTATTATCAATAATAAGTATAATACAATTTGATATATTATTAAAAAAAAAAATAAAATACTCCCTCCCGTGCTTCATGTTCAACACTACAAATAAATAGATTATTATGGTAATAGTATCAGTTATTAAAAAAAAAATAAAAATTTTGAACAATAGCACTATACCAAATTATAACTTCACTATTTCTTTTCAATAATTATATTATTATCTTGAAAATAACTATTTTATTATTTCTCTTCCTTTTTAGTAAGATTATAATATTTTATATTTAATAATTTATATACATAATATTAAGATGTTTAATTTAATTAATAATAACTTATATTATTATTTCTTATAGGTTAATCATGATATAAAATAGTAATTTCATATCATCACAACTTTAAATTTTAATTTTTTCATGTACACTAATGGATTTCACTCTGTTAAGTTACGACGTAACAAGGCGGGGAAAGGAATGTCAAAGAAAAATCAAAGAAAAACAAAGTTATGTAGATATTATTGTGATTTTATTCTATCCAGCTTACACAAACTTCTCGGAGACTCCGAGGAGAAACGGAGATGTTACACGCATGAACTCAAGAAAAAATCTGAAAGTCCCTCAATTTCTCCTTTAATTTTCCTTATCCGAGTAATTACTCCTTTTCTCCGTCGAGTTTCTCCATTTTTCCCGCATATTTGGCTAGGCAGGCCTTACAATTTCCGATAGGCCAATCGGCTGCCCGCCCCCATCGACCGATGGGCCTTCGAGCACCCATCGGGGGGATGAAGTTAGTCGAGGCGGCGCGACCGTAGCGGTAGCATGTGCTCGGACTCTGCTTAGCCATTTATGATTTCCCTGGCATAAAAAACCCCCTTTGGGCACGCGGGGGGAAAAAGTTATCTGCATTCTATTTTCTTAATTCTATATATAAAATAGCTTAAAAATAATACAAAATTAAGGTTGGGCAATACAAATAAAATGGACCCTAGGTAATTAAAATGCAAATTATACAAGGTAGGCTACTTAGAGCGATATAATTACAGTATATAAAACTATCTCGAAGTAACAAGCGTGCTACATCTATGCTTCGGCAAACGCTCTTCCTCACGTTCTCGCAATTAGATTTTAGTTGTTTTTTTTTGGTAGGTTAGGCAAGATTAGCCAGACCTGCAGGCCCGTTACCTTCACCCATGCGCGGTTATAGATAGTTTTCCCATCGGTGGAAATTCGTGTCCGCATACCACTCCATGCGTACATCTGCATCCTTCGGGGCCGGGTTGTGACAGCTCCACCCGGTCCCGCTGAGTTACTACAGCGGCAATTTGCAACTCAGATTTTCCAGCGGCTGCCGCCCTTCGCCTAATGGGTGGGAATAATGCCAGAAACACTGAACACAGAGATTTCTGTATCTGTTCTCTTGTCAATACACTCATTGTTTTGGAAAGAACTTTTGAGACAGTTATACATGTTCGGAAAATACTAACACAAGCATATACCGAACTACCAGTATCATCTCATTAAAAAGGACAGAGGGGGGATTTTCTAATGTTATCTTTTATATTTCTTCATATTTTGATTATTTTAAAGAAAAAATAAGTTTATTAATTGATCATAAATATATGTAATAAAATTTCGTATAATTAATGAAAAATGAAAATATTATCAAATATTGAAGTACAAGGCACTTATTTTTATAGTTCGGATTGTGCCAAGGTCTGTTCATTGACACTTTTGTCATTTAAGTTTTGACCTCCCTACTACTAGCAATTATTGTGAACTTATATTCCTATTAAACAATTTTTAATAGTGCCTTTGAAATCACTTATTTATTATTATATTATATTAACTTAATTTATATTATATTATATTAAGTTTATTTAATAAATACGCCTACTAAAGATGAAACAAGGTAAGAGTGAATATTAACTGGTTATTTTAAAGTGAATAGAATGCAGAATGCTGATTTAATATTGTATAGGTAAAACATATTTTTAATTACAATATTATTATAATTTATATTTTTCTATAAATATAAAAAAACAAATCATAATTTTATAATAAACGTTATTTAAAAACCCATATTATAATGATCTTTATTTTTTTATATTTATAGCAAATAAATAAATTGTGATAATGTTATGATTAAAAATGTTTTTTGCTATACAATATTAAGTTCAGTACTTGAAGCACTTTCAAATGTTAAGTTAATTTTCACTCATACTTTCAATATCTATAATTAACGTTTTTTTAATAGATTTTAAAACATTTATAAAAATAATATTAATGGCTCTAAGAACCCGTCAAGAATAACTAGTGTTGCTAAAAGAGTGAAAAACTAAAAAGATATTTCACCCATCATGTTGTTACCTATACTTTACATAAGACTTGATTTACTAACTACTATTTAGCCCCAATCAATATCTTTTTATTTTGAAAATCGATTACAAAGAAATTATAAAAAATGTACGAATGATTTTTGTAATTCGCTGAATTTAATAATAAAACAGAAAACTGAACTTAACACTTAATCTTAATTGTAAAAAAAACATAAATTTTAAAAAAATTTTAAACATCCATAACTAAAACTTTTTAACATCCGAAACCTAAAAATAAACATTGCTTCATTAGCATTAATTATTTAACTATTTAATTTTTTTTTTTGCAAACAAAAATGTATAATCTAAGAACAGAATTTACTTATACTTTTACCATGTGTTGCAATATCATGAAAGCAAATCAAACTAGTTCTGCAGAAAATAAGATTGTAAATTTGACGCGATGAGGTTAATCGTAATTTTAGGCGATCAGAAACGTTAAAAATGCATACTATTTGATTACATTTAATAACATACAACCAATACAATAAATAACCGGCATTTAATCGTCGAAGTACATCCGCCAACAATAATCTTTTTGTATTTTAATTTATATAATTTTTTTAGGAAATCTTTATAAAACTTTTATAATTTAATTTTTTTAAATACTTAATTTCCATTTTAACCGCTACTGGTTTTCCCATTCATAATATCATTATAACATTTATGTGAAATAATTGTATTTATTCTCTATTTTACTCAATTTTCATATACTTTATAAGATCTTTTCATTAAATTAATGTGTCTCTTTTTTAGTAGACGGCCAATCTATAAATGTTTCGAATAGCTACTTTATTATTTAAGTATTTTTTAGATAAACCAACTTTAAAAAACTTAAATCAACGTTTTAATTTGTTGCACGCGTCCATTAACCTTATTTGACATGTGCAATCTTGAAAACTTAAACCTACATGGTCTGTCCATAAAGTATCAAGGTTTTTTTGAAACCAGTACAGATCTTAGAAATTTGAAAATGGTCTTAAAATATAGAGGAGAGTTTCTTTTATTTATCCTTTTTTTCCTGTTTTTTTGATTATTAGAAGCCACAGGATTTTTTGCGAAGGATATTTTGCAATTTTGTAACATGGCGCGATGGAGTGACTGCTGGAACAATTTTACACGGTAAAAATTTATTTGTGGATTGATAAATCATTGTGAAGACTTTTAAATGTTAAAAAAGTCTTTAAGGATAAAATTACGTGTAAGTTGAAATTAGAAAAATTACATAAGGCTTTCTAAAAGGTTACCGATTATTCTTGTTGTTTCTTAGCACACAAAAATAATCCAAATCGATTTTAACGCCCAATATGCGCATAAAATTTTAAATTCAAACCATGATTTAATTATCAGGGTAGTCAATGATACACTGAATTTATCAATAAATGCATATAGTTACTCTTAAAATTCTTTATTAACATCTAAAATTTTTCAGAGTATTTTTACCAATTTATAAGCCAAAATTTTACTGCTTAGCGTTATTCCACCAGTGAGTCCATTGCGCCATGTCATAATACTGAAAAACATCCTTCGAGTAAAACAAAATCCCGCCAGTTTTAATTTTCAAAAAATGAAATTAAAAAAAAGGAACAAAACCCCCCTTCCACATTTTAAAACCTGTCTCAAATCGCTACGATTAATAGTAGTTTTAAAAAACTCTATACTTTATGGACACACCATGTATTTTGTTTATTAAATATTCAAAAATTTGACAGCTTATTCGAAGACCTAATGGAGTTCTATTAAATTTCTATTATTTAAATGAAATTAAAAAAAGTAGTCATTGAATTGATTATTAACTGAATGAATGATCTGTCGTTCAAATGTAGCTATTGGGTGATGTACCACGAATAAAGGTATTCCCGGATACGCCGATAGTTATCAAGTATGGCAGGTCAATAATCGACGACTTGGCTTATAAGAGAAGTAGACAGTGAAGAAGTATTGTCAAATAAAACACTTCAAATCAACGCTATAAGAGTAATGATTAATTAATGAGGATTTCTCATGTATTTTTGTAAAGCTAAACTTTCTAAAGACTGCTCAAGAATACTCTCGTTGCAACAAATACACTGTTTTATATTAGTCGGATTGTGGAGAATCAATGATGCTGTCACACTTGTTATTTCTACGGCCTGAAATATTTCGTTATAATAGGGTTTTTCTTTTGTACATTAAAATGGGTTTTTGTGATTTTTACTTCAATAGTATGTTTATTATCGAATAATGTTAAATTTTTTATGATTTATAAATGAATTATATTTTACTTTATATAATTACATTAACAAATTAACCTTTATATCCTTCAATATATATTGATTAATGAACAGTAAATTTAATTGAATTAATTTAATTGAATTTATCTAATTAATAATTTATATTGTTTCATACAATAAATTATTATAATTGTTATTTTTAATCATGTGTGCAATTATAATACATCGACAAATTTAACATTAATACTATATTAAAAAAAAAAAAATATCAAAACAATAAATGTTTATGTTTACCCCCCCCCCTTTACCTACATCTTTATGTGTAAGAATATTATCTAAACTTAATAATAAAATTTCCCAAACTGACTAATATTTATGCTCGTATAAGTACGAATTAATCTCATAAAATGAAAAATTTTAATTATGCCTATGTACTATTAATATTATTATACTTAGAAATAGCACATATTATAAATAATATTACCCATTCGTTGTAAAGGAAACTATAAATGTAAAGCCCATGTAAATATATTCAGTGTTTCTTCTTCATTTGTAATATAAGTAAGAATATAGATACTTAAAAACGCACAAAATTGAATTATTTACTTTTTCGATTTAACCAATAAAAACATATTATAAACAGCCATACTGCAAGCTAATATTACATGCGGTATGTGCATGGTAAAAAGGAACATTTTCATTAAAAAATCAAGAAATAATAAAACATTGTATATAATTCAACAGTTTACTTTCACTCAAATAATTAAAATTTGAACAAATTATAATATTAATAAATGATATGTAAAGTATTAATCATTTATGTACTAACAAATATCGATTTATTTAAACATAAAATGTGATTTCTTATAACATTTACTAAAATATTTGAATCATTAATTTCTCTTACCAAAAAAAATATTTTTCTATTTCAATTTTAAAACAGATAATAATTTTTTATTGTTTAAAAATATTAAAATAATACTTGAACATTTTAAAAATAACAAGTTTCATATATTGTATTATTAGGTTTTATTACAATTTTAAATTATTATGGCTTATCCTTTTCAGTTATCAGCAGCTACTCCACTATCTAAAAAATCTTTGACTGCAACAGGTACTTTATCTGGAAAATTTCTGTAAATATAAATATTATTAATTATTAATTTAATCGTTTTTTAAAATAAACAATTTATTAATCCAATTTGTACATATTCTTTCAATTAATTGCATATTTAAAATTTCAATTGTATTATTAACAATGAATATCTAAGTTTCAAAGTATTTAAAAAAAGAATCAAATGAAATTCGTTTCATATTGTCAATTATGTTATGATTTAAAATTTTATTTTTTTATCATCACTAATAAATACTTCCATATATCAACCTAAAAATAATTATAAATAATTATTATAAATAAATATAAATATCTTAAATGTAGTAATGTAATATAATTTGATTATTAATAAAAGTAATCAGTTAAAAATTAATCTTACGAATCTGCCCTCATATTAGAAAACGAATGAATACATTTTATTTGTTTGTTGACAAACTGTCAACATGTGGTTAGTGGAGACCATGAATATTTACTATATTAGCGGAAGTCTTGTTGATATAGATGGCGTTAAGGTCAGTAAATAAAAGTGAGATAGAGAGAGGCGGTAATATATATTACATATATATATATATGCAGATACATAGTGGAAGTACGAATGGTGTAGAAAAAATTCATTGTGATGTCCGGTCGTATAATGGCCGATAAATGTAGTTTCTATATTTAACGGCTAAACAATATGTTTCTGTTGAGCATGAATCGAGCATTTTGATTGGTTTTTTTAATAACAATTGGAATAGAAATCAAGAAATGTGCAAAGAAAAAGGAACTTTTTAGTAGTGCTGTGACTCAATATGAAGATTTACTTAATTTAAATAATGGTGAGGAAATTGGTAAAATAATATAAATATAAATAAAGTAGTGATATGAAAGGGTGGGACTTTCTTTTGAGGAGAAGGAAGTTCCATCATTACAGTAATATTTTTCATAAAAGTAACATCTAATAATTATATTATTATACTTTAATAAATTAACATTCGGTTATATGAATCTTATTGAATTAAAATTTTTTGAGTGAACGAAAATAGTGAATTTATATAATTGTGACGGCCAAGTCACATTTAAAATAGGCTTAAGGGTGGGTCAGTGTATGCTACACGAATGTGAATGATGGCCTTAAATTAGGACCGTAAAAACAGATCACGTTTCCGTATGACGACAATGCGCCGTCAGAGACACAAGTGTAAATATACATCTATTAGGATATATTAAAACATAGGTAGCAAGAAAACATTAAAATAAAAAACAAACAATGAAATGGTCACTAATATCTCGTTTATTTGGTTATATTTATACAATTATGTAAATAATGTAGCCCTGCGCATCTGTAAAATACGCAGAGCAATAAAATAATAAAATGTATGAAAGGAGAAACGCGGCGTCTGATGCACGCAAGCAGAAGCCTGGACAGAGTGACGCTATCCTTCGTGGTGTAAACTACGATCTGAATAAAATCACTTTTATCTAAATTTAACATTGAGAGTTTTACCTTATATTAATAATCCCTAGCATTCTTCTTCCCTACATTTGAACCTCGCGCCGCGAACAAGCTCCAATTATTTTGGAACAAATCTTAGGACTCCGGTTCTAATCTTATTTGTTTGGTTCCAGGGTATTGCGGACTGTTACATAATATTCAATATAATATTGAATTTGATGTATATAATTTTCCATTGTAAGGAGATATAATCATAATATATAAATTAACTGTATTGGAATAAAATTGCAAAGAAAATTGAAATATTATTATATATAATTCATTTAATGCAGCAATTTAAGGTAAGAATATATATATATATATATATATATATTTAAATATTTATTAAAATTTATTATCTATTATATAATTTATTATTTAAGTAATGTCGTGTAATATTACAGGTGATTTTTGAGATTCAATCGTTGGTGTGATCTTCCCTTTTGAATTTAATGTTGAATATTAATTATTGAAATTTTGTTTTAATAATAAACAATTTATTTTTTTATGAAATTGCAGTGAAGTGAAGTAGTGAATTAAATAGAAAAAAATATAAAATAATAATATAGTTTGGAAAAAATTTTTTAAATTAAATTTTAAATTAAGTTACTATATTACACTTATTAAACGAGAGCTGTATTGAAAAGCTTTTGTTTTAAATATTTTTTTTATGTATGAATGACACATGTATAACTATATTCATTTTCAATATTTTTTAATCTTTAATGTATTAAAAATGAAAGGTTTGTATGAATTTCTGATATTTTTAAATTAAATTTAATTTTATAATTTAATGAATATTTGAATATATATAGATAAGTTATAAATTGGATTAATAAATAGTACTAAATTTTAAATAAATTTAAAAATAAAATAATATTACGAGCTATCGATGATATACAATATTTTAATAAGAAATTAAATTCTGGACATTTTCTCTTCGAAAAAAATTGGCGCTCAAAAAATAGAGAGCGAGTGCAGTTATTATTAAAAGGGTCATGATGGGGTGAACCGGAAAAAAACTTTTATGTTATCTTTATATTGGCGTATTCTTATATTGCATGCGAAGTGAAGTTCGAACACTGTGTGATTCGACTATTTAAAAGTGATGTTACACTTGAGATTAAATCATCGGGATGGTACTGACAATCATAAAGCTATAATGATGTATACAAATAATTTAAATCAGTACATATAGAAAGTATATAAAACAGTAAGGGTCTTATCGTTTTTAGAAAAGAAGACAGTATTTATCTTGAACAAAGCTGACATGTACCGAGCTATAGAAATGATCAGATTAGCATGTAGATCAAAATTAGCATGTTGAGGTTAAATTATGCCACTACATCATGGTACTTAAAATGGGTTTGGAAGGTCAGAAAAAGACAGAGACCGTGCATATAGATGAGTAACAGGTAGAGGCCTTCGAAAGATTTCAGTTTAGACCTTTTTTAGTATTGATAAGGGGAACTGCATCTTCACTAATAAAATATTGAAGAATCCGTCGAAGAAAGAGCTGAGAAAGTCATGAAAATAGCACCTAATAATGTTCAATAAATCGAGGATAGGTGAGAATACTACTACAGCCTTTAATAGCATATCTGGAACATTATGATTGCATTCTCATAGATTAATTTATAAAATAGTAAATGTATTTCTGGTATAACTACTAGACGCATACATATAGTAAACACAGAACTTCTAACCCAAGAACTTTAATTATACAAGAAAAGTATTGTAGAAGAAATTGTAGCACACTGATTTCAGGTAATATTGACGTTGGTAGAGCATACTTGATTATCAAGTGCTTTCTGTTGAAGTCATAGCCCAACCACTATAGTCTATATTTAATTACTGCGCTTATCCATTACACTGATAAGACAGAGATCAGGGAACTTTAATAGTAGCAAAGACATACTTCCTTTATGTCATTGAAGATTGACTTCCAAGGAAGTTAACTGACCTTATCAAATACTGTGAAGATAAAAAATTAGAGCTGGCTTTGGGCTCTTTCGTGAAAATCAATCATGATCTGGGGCAGCTCTAACACCAATCCGAGAGGCTTAAAATGTGTTAAAGTATTTAGAATAACAACTTTACTGTGTATAAAAATGGTGTTAACTTTTAAGAATTAACCGCTAAAGGGCATTCGTCATCTTGATAAAGGAAAATCTGTTATAGCTTATAAATAAAGAGTCATAAAAGTCATTACTTCCTTTAGTAGTCAGACATTATTTGACATATAGTGAATATATTCTATAACTAGTACATATAAAAAGTGCTAGAACTATTTAGCGATAACCTCATGTTGGTTATCATCTCTCTGTGCCATCTTTATATATATATTACCAGCTTACTGCATAATACTGTTCAACAAAACTAATAGAATATCTACTAATAAAAAAATTACAAATATCGAATGTAGGCAATAAACCAACTTAACATTTGTTTCAAGAAGGGATGAAATGATTAATCTAACTCTCTTGTAGAGCACTCATATTAAAATGAAGTAAAAATACATTAAAACTTACTGGATGTGCAGGCGAGCCTTTGGTTAAACAGGCATTCAGATAAGCTAACATGGCTATATGATATGATCATCAAACCTAGACTTCTGCATGGGGCCATAGTCTAAAGTCATGAATGCGATTTCAGGATAAATCCTAACTTAATAAAAAAAGTGCACGGAAAAATCCTGAGATGTATGGAAAAGGTCATTCGAATGACAATTTCAATAAAATTTTTATTTAGAACTACCTCTTGGATAAAACAATTGCGTATGCCTATTTTCTAGGTACCTCCGAATAAAAGAAAAACTCATAAAAGAGAAACTCATCGTATAATAATTGAGATAGCAAAGTTAATATTCTATCAAACACAGACATGACTTAGAATATGGATAGATCAAAAATAAAAAAGTAACTGTTCCTGAGGTCTGGTAGTCTGGTAACACTAACGATTTTGCATACATCCTAGATAAATATACCTCTATGTTTAAAACAAAAATAAGAGTCATAACCAAAAAAGATAAGACGTTAATAAATAAAAATACTAATCAGTCAGTCATCACCGCTGCCCCAGACAACCAGGCAGCGTTATTTTTCGTAGATATTTTCAAACTTTGTTTAAGAAAAATCCTATACTGCAGACAATACTTGGGTACATTATCAAAAAATAATAATTTTATATTGCTGTGGATTTCAGAATATTGATACCATGAGGGAAATGAAAAAGCTGATAGACTTGATAAGACAGGTAGTATGGATATTAAGATGATTAATCTGAAGGTCAATATATACAAACAAAATTAAAAAAAAATCATCTTTTCTTAACAAGCCTTTTATTTTCATATAAATAAACATATCAATATAAATAATAAAAATACATATATTTATCCATATCAATAATAAAATATTTATACAAACCTAAGAAAATCATTGACGTTCAACCAATAACTGGGAATTGATTGTGCTAATTTATTTTGTCGCTGCGCTCTGATTATTTGAGTAGCAGCTGTATTTGGTGAAATCGCACCCATGAAGCTTGGAAACCTAGAAATATGGTAAACTGACTGACCAACATTTACTATTGATAAAAAAATTATAAAGTAAAAATTTATAAAAACTATGATTCTCTCTAGATCTTAATATTTTACTCTTTACTTATTTACGTATAAATAAAATCATAAATTAATTAATACTTATTAATACTTATTAATTATATTAATGTAAAAGATATTCATTAAATACAATTGATTGTTATCATATATATATTTAATGTTTTACTTGATATTGTAATGAAAAATATTTATATGTCTTAAAATATTATTGTATTGTTAATAAAAAATCAACGATATTATTACAATATAAAAAAAATCCATCACGTTAGCTACTCGAAGTACAAGCTTAACGATATGAATTGAAGTTTTATAAAAAAAGAGGAAAAATGACGAATAGAAATCTATAGAAATGAATTTTAAATTTTGTGTTGGTTTTGTATATTTTAAATAAATTTTATAATTTATATATGTTTTAATTATTCATGATATATTTTTAATATATAAGTTTGAATGTTGTAAAATGAAAAATTGAATTCATTTATATATAATCAAAATGTTTAATAGCAGGAGAAAAATTTCGTACATAGGGATGTATAGGAATGATTGTAGTTAGATACAGTAATAAATGTTTACTTACTTAATTTTTGGTTTTTTGCAAAGTCCAGTATCCACCATGTAAGGATAAATAGTTGTGAATTTTATATTTGAATTTCTTCCTCCTACTGAACAGGATATTCTAAATTCCTCACTCAATGCTTCCATCATACCTTTTAAAGAATATAGTATTTATTTAAATAAAATATTGACAGAAAGTTTTCTAAAATTTAAAATAATAGAACATATTTACCGTATTAACTAATATAAAGAAATCAACTTGTTGATTTGTAACAACAAAAATAACATAATATGAAACGAGAATTCTGACATTAAATCACAATTCACGATGGGCTACCTCTTAAATGACCAAACTCTTTCTAGATCGAAAATTGATGCTATACATAGTAGTTAATAAATAGAATTAATGTCTACAAATAATATTACTTCCTTTACATTATTATATGTTATAGCGTATTATATTTAAATTCGTTATTTTTTTTAACAGTATCAAGTTTTATATGCAACGTGTAAAATAACTTTGAATTTATGGTTTAGTTTGTGAAATTTTAGTTTTTTGCATATATCAATTTATTTATATTTAGCATTTAAATTAAATTTATATACATTTCCATTAATATTGAATTATTAAATTATAATTGTTTAAATTATTGTTTGAATTATTAAAGTATAATGGAATAATATTAAATTATTATTGTTTTTATAATATATTTATATTATAATATATTTATATATATTATATAAATTATAATATATTTATATTTTTTTCAGCCGGGTGAATAACAATAAAAAAATAACAAAAGATTTCATAAAGAGAAAAATTTTAAAGTCGTAAAAAGAATTTTTAAATTTAAAAATTTAATAAATACAATTTTCTTTAAAGCTACGTTTGTTGTAAAGGGACACTCAAGGACCTTAATGGATATTTTAGCATACAAAAAAATAGAAAATTTGTAATTATTTAATTTTCTCTATTTTTCTTTTGTTAGAAAATAAATAAAGAATTTTTTTAGTCACTTTTTTTTCTAGAAAAAAAAAAAGAAACAAGAAAATCAGCAAACTATTATTTTTTTTCCAATGGTAACAAATAATAATTTATATTCGCAATGACCGTACAGACGTGACAAATGATTTTTTATGTTATGATGGAAGAAATTGTTGTTTATTACGTCAAAGATTCTCCTTTTTATAGCCAGAGAGATCGATGACCTCAGATCAATACCCCTCCGTATTATGACGGAAGTGACTAAACTGACCGGTAACTGTACTTACACTGTGCAGTAAATGCAATTATAGTTGTGTGTAATCACGTCAACCCTTATGCATCACCGTGCGACAGTGTAATAATATTTTGCCGAAAATACTTGCTTTTTTGCGAGCAGAACTGTCATGTAATGACCAGAATCCGTCACAGCTAAGAACTCTAGCAAAACTTCTCATCTTGGTAAAATATTGTTCCGTATATAATACGAATTCCCCTAGCATTTAATTTATTTTAAAAATCATTAGGCAGTGCTGGTGTTTTTCTTTTCCCCTGATGACAAGAGGAACACCAGTTGCGCCGGCATGCTGTTGGCTTCGTTTAAATTTGATGGTTGTTTTCAACGAATTTTTTTAAAGTTCACGAATTGCGAATTTAATGGGTATACAGCGGAATAAATCACATGCGTGCGGTTGTTTGACGCATTCACTCCTATAGAGGATTTCGTAGTGTGTTTAGCTTAGTTTACTACACCAGTGTAAACTAACTTCGAAGGTGCAATGTCGTTTAAAATTAATTATTAATAAATATCATATTATTATATAAAGATAAGTTTTGTTTGAATAATTCAGTTTATTCAATTAATTATAATATTATTATTACTATTCTGCCCTTACGATATTTAGGTGGATAGTCTGTATTGAGATGTATTTTTCGTAATAAAAAAATTTGTATAAAAATGAAATACAAAAATAAATAAAAAAGTGATGTGTGCTTGTAGAGTTAGAGCGATAAAGCAAGCTAGCCTCGCGAATCAGCAAAGGCTGACAAAAGCTACAGTAACCCACTCTCTATGTCCCATTACGCGAACATAGCGCATGAGCAGAAAAAAATACTATAAGTAATATATATTTTTTAAACAGTCTGTAGAACGACATCTTGAATTAAAATAATCTAAGGAGAAAAGGCTTATAATTATAATAATAATATATTGCTAAAAAAATAAATGCTTAACTTGAAAAACAGTCAACAGATCTTCCATTTAGACTCTTGTGGTACACTGGTAATAAAAAAAATACTGGTATTCTTTATTAATTATTTATTAATTATTAAATTTCGTATTTCTTTATTAATCTAATATATTTTAGTCAATATTAAATGAAAGAACCTTCTCTGATTCAAACAATTATTCAAAAATGAAAAAACATATTTCTACATTTAGTAATTTTAATTCCTATAACATCTAATTTTGAACTGTTTCTTAACTCGCATGGAACTGAATTTTATTAATAATTTGATTGATTAATAATTTTTATTTTTTTCTTTAAATATTTTTAACTCTTAGTTTTTTGTTTTTTAATCTCAAAGTATTCACTGTAATATTATACTGTGAAGTAACTAATTTTTAAAAATGTTTACAAGTATTATTGAGAAAAGTAACTATTAATTGTTTAATATTTCTGCTAATTGCTCATCTATTTAGAATGCGTATAATATGACCTGTTAATACAATTGACTTTGTGTAATGTTCTCGTATTCTAAATGATATTTCCTCTTCTAATTCTGATAATATTATAAACCTTAAACACTAAAAGGTCGTGAGTACGAACCATTATTTAAATAAAATAATAGAAAATAAATATTCTAATTAATCGCGAATTGACGCAGAAGACTACGAAAGAGCACGATCATAACTAAAATCACACATATAAAACGGAAGAATTTTATACTAAATAATAAAATTGAAATAAAAGAAATACATCTGCTTAATATTTTAAGTTTTTTATATATACTTATTAGATTTAAAACTTATCTCAAAATGATGCAAAAAGCCTTTATGAGTGACGTCAAAAGTTTATTGTACAAGAGACAAAGAGAGAGTATTTCATAAAAACGCAAATTGATCGCCGATCGCGGGCAAATTTCCGTGCCAAGTTGAAGGAGACCAAAATCGTTATTTCGCTATATATGCAAAAATTATCCTATGTCTATGTCTTTCTTTTCTTCTTTTGTGATTTTTTTTAACCTTGGTATAATTGTAAAGAGAACAGGATAGTAATCACAGAATAATATTCTTTTATATTTAATAATTAAAACAATATTTCATAAAAATTAGAATTTTTTTTTGTCTTTTCAACAATTATATGTCTATATTAAGAGTATGTGATACCTAAAATAAGTTGTGTGAATTACCTCTAACGGCGAACTTCGTAGCACAATAAGGTACTAAATTAGTTAAACCAACAATTCCAGCAATAGAAGACAAAGCGACAATATGTCCATGATTATTAGCCAACATATCAGGTAAAAATGCTTGCAACATCTAGAGAAAATAATTATACTTATTACAATATATTTATTATAAAATTATTCTAAATTTTAATAAAATAAAAAAAAAAATTTAATATTTTGTACATGATAAGTCACACAAAAATGTATAAATTAATTAAATTATTTTAAGTTACAATTTTTCTATATATAAAATTGTAAAATAATAATCAATATTTTAAGGTCAAAATTTTAAGTTTTTTTTTAGATGTATTGATCAGGATTAAACAAATCGACTTTCTCTGACTAATTTCTACTCATGAGTTTTTATTATTAGAATATGGAACCGCAACTAAACTATGCTAAAATATTTTAATTATTATTGTAAGCACAGATGTTTTTTGAAACTAGTATATTACATGAAAAAGGTGTTTACTGTTTGGAGTATTTATTTAATAAATTATAGATAATATATTATTAAATATAATATATTATTCAAAGGATATTTCATTTGAAATGATGAATTTTTACAATATATATTACATTTCAACAACAAAAATCGCCGTTTTTTTAAATCATTAAAGTACTAATTAAAAAATGTTTTCAAATAAAAACAAAAACACATTGCTTCCAATAAATTATATTTATTAGAGACATATGGATAAAATTTTTACACTTTATAGATATCGTAAATAAGACAGAATTGAAATCTATGACCAAATCTGTCTCCTAATATTTGAATAAGAATCTTTGTTTAAGATTGTCAAAATGATGAGATTTTTCATTATAAAATGATATTATTACACCTTAAAATTATAAGAAAAACTGAGAGCATATTAACCAAACTCTTTATAGTAATAGTGAATGAATATTACAATTGCAATCATAATTCGATAGATTGTGAATATCTAAAAAAAAAAAAAAATACAAAGCCTAAAATGACTAAAAAAACCACGCCTAGACTCAAATATACACAATATAAAAATTTTACAAAACAGGTAATATTATTAAATACTACTCATATATAATATTATCATTGTCTATTTTTGTTATACATTTTTATAATTGTATTAAAGGCTTAAATGATAATAATACTGCATTAGGTATTGAAACGTCATCGATACTAGAAAAAAATCTTTTTGTATATTTAACATCTCCATTATGTAATAAGAAGAAATTACTGCCTAAAAAAATATCAATTAATTTATTTATAAAAAAAAGTTAATATACTTCTTAAGAAGATATATATGACATTCTTATACTATGAGGTAATTGAGAATGTCCAATAATATAAAAATTTCAAATTCCAGATTAATGAAGTTCAATAATAATTTTCTTCGACCTAGAATGAAAACTTATTACAGAAATCAAGTAATTATTTTTATAATTTTATGGACTCCATGTTTTATTTAGAATTTTTTTATATTTTTTAGTATCACTTTGCTCATATAATATAGTTTTTTATATCTTTTTGCTTATATTATTTTTTATTTCTAAGTTGCTTGGACATATCGACGAATATATATAATTCCAGGTATATATTATGTTGTATAATTAGTTTGTCAACTTTTTCAGGAACACGCAAAATACACAGGAGAAAAAGATATAGTGAAAATAAAAGGATTTCATTATTTGGATTTTATTTATTATCACTTAAAATTGATTTAATATATTTAATTACATTTAAATAAATATAATATTATCTCAAAATAACAAAATTATAATTATTAAGTTTAGAAACAAAAATATTTCAGTAATACGAAGTTTAATCAACGGTGCCTTGTCGCAAATTGACTGGTAGTGAAAATTTTTATTTCATTGTTTCTTCATTTGAAGTGCTTGATCACTTATAATATTTATTTCATTTTTACCGATTTTATTAAAATAGAAGAGACTATAAATTTCCATTTTTTACGTAATCTTAAAATAATGAATTGTTTGAAATTTATTCTTCTACTTTTTAAATACAAATAAATTTAATTAAAATAGAATATAGATTTTGTGATAATTTATGAATTTTGAAATAATATTTTCTATACTTCGTTACAAAATGTAAAAATCCATGTATATGAAATAAAATAGAATTATTAAAAATAATACTATAGTAAAACCAAATATTTAATATACATTTATAACAGCTTTTGTTAAGTATTTTCAATTTTACTTTTCTAATTAAATATAAACTGCTTTTATATAAATTTAATAATATTTTCTATTTGGTTAATTAAAAAACCGCGATTAAATTTTCACTATGCCCTCTTTATCACGTGATCCAATGAAAGGTAAGATAGAAAAAAAATCAATGTTCAATTTGTCTTATTTTTAACAAAATAATAATATATTCTTAACAATAATATAAACTATGGTTGAAATAATAAAGGAAGCGTTATTTCAATTAATATCGCACATTTTGCTTACGATAAAGCAGGCCGATAATATGCGTGTTTCACGAACGATATGTACAAAGCTTCTGTCGATCGAAGCTTTTTCGGAAAAGAAAAGGATCACTCTGGAATGCTCAAAAACTAGGAAATGGGAAGAGAATATGCACACACCTTTAAAATTTCATTGTTAATGTTAGATTCACTCGTGGGTGCGAGCCAAAGTCGCGAGAGTAAACAAAAGTAAAAAAAGTAAAAAAAAGTTGAGTTCTCCCCATTCAAGTCGAATATTCCAGAGGACTTGTGAAAATACGCATATTTTTACTGAATATTTTCAATTAATGTGTTTATTAAAATATTCTCTATAAAATTTATTTTTAAAAGTAAAAAATAAAACTTTATTATAATTCTGTTTATCAACTTTCAACTAATTTAAACTATTGAGTTTTACTTACATTCTAATTTATGAAAATAAGTGAAAACTTAGTTTAGTAATTTTATAAAACTAACCCATATATGTGATATAATGTTGATCTTGAAAATTTTCTGAATTTCATCAGCAGAATGATCGAGAAAAGCTCGACATGGCATAATACCAGCATTGTTGATAAGTATCGTTACGCTACCAACTTCTTTTCTAACTTTATTATGTACTAATAGAACTTCTTCCCTGTTTGACACATCGCATCTAAGAAAAAATAAATATCTTGTACATTCTATTATTATAAAATAGAAATAAATAATTTAGTACATTAAACGAAATTGGTATACTTTAGTAAACAGTTATATGTATCTATTTATAATTTTTGGTAATTGTATTAATTATTAAAGTAATTAATGAAATATATTAAATAAGTTAGTTAAAATACTAATTACTGTTTTGTAAACTATACCTATGATAGGTATAAGTTTATCTTCAATAAAATCGTAAATGATTCCAAATAAAATTTTTCTTCCGATTCTTTTTGAACATTTGTAAGATCAATCATTAAATGATTCACAATTTTTTAATTTTAATTACTAATAAATATTTATTCATATATGAAATTATAAAGTTATTTTTTGATTAATAATAATTATTAATTCGGGATAAATTAATGGTCATTTTTCATTTATTTTAAATTAAAAAATTAAGTAATTATAAGCTGTTAAATTTTTAATAAAAAAATATGAAATAAATCCAAATAAATTGTAACGAGACGGTTCTGTTCACCCTTCATCTATGAAGGGTGAGTCGAGCGCTCGTTAAAAAAAATAGTTATTTTAGAATCACCGGGAACAACGGTAGCCGGCCTGCCAAGAATTTCGAACATCGACACTAGGTAAAGTCACTAGGGAATGCAATATTTTGAATAAATAAATATCATCAGGCAGTACCCCTTTATTGGTCAGCTCTCTTGTAACAAAATAAAGAAAATATTTACAAATTAATATTTACAATTTAATATCGATGAGAAGTGAAAGAGGTTTTGATTTAATATTATATTTATATTATACGTGACCTCTGGGCAGTCAACAACAAGACTTTCATGTGAAACATAAACAACGACTCTTTCTCTGCTTGAGATTTTGAGTGATTATATCGGAATAACCACTTTACAAAATCTTTATATTTTCAAATCTCAAACCAAGTTAAATTTTGAGAACTCTATTTACATTATTATTGATCTTCGGAAAGGTCACTGACATCCACGACAATTACATAGGACAGTCAACATTCGGTTATCTCTCGATTCTAGATTCGAGTAATTATATCAAGATAATTACTTTACAAAATCTCGAACTAATTTAATTAGTTCTCGACAAAAAAATTGAAATTACGCGAACGACTCCTGAACAATTAATCTTTACGCGGAAGGGAAAAATGGAGAAAGAATCGTATTACAAGGTACGGGAAGGAGGATATCTTTGCAATATTACGACATATGAAATATATAATATACGCAATATTGTCTCGAAGCAAAAGAAATACATATATATGATGTGCATCTTAAACTCCCACCATTGAAGCTCGAGTTTCTAACTCTTGAGTCTCCCCCTAGAACCATATTCTATGGAATTATTTCTCCTGAGATAATATATAGCTACATACTAACGTCATTGGAGAGCTAGAATTTGGTTCTTGACTTTGATTTGGATTAGCGCTCTCACTCTTGTTTAACATCATTTTGACTATCATCCTTACTGTTAACTTATTTGCATCAAATTGTCTCGTTTATTCATCGTACCACGTCATAACTCCCGATAGATTTAATTGCTCATACGGGGCACACATTCGAACCAACTATTCGATTTAAGTTAGATAGTGGTCTCATTATCTAAGTAACAATCACCCTCATATATCATAATGTCAGATAGTGTTCACAGTATTTAATAACAGCTCTGCCGTCGGACTATCCAAATCCTCTAAATTGAGCTTTAACTCTCGCTGCAGAAGTTATCCGAAGAATAGTAATTCATTATTCTACAAACATTTTTTGGTCCTTTGCGCCGAATTTTCACAGCGGAGTATTACTGTCAAAGCCTTGAGTTTTCTATGTAACTAGAAGAGATAATCATGAAAAAATTTAATAAGTTACTCGCTTAGCCACCAAGTAACTGGGTGACTTCATTACAAACACCAAGAAAACATCAAACTACAAGGAATTTACCATTGAATGTTTCAAAGCTAGATTATATTTATTGAAATCGACGTGGGAGTCATTCGTACAACATTAACAGATTGCTGAAATTGAAGAACTTTTTTGGAATATCCCTATCTTACCGATGATATGTTGAGTGAGGCTTAGGAAGTTTAAGTCGAATCTAACTCATGATTTATGTTCTTCATCAAAATTTCACTACTTCCCCCTTTTAGTCTCGTTTCTATACACTCGAAGCTCTTTCTCATTCATTAGATTCACATCATCAGCGATTTTTCCGTTCCATGTTTTCAGATCAACAGCAAGAATCCTTTACAGCCTGATTTCAATCTTTAATATTAGATGAGAAGATAATCCTGCCGGTAGTCGAGCTTGAACTGTTATTATCATATTTAGATTGTGAGCCAGCGATACGATTTAAACGAACGGAGCTCCTATCTTTTAATCGCGTCTAACAATTTACAAGTTTGGAACAGTTTGTGTAGTCTTTATGATAATTAATATCTTCGTTTCAATACCTCATTGGCTAACTTAATTAATATTTCCTTCAAGCCAGTTGTGTTGGTTGCCTAGTTCAACCATTTGATTACTACATCCACTAAGACTATAAACTTCTTAAACCATTTAAAGTTAGATATAACCACTTGGGATCCTATATTCATCTATTTTATCGAATATGAGTTTCTTAAAGCTACTTGAATTCTTTGGATTGAACTCCTCTCTATACATTACACGAAGTTACATCTAAATTTCTATATTTTCAAGTAATTTTTGGAATCGAAAATCCGCGTAATAGATCAGATATCTTTATCCAGTAATGAACCATCTACTGCCGTTCAACAAGATCAATTGAAAGCTGAAATCTAAGTAATTACTTTAACGCTAATACGTATACAGTAAAAATACACAGCGAAAATACACACAAATGAGCATACACAAATCAAATATAGAATTGTACTCCACCACCTATGCACGTCATTTACATAGATTTTGCACTATTTTTGCACCGGAAATGCACTGCAAACACATTGAAAATACACCGCATTCACACATTATTTATTCAGCGAATAATCTAACCAGTACACTTACTCGCTTACTAATGTAAACATGACAGCGCATACTATCTTACGCCATTCCAGAGCGCTCCAGAACAGTGCCACAACTTCGTGAGCGTTTGAGAACGATCGGAAACCGGGAAGCTATTGTCCGCCTAGACTTTACCAGCGACGAATGCGCAAAGCCGTTGCCGACTTATACACAGGGCTATGAGTCGGATTTTGTATATAAGACAACGTATAGAGGCTCTGGGTACCTCACCTTCAAGCACCTCTTCTTGGTCTTCTGGGTTCACTGTCATCTTTGCCTCTATCTGCGCTCAATTCTATAATATTTATAATATAATATATATAATATTTATAAGATAATATATATATATATATATATAATACTGGTACCTTGCTCTCAACTTTGTACCTTCGCCTTTGTAACAAAATATATATTTTATATATATTGTGTAGGTACTCTATCCTGTAAATAGTGCATATAGAAAGTATTAAAACCATCTTGCGATAATCACGTGTTGATTATCATTGGTTTCTAGCACAAATATATGTACTGTCAATGAGTTAACTTTCAGATTCGAAAGCTAGAAGGCATTTACCATTCACATAAGAAAAACCTATTACAGGTTATAAGTAAAAGGCCATAAAAGCCATTATCGTCTTGGAAATATATAACTTCAATTATTAATATTAATTATTAATTAATCAAATCCGTAAGAACGTAAAATCTATGTCTCAAGACAAGCTCATAGACAGAATTTATGGGTTGGTTGAGAGATTTGATATTCTTTCTAACCTTCTCTCCTTCCAATTCATCCTCCTAAAACAGACGGGGAACCGGATAGGTTGACTGTTGTCGAGAAACCGAAGCGTCATTCTCATAAATCTAAAAACTCTTCTGAGTTTGAAGAGACTGATTGTGAGATAAAAAGACTGGTCTCACGATCTTCTCTGTTAGTATTTCATTCTCTCAATTCTTCGCGATCTTCTTCTCTGATATTGTGTTCCACTAATGAATCCAAGAAAACTTTAAATAATTAAAACTTCATCAACCATGAGCCTTCTATAACCCTAGTCACATTCACCACCCCCATCATTTTACGCAATAAAGCGAACTGGTTTAACATCAGCTCCAGTTTAGATTCTTTTTTCGTCTTTTTGAGGTGCATTATCATCACAACAAACTGGGTTCTAATATATTTATCCATTTCGGATGACTTCAGAGCCCTAATCAATTTAAACAATTAGAAGTTTGAATACTCTACAAATAACGCACACACACACACATATATATATATATATATATACACACACATATAGAGAACTCCGACATTGTAGTTTTTATTCGAAAAATACACGAGAACCTTTCTAAACAGGATATCCTCTCCTATCTTAAATAAAAAGGCTTCTCTGTGATCAGGGTCCATCAAATAAGACATGCAGATAAACTGTGACCTCTAGACACAGTTTATTTCGATAAATCCTACCCTAATACTGAAAAAATCTTGGACTTGAAAAAAATTGATCTCTTCGACGTTATCTTCGAACAGAAGGAGAGATCAAAACTTATTCTGCAGTGTAAAAAGTTCTTAAAATTTCATCATATGATGAACTATTGCACTATAAGCTGACATTGTGTCTTCTGTTCTCAAGAACATGCCATCCCTGCATGCCTCATGAAAGCCAATCCAAAAAACAAAACTCAAAATGCCAACTGCTCAAGGGACCACTGATCAGCTTACCGGAGCTGTTCTAAAGCTTCCAATAAATAATCTCCTACTCCAACTAATTCTATTGTTAAGTAATCCTCTGCTCCGATGAGCCAGAATAAATTTGTAAACAAAAGCAAAATTAAAAGTACTCAAGCCCGTAAATAAGTCTGCTCCTAGGATCCTGTCGAATCTTCCATTACCGAGAGTTCATCATTTCTTATGTCCAAGCCGCAGCTGAAACGAAATCCTCTCCCTCACTTCCACCTTTTCTCTTTCATCTTCAGTGGGCTCGAACTAACGTACTAGAGATAATCAATAGCTGCACAAATCTTTAATTCCATTCATTTTCGCATACTTAACTGGAATACGAATGCGAACACTCTTTGTTTGAGTAAAGCTCTTGGACTGAGACAACTTCTAGCCCAGCACAATATCTCCGTAGCCTATCACAGAAACTTCCCTTAAACGATACAAGAAACTTATTGAACCTCGAATCTCTAACTCTCGAGTCTCTCTGAAGAGGGCGAACACCTATATTCTATCGAATTATCTCACCTGAGGTAATAAGTAGCCACATGCTGACGATATCGTAGCTATTTAGAATTTGGTTCTTAACTTTTGCTTTGGATTAGCGGTCTGCCTCTCGTTTAACATCATTTTGACTATCATTCTTATAATTAACGTATTCACATCAAACTTTCTCGTTTTGGACACGTGGTTTCTGGTCCAGCAAAGTCATCTAGGTACTCTTTATGTTTTATTAGCCTAACGTAGATGGCTTCCGGTCTTAGGCTTATAGATCATGCTCTTGTCATCTCCTGAATGTCAAATACGTGGCTTTTCGTCTGATATCAGGAAAAGATTCCCCCTTGTTCTAAATGTCAAATACATGGCTTCCAATCTGACATTTGGAAAGGATCTTCCCCCTCTCAATTATGAGCGAATGAATGTGTTGGATGAAATCATACTATAAAGACCATTTTTCTTGAGAAGTGGAAGTGAGGTGTTATATTTTTATAATCCTATTAATAGAAATAGAACGTACTTTCAAATGACTTTTTTGCTGTTATCATAATATTTAATGAATGCACTTGTACCTAATAAATGATAATGATATTATTATCCAGATTATTTTAATTCACAGTGACCACTTGCGTTATTATTATTACGTAGGTCCTGCAATAAGAAAGAGCTTTTAGCATCTACTTAACGAGGTTCGGTCATCGACAACTATTTGACAAGAAGGCATTTTAGATGTACTTAAGTGACTTATCTAGAATTGTCCACTCAGACCATGCTTATTTTTAGGGGCGTATAAAATAACTAATAAACTAAATTTTTTTCAAACAAAATTGGTAAAATAAAATAAATATCATATAGCTTACTTGTAACCATGAGCAATGAGACCACATTTACTGTTGATTTCATTAACAGTATTTTTATTATTAGAATCATTGATATCCCAACAGATGACTGTAGCTCCTAAGTAGGCATATTCTAAGGCGAGCTCCTTTCCAATTCCACTACCCGCCCCTGTAACCTATTTTGCATAATGAGCCATATAAAAAATTCTAAATCTTTCATTTTTGAGATCAAAAAACTTTTTGATATATGTATATGTTTACGTTATATTCTATATATTTTTATATAATTATTTTTTTCAATTTATGATTATTAGTGTAAACATGTTTATTACAAAACTATCATTTTTTCACTATTTTTATTATAACTAAATTATAATTATAGCAATAGTGATAGATCTATAAATTTCTAATTATTTTGTACGTATTGCACGTTGAACTGTAGAAGAAAAAATTATTTTTACATAAAAAATTAAAAGTTTTTCTATAATATTTTGTATTATATAAATCTTGACTTATATTATATCCATATTTTTTTCAAAGAATGTTTATAAAAAAATATTTTTTGATAATTTAATTTAATTTAATGTGACATTAATTATTTCAACCGATATCGTATAACTAAAACATATTCGAAATACCATTTTTATTTTTATTGCGTATATTAAATATTATTTGATATTGAAAAGTACATTGGAAAGCTAGATACGCCTACGCATAACTTAAGGCATATCAACACGAATGCAATTTTGCAATATCTGTTACACTGGATATAGATTGGGATCACTTTATAGATATTTAAAATCAATATTATAAAGTTTATTTTAATTTTAAATAGTTCTAATGCCACGTCATCAATATATGATTATGTATTCGTTACACGTTAACCAATGCTTTGGATCATAGAGGTAAACAAAACAAATATAGTTATTAGTTTTGTTATGTATCCAAAGAATTTACATCTTCTATATATTATATATAAATGATGTATCCACAACGTATCAGATATTTTTTAAGACACTGTTGGTCATAGCGATTTAGGAAAGATGTGAAAATGTATGAAGGAATTTTTTCTATTTGTCCCATTTTTATTTATTTTTTCGATAATTTGAAACAGTGGGATTTTATTTCTTATGAAAGATGATTTTCAGTTTTTTAATGCAGAGCGATAGAGCGACTATTGAAATAGCGCTACACGATAAACTTTTGTTTTTAACCTAAAAAAAAACAGTGTGGAGGCTTACAAAGATAATTGTATATCGAAATTACAATGCGGAGAATGGCACAGAGCTTTTAAAGATGTCCAAGAAAAGACCACCGACGAGTCTCGATCCTGGGAGCCCAAAAAGTTCTTAAATTGTTACGAACACCCACCCGGTACTAAAAATTTTAAATTCGGACGATCAGTTAACAATTACAAAAAACATGGAAAAGCTGAATTTAACATGATGTACGATGCATAATATAGTGCACAAAGGCTTAGAAATGCGAAAAGTTTGTAAGAAAAAATCAGAGGAGTCTCTGGCTGTCTTTGAGACCTGAAAAATTCGTCTTTGTAAATACATTGTTACAGAAGAAAATTAATTTGAAGAATTTAAAATGTTTATTTCACAACGAGTACAAATCCACCAATAAATCATCTTTCGCAAAAAAAGTGTTTTTTTTTTTTTTATAATCTTCAAACAAAATTTTCTTGCATAACGTTTTCCCATTAATTTCTTCATCGCGTCGTATCAAAAAATCGAAAAATATCCTCCGTGCAAAGCAAAATCCCGTCGCTTCAAATTATCGAAAAAACGAAAAAAAGGGATGAATAGAACAAACTTTTCCAAACGTTTTAAGATCTCTCCCAAATCACTACGACCAAGAGTCGGAAAAAAACTGGATACTTTATGAATAGACAATATATATGTAATATATAAAAGTTTATTTTAATTTATTAATTAAAATAAATAATAAAACATTTAATATAATGAAAATTTTTCAACACAATTATGTAGTATGTATTTACTATAATTTTTTATAAATTTAGAGAAACTTAGTTTCTGTTAGATGTAGATGCTTGAAAAATAAAAAAATTATTATTGCGTCGTCAATGTTTCGGCAAGTGTAATCCTTGCCTTCATAAGGCCTTTATTAAATTAATAATAATAAATTAATAATGATTATAATAATTGATAAGATAAATACATTACAACGGTAATAACACAAAATTTATATACACAATTACTTCAGCACAAGTATATGAAAAGATTCTGACGTACAAACGATGTGTTACATAAAGTATATATTTGTATTGAGTGTTAAGAAATTGTGTATCTTTTTGTCTGTTTATAATGCTGGTGTCCACGCACAGATATATGTAACGATTTAATACTTTGCTTTTTTTGGTAATTCTGTTCTTTGTTCAGTATTCACATAAAAAATGCTTTTATTAAGACCATATTTTCTCGAGTAACGATTAGTAATATTTATCAATTATTTATTTATTTATTATTATTATTTATTGATTTATTATATAATTAATTATTACCAGATTACTTCTACCATAGTTGAATCAGTAGAATCGTTTCAGCCTTCGTGAGGATCAAATTTAAATAAAATTAATTAATTGTAATAAATTTATAACAATTTTCAGGTCTTCCCACCGTGGAGGTGTTCCCATTTTTAGGCTTAATTTTTAGCTTAATTCGCATTTCGTCGATTTTTAGTTCATCTTACTGAACATTATTTCCTAATACACTTACTAATTAACAGTTATATTGAATTTGTTTTCGACTTTATAATACTTAATATTTATTTAAAGTTAACTATCAGCGATATTTTACGCTGCATCTTGTGCTTCTTTTACAATTCGTTTATTATTAATTGTCCTATGGATTTGTTATCTAAAAGCACAACACTCGAGGAGTCCAAAAAAATACGAATTTGTTGACAGGACTATTTTATGGTTTGACAGATGTTAATATATCAACAATATAAAAAAAGTGATAAAAATTTTGAATAACAATGATTATCCTAACTACATATCCAATTAATTCATAAAAAACTGAAATACGATTATTTTCTAGAAAACAATAAATAAGACAATATGATTTCAGACCCATATGTAAAAAAATTATTTTAAAAAAACATAAATAGATAAAAACAATATATCATACATACTATCCCTATAATTACTAAAAAATTAAACGACATAATGAAATTACGTAAAGACACTAGTAATAAATGGGAGACTGTAAGTATGGTATACAAAATATGTTGCAAGAATTGTAACGCGTCACGATGAAATGAAGCACAAGAAAATAATTTCAAATGTAAATACTTTATAACAGTTCGATCATACAAATAAATTTACAAAACATTAAATATACCATTGATTGAGATATTAAAAGCATAACGGATAGAAAACAAAATTATAAATTTCTGAAATGTTATATATTCGTATGAAAACTAATAATATAAATAGACAGAAAGATACACACTTTCTTAACACTCAATAAAAATATGTACTTTATGCGATAACGAAACATACAGTTGATTGTATATAAACAATATGTATGCATTTGATCAGTTGAGTAAAATTTGAATTTCGTCCACATCGTTTGTACGTCAGAATCTTTTCGTATACTTGTGCTGAAGTAATTATGTATATAAATTTTATGTTATTATCGTTGTAATGTATTTATCTTATCAATTATTATAATCATTATTAATTTATTATTATTAATTTAATAAAGGCCTTATGAAGGCAAGGATTACACTTGCCGAAACATTGACGACGCAATAATAATTTTTTTATTTTTCAAGCATCTACATCTAACAGAAACTAAGTTTATCTAGAATTATTTAAAATGGAGGCTGTTTTTTTTAATTCTTTAAATCATTATAATTTTTTATTGTAAAAAAACTAATCTATAAAAAATATCTGTTACAAGTATGAAGTATTTTGTATAAATAATAAAATATGCTTTTGATAATATAATAAAATATAGATTATCTATCAACGAAAACTTTTGTTTTGCAATAAACAGATTGCTTATCTATAAAGTTTAGAAAAGGCTACAAGTTTCTTCCATTTTTATGCTATGATGATAAAATATATTTTATAAATAAAATGTATTTCAATTTTCTTACCAATACAATTTCACCGATTATACTTTTCTCATCAATTGGAAAGAAGAATCGATATACATTTTCGAAGATGAAGTAGATTATTTTTAATAAAAGTAAAAATATGTTGATAATTGTCGGAACAATGTTATATATTTCTACCATATCTTTTTTCTGCAAATTAATATTTGAATACTTTTTTAATTTTTTTTATTTTCTATTAAATTATTATATTTTATTATTATTTAATACTAATTCATTAACGATCTAATTACTTATAATAAATCAAAATCTTTCTTAACAGTAATCGAAATATATATTGTCAATGCATCTTTTTCAGAAATAAAATAATATTATAGAAATATTTTTTTATAATGATTTTCTTTTTATTTATTTTATATATTATTTAAAATATTATTTATATATAAATAATACTTGGTTTGTAGTCTATAAAAACAGGCACTAGCTAATCAAGGAACTCTATATTACAATTTTCAAAAGCCAGTAGCAATTTACAGTACATTGCATCACAATATTTTATTTCCGATTTAATTTTGTCTTGGAGTCAATGGGTAAGTTTATTCAGGTAGTAATAATGACTTTTTATTTCAAACTCTTAAAACAGATTTATTATTTATTACTCGACTTTATTTGAAGCAGAAATAATTTTTTTCTTCCTTTTAAAGTATCATTTCTCTATCACTTATTCGATTTTTTATTTTTCTATTATTCAATTTATGCATCACCTATTTTGAAACCCACTAGTTTTTTATTATAGTTTATAAAGTTGGCTACTTCTTGTGTTTCTAGTAACATTTTTACAAATTATTTATGCGTTTGATACATAAATTTTATTTCCATATTTTATTGGTCCACCAAAACACTTTTTTTTAAGTTATTGCACTAACTTTAGGTGTGTTTATCGAAAATTAATCCGATAAATAAAATATTCGTAATTTTGTAAATTGTTTTATTGAAATTTGTATTACAGATAGTGCAAGACGAAGTGCTCTTAACAATGTTCGGAAAAGGACTGACTCCTTGGTTTATTAAAATCTATGAGATTGGTTTTCAAGATCGATTTTTCTTTGAAATAAAATAATAATTACATATGGTCGGCATTTGGCATATGAAATTAAAATATAAAGATTCGAACGCCGAAAATGTATAGGGTTTCTTACACCAAAGAAAATACTGCGGAAATCATGAGAGATGAAAACCGACTCTATTCTAAAAAAAATTGAATTTTATATTATTTATACTTATGCACGCGCATTCAGTCATAATCACTGATTTTGAATTTTTTAAAACTCGTCTCGCATATAATTAACAATGCAAAAAATTAACCACATATTTTTAAAAACACTTTGTGAAATTTAATTGCTTTTTTATTTGAATAAAGTAGATAAGCATTGGATGTTGAAAACGTTTATTATTTGGTAGAAATTTTGACATATTTACTGAGCTTATAAACTTTAAATATAACACGTTAAACTTGTGACGAGACGGCTCCGTTTGCCCTTCACGGGTGAAGGAAAAGTCGAGCTCTCGTCGAAGAAAGAGATATTTTCGCCGGGATAAGCTACAGCCGGTCTGCCAGGGATTTGGAACGTTGCTCACAAGGTGTCATAAATAAAAAAAATACGTTTTAACTAAATAAATATCATCGTTTAATAAAACCCATTTACATAAATAAATACAATTTTATTGTTGATATTTAGAATTTCATTTCTAGTCTTAATGACCGCAGCAGGGGTCGTATACATAAACAATAATAAAGTCGACTCGGATACACAAAATCTCGCGGACTATTCGAAATGCGAGTAATTATGTTAAATAATTATCTTGAAAATTTAAAGTTCCTTGCGGGTGTAGGTAAGATTGAAAACATTTATTTATGGTGTTTTAAGGCAACGTTTCGATCAACTTTCGTTGTCTTCTTCAGGCCTCTGTTTATTAGTAAATTTACACAATTATAAATATGATATATTACAAATAATAAATTACAAATTATAAAAATTTTTCATACCTTAGTATATTCGAATGTAGAATTATAGCACGACTTGTCTCTTCGATATGTCAAATTCGAATACACTAAGTTTACAATTTGTCGAAGATTATGTTCCAGCTGAGTGTCGCGTCATCAATGACGTCAAATGTTTATAGAGACCGTTTAGCATTTTCGTATCTTCATGTTTGTTTACAGTATTGATATTTAACTGTATATGCAGCATTTCCGAAATTTGTCTTTTTCTGTAATTATTTTCTCTGTCTAAAATTATAACATTGTCCCAATCTATGGTATGTTCGTTATTTTGCAAGTGCAATTGTATCATTGAGTTGGTGTTTTGAACTTTTTTGTGTTCGCAAATCCGTTTCTTTAAATTACGTTTAGTTTCGCCTATATAAGAAGCTTTACAGTCTGCACTTTATTTTATAAACGACGCCGGCTGTTTCTCATTTTGTTTGTTTGTCTTTCCCTAATTTTATAATATTATTCAATTTGTTGTTAATTATGGGCACCGTATTGATGTTATAAGTTTTTAAAGCATTGAAGATTTTTTCATAAAATGTATATATATATGGAATTGAAATTATATTGTCAAAAGTTTTTTTGGGTTATTATTTAGAGGATTATTATACTTAGTTTTTCTCAGTCTATTTTTTATATGTTTGTCATAAAAGTAAACAGGATAGTCGTTGTTATAAAGGATGTTACGCACTTTCTTTAAATTGTCCCTGTGGTAACTTATGTTAGATAATAACACTACCCTGTCTACAAGGTTATATACAATATTTCTCTTTTGGCTAGTAGCGTGATGTGAAAAGAAATTAATTATTCTATTAGAGCACATCGGTTTTTGATACCAATTTTTTAGAATTTTGTTGTTGGTTTTTTGTATGGTAATGTCAAGAAAGTTTAGAAGGTTTGATCTTTCTACTTCATGTGTGAACTGTAGATGAGGATCGTAATCGTTAAATATCTTTAAAATCAGGTCGACTTTGCTGTTTTCTATGCAAAAAATAGTATCATCTACATATCTGTAGTAGAAAACAGGAGAATAATTATGTTAGTTTTTTAGAATGTTAAGACACTCTTTCTCAAGATCTTCCATTACCATGTCTGCGAAAATGGGCGAGATCGGAGAGCCCATCGGGGTACCAAAAATTTGTTGGTAAGCGTTGCCGTTAAAAAAGAAATAAGTATTGTCAAACAGGAAATTGGTTATAGTTATAATTTCGTTGAAGGGAATTTTGCAAGTATTATTAATATAAGCAACACGTCTTTCTAGACTTCGAATTACAAGCTCCTTGGTGACATTTGTAAATAAAGAGTTTACGTCAAGCGAAAGGAACATATGATTGTCAGGGACGTAGATGTTCTTGATTTTATCAATTAAGTCAAAGCTGTTGATGATTTTAGACTGCGGTGGTGGTATACATTTTTTTAGAGAAAATAATAGAATTTTTGAAAGAAAATGCGTAGGACAGTTGATACTCGAAATAATTGGTCTCAATGGTATGCCAATTTTATGTATTTTCAGAAGTCCGTACGCTTTCGCTAAATTCGTGTGTGATCGACAAATTTCGAAAATGTTGCATTTTTATACAAATATTCTTGTTCATTTAAATGTTTAACAATCGTTTGTATATTGGATTGGAGTTTTAATAGTGGATTTTTTTCGATTTTTTTGTAAATGTTATTATCTCCCAATAAATTATACATTTTTTAATAATAGTCCAATGTGTTCATGACCACAGTGACATTCCCTTTATCTGCATGTGTACAAAATATATCTTTGTTACTATTAAAAAATTTTTTTCGTTTTTTCAAGCTTTGATATTAAACTATTTTTGTTATGTGTCTTTTTATCAGTATTGTTAATGGAATATTTAGTTTTCAATCTTACCTACACCCGTAAGGACTTTAAATTTTCAAGATATCTACATGGAGGCTGTTACACTAAATTCTATATCTTAAATAATTACTTTACAAACTTTATATACGCGCAGATATTTCGGATAGATTACCGATTTCGATTCGTTCATTTTGTTTTGTTGAACAAAACACCAATAAATAAATTATAACACGTGAAGGGGAATGAAAGATACGGGATGGCTCAATATACGGCAACGGTATCCTACGCGAGTTTAACGGGAACCAGACAAACTCCTGGTAAAACAGGGGATACAGCCCACGAGCTAAGGTTACGGATGTTTACTACAAATAATAAATTTGCAGCGCACGCAAATTTACACATTTACCGGAGAATATTGAGCCATGCGCATTTTTTCGTCAAAAATTACAGGACGAGCAATCGAGTGGAATTGCTTAACAATGATATTCGCGGATAGATTAGACCGCCAAGCAACAACTCAAACACAGGAATAAATAACAAAATCCAGGCAATCGATTATACAAAACTAAATCGAGGACAATTAATGTGCCTTGATGATCCCTTAATTAGGGAAAGGGGTTAAAGGTATGACGATCAATCAACTTTGATTGCTTAACAAAACTTTCCGAATGTTTTGGTTGACTCGCAACCTCAAATGAAATTTGCACGAAATATTGCAAATCTCAAAACAAATAACTAACTGAGCCTTGAAGGGTATCGGTGGAGACAAGCAAAAGAAATATTTTGCTTGACGATTTCCAGATAGAGGGGTGCGGCGACGAAACAATACGGAAGGTTACGGGATCGGGTATCGGCGGATGCAATATTGCGTAATCGCAAAATTGCCTATAATTATGCAATATTGCGCAATCGCAATATTGCCTCTAGGTTGCACAGCAACCTTACTCGGCTGAAAGGGAAGGATAAAGGGTTGGGTCGACACGATAGTGTGAACGACCAGGAGGTTTTATCGCCAAGATAACGTGACGATGGAGAAGTTTTTGGAATGGGGTTGCTGACACGATAGCGTGAACAGCGGGATTTTCGAGGAGAGGAGTGGTTTGTTAGAGAGCCGGAAAGGTTCTGCTCCCGAGTCGAGCGCTCCAAGGTGCCACATCACCTCGGCTACTCGGCGCTGGAGATGCGCAGCCACTGCTGCGCGGTAAACGAGAGCGCCGATTCGTCGTGATGCGGTAGTCCGCGGGGGGCCTTAACCGTTGAAGTCTCGAGAGGGGGGACGGAACCTTCTCGAAACTTCTAGCAACGAGGTGTCTCGTTGCAAACTGAAACTAACGTTAGTTTTAGTTTAATGTGTTATATTTTATTTAGATTATTTGATTATTGACAGTAGAGAAGAATAATAAATATATCATATATCAATAGCATGTTTACTACCATTAACCAAAGACGCTACTATGATTATAAAACGAACTCCCATACTTCTAAAAATATTGATCACATTATTTTAAGTATTTCATATATACAATGAACTAACCTATTGAAACATATACCATACTGTATCTAATTTTTAAACATAATAAATGGATCAATCATTTTTTATCATTCATTTTGAAAACTACAGTGTTAAAATGTTAATCAGTTATATATTGTCTAACTTAATTCTAAGTACCACGGATTGCATGATTGTACAACCAACCAAACTTAATTTATATTAAATAAGATCAAAATCAATAAGAATGTCGGATGCATCTATTTTTAATTTTACTCGTTTATGAATTTATTTATTTAATTTTTTAAATTTTTATTTTATTTACAATATTTCTAGAGTAGTATAATGAATATAGCTGATAGGTGGTAAACATATTATGTATATTCGATGCAGACTTAGATGGAATAATAAAATTATGGATCGCGAAGTTGCCCTCTCAGCTATACAATTGCGATTAGGATTTTTCGTAAACCTCAATTCACAAATTATTTTATCTGTATACAACTTATTCATTTTATAGCACAGACTAATTATACCTTTATAGTTCTGAGAATTCTTAAAATTGCTAATGGAGAAATTCCGATCTTGAGTCGAAATATTGAGAATC
Source organism: Eupristina koningsbergeri (assembly GCA_018907245.1). NCBI lineage: Eukaryota > Metazoa > Arthropoda > Insecta > Hymenoptera > Agaonidae > Eupristina > Eupristina koningsbergeri. Next base: position 32,989 of record JACCHV010000024.1, on the reverse strand, counting down.
GCTAAATTGATATTTTTACCCCTTCCATTCATGCTTATTCTACCTGACAAGATAATATAAATATATCCTAAAAAAAGTTATTCCATCAGATTTTCTTTGCCTGTCCTTGAGATAATTGTAAATATTGTATATTAAACACACTTGAAAATAAATTGTTGAAAATAGTTTGTTCTTTCTTTAAAATAAATAAACCCAAAATTATTCGTTCATCGTGAAAAAATGTCGAACGAAAAACGTATAACTGAAAGAGTCCACTCTACAAAGGGAAATCATTGAACTAAAACAATGTATATATAAAAATCATCTAAATTTATTATTACAAAATTTCAACTCGTACAACTTTTATTTTATTTCTTACACAAACCAATCATTTCTTGTCAACAAGAAGAGACCTAAATCTTATTGATAAAAATTCTTGATTTATGATGAATCGATGATGCCAGTTATCTACAAGTCACCCTAGATACATTTACACTTGATGAAAACTTTGAAAGAAATGATCAAATAAGAAATAATAATTTATGCTAACTGGATCGTTCTCAAAAAGAAAATCGAAGAAGTTAACTGTGCGATATACCAATAAGAGAACAGATTCAATTTCAAAAAAGAAAGAGACGGCATTAGGACCCCGGAATTAGGGAAGGGGTAGCGTGGAAGAAAAAAAAAAGAGTTAGTTGGCTTGAGCTCGCAGGGTGCATAAGTCAGTCACGTGCCCGAGTACATTTCTTCTCTAGAAGCGGGTTTTTTCTCGTTTTTATTGTCTCAAGTATGAGGGATAGTAGTAATCAATTTTGTGTAGTCGCTCTCTCTGTATTATAATTTGTGGATTTTCGCGGATTGTCTCGAAATCTATCTGACGTGCATGTGTTCGCTTGCTTAATTTTTCTTGTGCTTTGTACTCGTACCGAGAGCTTTCAACGGAAGGTGCGTGTAGGCGAGCGGCGCGCAATTTTCTATCTTCTATTTCAGGAAATCCTGTTTTTTTGTGTAACCGCAAGGAGTTTTCTCTATATTCAACTCGTTAATAATTTTTCATATTTAATTATTCAATCCAATCCTCAAAAGAGTTAAAACGATTCAAATGCTTTAACTATGGAAGATAATTATTATTAGTTATAAATAATATAATAAATGGTAACAATACATATGTATTATATGTGTATTATATTATATACTCAATCTAATTATATTGTTAAAAAGATCAAATACTAATTTTAATATAATTGGATAATATGCTTCAATTTTTCACAAAAATTATATGATATTATATGATAACTGTAAATGCGTACATACATATAGCACAATAATAACAAATTATTAGTTTTATTATCACATTCGATAATGTCCAAATTCGCGTACAGGTCGGAAACCTGGAGATCCTAGCATCTATGTGTGGAAAATTGAAAATCTTCACAAAGCTTGCACGAAAAAAAGGACTTCACTTCGCGGCTAGCTGGTTTCTGATGCACCCTGCGAGCGTGGGATTTGATCGACGTTGTCATCAGATTGCGTGTTTAACTACATCTTATAAGAATTTATTGTTAGTGACCTTGAGTTCCGATGCGTGAACCTACAAAAGAACGCCAAAACCTACTTCGGAATCACTCAAATGCACATTGAAGAAAGAAGCCCTGTTCAATCCACTACGAAGTCGCCCAGAATTGTCAAGGATCGATCTATCGCGAACATTGGAAAGACAACGAAGGCGTGAATGCATCATTTTCCGTAATGACAAAGTACGGGGTACTCGTGAATACTTCAAACGTTTTAGAATTACGAGTCCCTGTCCGAGATCCTCATTCACCGCATGAGGATGGTTACCTTCTCTGGAAATAGCGAGATATCGTAAAATTATTTATATTGTCCCCTTATTATAACTATTTGTTCGATTAAATATTCCAATTCAGTTGTAAACAAAGTATATTATTATTATTATTATTATTAAATAATGTATCCTGTCATTTGTGAATTAGAGTACATTACACTATAGAGTTAAAAATATTTTTTTATATAATTTTTATTAATCGCGATAATTTTTAATGAATTAGTTAATAAAAAGACTTTTCTAAAAAAATATTTTAGGCATTTACTTAGTAACAATAAATTCATTTTTATCAAAAAATTATTGTTTTTAATGAGATATCATTACAACTTCTTCAAAATAGTTTTTGTGCACTCAATAATATAAAAATATGAAGAAAAATTTTAAAATCAAATTAAAATATTTAATTATTTCAAATTTATTAATAATATGGATTTTTTAGATGATTTTTATAAATAAATTTTTTTTATTTATTATTTATACATACGAATTTAGTAATTATTTGTGTAAACTAAAAAAAAATGTTATAAATATTATAAAAGTAATATAAATATTTATAACACTAAATATTTTTTATAATAATATTTAATATCAAATATTAAATGTTTAAATAAAACATTTAAAATTCAAACGATCTGTAAATGTATTTAAAAGATCTCTTTTTTCTAGGTTATTTATGTATTACATATAATTTATATTATAAAATAATATTTTTTTTAATACATGATTATAAAAAAATTTTCAATAAACTATACTTAACAAACAATATTTGACACGAAATTTTTTATAAATAAATTATTTTTTTGTTAATTATTTTATTACAACGAATTTACTATTTATAAGCATTATACAAATAACATTCTTAAAAATGAAAAAACAAATATTTATGAAAAGTATAAAAATTTTAATTTATATCCTATTAAAAAAAGATTATATCTATTATAATTTTATTGCATAAAAAATTATTTAATAATAAGATTGTATAGCATAATAAAACTGCATTCAAAAATATTTTTTACTCTTTTTTATTAAAGAGTATATAAACTAAACTGTTTTAATAAATAAGTAAATTATATTATATATGATATTATTAGTATTGAAAAATTTTTTTTAAATCAAATTAAATATATAAATAATAGGTATGAGAGTTAAAAAAATACAAAAAATTAATTATAGTATACTGTAGTAAGAAAAAAAAATGGTATTAAAAATGGAAACGAACCTTTTATTTGTAATGTGTTTGATATATTTGATAAGTGTCTACACGATTTTGAAGACGTATCGTCGTAAAAGTTTTAATTCTAACTGATACAAGTCAGTTCTCGTGATTCCAGTGTATGCTTGATTTCATTTTATGTTATTGAAAATACAGAAATAATATAAAAAATTTTTTTTATATCAAATGGTTATTTAAATTGTGGGAAATTAATATTAACTCTGAATTATTGAGTAAAATATAAAAATACGAATTATTAATCGTTTTAATTATTTAATTTGTGTATAACAATTGTTAATAAATATTTTAAAAAATGAATAAATGTATGACTTATGACAAATTAAATATGGTGAAGTGATTATATCGTTAGCATTTATTAATGCCAATAATCTTAAATAAAAATAAAATATGATAAAGGTTTTTTTTATTATTTAAAATCAAATTACAAAAAAAAAAAAAATAAAAATTTTTTACAATTTTTATGAAAATTAAAAAAATGTATTAAAATATTAATAAAATTATTGCCCAATTATTTTTAAGTTTTATATAAAAAACAAAATTTCAAAAAATATATATATTATAATAAATTTTATGTAAATATGAGCAACAATAACATACTTGATATAGGAAAAAATTTAAGTAGATTTATATTACAGATAATAAATCTGATGAATTGCTAAAAATTCCAATCAATATAATATTAACCGATTTATTGGTTACTTTTAACAATTATTGGTTACGTTATTATTTCGTTATAAGATTGAAAAATATGAGAAGAAAAATTTCTTATGTTAAAAAAAAGAGACAATTAAAAAAAAAACTCCTCCCCCCCACATTTTCAGATTTCCTCAAAAACACTACAACGAATAGTGGTTTCAAAAAATATAAACCTCTCTACTTTCCAGAAACATCATGTATTTTAAATAAAATGATGCTTATTCATATATCTTTATATAAATTTATTTTAAGTATGTGTACCTTATAAATTTACACAGGCTAATCAATACGATGTGCACAATATTAAACTAGAATTTATTTATAAATATCTTATTAATATAATTAACAATGACTTGTATTATCGATGTTATTTTATTTATTATCACTTTCATTATTATGTAACAAAGGTTTTTCAATTTATAATTGATTTCGATTTATAGAAGTATATGTGATATACATGTCTTTATAGTTTTTAATATTAATTCTTAATTTCCCTATGTTGTTTATTACTAATTTATAATAACAATCTAGGTGAAGGAACTATTAACTATTTGGACAATTGAATACATATTTAATGTATTATTGTACAGTACCTATTTTTGATTATATGACCATCTTGACATTTTTTCACCATTCAACTGAGTTTTTATTAGTTAGTTCTTAACAGGTGTCATTATAAACTTAAGATTTTAACGAATATGGTAATTCGAATGATCATGGCCTACTCTTTTTGCTAATCTATCTATTTTTTATAGTCTCATATTCTATTATTAAAAGAAGGGTGACATTACTATTCTTTTAGTAATTTCTTGAGAAGCGAATAATTTCGTTTTAGAAGCCCCATTATCAAACACGAACACTCATCCTGTGTTCATTTGTAGATCTATTTGTGAACCAGATTAGATTAAGGCTAAGTTGTTTTATGATTTTTTCATTTTGGTCTTTTTATCTGGAATTATTACTCCATAAAATTTATTTGCGATGTATATTATCAGGAAAAAAAAATTTTATTTTATTTTATTATTATCAGCGGTTTATAAAATGCAATAGAATGTTGTAGTGTCAGATGATTTACGATTGTTTTTACTAAACTTTTTTCACTTTTTTTTTCATTGTGTTCTTTATAACTTATTTATACATATTTTCTACTTTTTTAACTTGTTTTTAACTTCTTTACTTTTACCGATATAAAACAGATGTTTAGTTTTTTTTCATATTTTTGTTAAAAACATAAGTCAAAAGTTTCATTACAAACCTCCTTTTTTCATACTCCTTTAGTTAGCTTTATAATTTTGTTCAAATGAATTCATATAGATATAAGAATTCTATATTGGGTAAAAATATGAAACCAACAGTTGCAAGGATTCTTATTCAACTCTGACATTGAGCAATGGAAGTACCAATTTTCTCCTTCGATTACATATCAGTCTCACTACTCGTTAGTATATGTTCGTCTTGCCATCAATCTTTTCAGAAAGAATGGAATAAGTTCTATTAATTAAGTCATAAGACTTAAACTAAAATTTCTTTATAATCTTGATCTGGTCCTTGTTTCTTCAAGCAGTAATGAGAGTCTTTTTATTTTAGATTATTTTTCAACTTATCACTTTGGCTCCGTTCTGTAGAAAGTCCTGTTTTCGCAAAAAATCTTACCAGTGCGTTGATAATATAGATAGATCCCAATAGGTATTCTAGAATCAGCCGTGTCAAATATTTTAATTTAAGTCTCCATTTTTTAGAAAATTATTCTGATTTAAGATCTCCCTTTTATTTTTTAAGCAGCAGGTTATAAATACAAAGCCTTCATGCGAAAAAAATTTTCAAAAAATTTAATTCTACTATTTTAAAATCTTTTTTATATACCCGCTAGTGAGATAGATGGAACTTGGATGGATTACTCGTTTCAAGAACTTTTAATAATCATTCATTTGAAGGCACCAAATTTAATTTTTCATGTACCCTTTAGAACTTTACGGAGGTCAGTTCCCCGTTTCGCCTTGGTTTATTGAGCACCTTCTTTCAGTATATATATGTATGTTGTAGGAAGACTAAATGTGCTTTATAGTTGGTTCCAATTACACATTACTGAGTTTGCCTAATTGGGGGATTGTTAGTATACGGTAGTTGGGCGGATAGAAGTATTGTATATCCATACAATTTTTTATTTCAAAGAAAAAGAAGCGATGTACGAGAAACATCCAAAAATCTAGAATCAAACTACATATGCGTTAAATTCATCATTCTAATATAAAAGTTATTTGGTGTCATTCATCACGAGAGTCCTTTTTGGGGGTATTATTTCAACCATTTAATCATTTGTGTTTATTTACACTTGAAGAGTTGAAAATCGATTAGAATACGTATCCAAATACTAACTTACTAGCCCATGCGTATTGTGCGAAAAACATGCTATTCTAGCTTACTCACAGTCAAATACGTCGCCGTCGCAATACAATGGTAACCAACTTGAGAATCGTTTGTAAAAAATAATTTTATTTTTTAATATGCTAAGATTGAACAACGCAAGTACCAAAAATATTTTTAACAAATTTTTTGCATAAATTAATAAAAAATAAAATTGTACTTAAATTAATAATTCAACTGAGCTAAAATTTTGTATAAATAAAGTACACACAAATTTCATTAATTTTATAAAAAAAAAAAATAAAAAATGTAGCCGTGCTTTTTTAAATTACGTTCATTGGCATTAAATCATTAAATTTTAGTTAGTAAAAAGAAATGTAAGACAAATACCGTATTTATTTAAATTATGTATACAAAATATTTATAAAATATTATATTGTATAATAATATACAAGATATTTATAAAAAAAACATACTACACATTATTTACAATTGTCTATGAATTCAGTTTATTACATTTTAATAAATACAGAAAATGATATATTGCTTGATCTATAAGAATAAATATGCTAAGTTTGAAAGCAGTTAATTTTATAATATTAATGTTTTAATTATGACTTTATAATTTCTTGTTTATTATAATTAAGATTTCTCAATAAGTAATTTCTTTCTATATATAATGAATAATACTAACTTGATGATTTTTATTAAATTATGTTAAGCAATAAAAAAAAAAAATTATATGCTCATATATAAAATTTAATAATATCTTGAGGTTTCCGTACATCGCAATACAAATATTAAAATTAGTAAAAGTACAATTAAAAATTAAATAAAGTCATTATAATAAAAATAATTCAAAAATTTCAAAAGTACAGTATTTAATTTTATGTGGGTAAAAAAAAGAAGAGTTTTTTGTTAAATTAAAATTTTATATTAATATGAAACGATATTGACATTATGATAACCTTTACATATGTTTACAAAAATATTCTCGGTTCGCTCTCGATATTAAGTATTGCAATATTTTATCTTTTTCTAACACAGAAATATTTTTTTATAAAAAATATAATAATATGCGTATGTATGTATGCTTTAATAATATGAATATAGTATCGTTTAATAAATGTAGTTTGTTGAAATTATAATTTTAATTATAGTAATTTTTATTTTGTTTTTATAATAATTAAAAATATTATTTAAATCAAAGCTATTATTTTTGTTTATCAATATAGGATAAAATAATAACGATGTACTTTATTAGTTACCTAATCGATTGTAATAGTTATATGCAAACTTTATAATTTTTATACTGTGAATCACTTTAAAAAATGTGAAATAATTAAATCTTTCAATCATAGTTTAACCATTTTTCTCCAATTAAAGAATAAATATTACACATATATTATTGAAAAATATGTACTTGATGTTTAAATAATAATTATTAAACTAAAAATATATGCACATATAATTAAGCTGTGGCAAACTTTATTTCTTTATTTTTAGATGTACAAAACAATGTACAAAATACAACGAAAACAAATGCAAATTTATTTAAAATTTAGCATTATTATTTATTATCATTTTTATTATTTTTTTTTTAATTTTCTTTTTACACATGTAAATATTTTTTCAAATTAATGTCGAGAAAGCTATTATTTTCATCAGTATAAATACAATTAATATAAATTTATAGTTAATATATATTGATTTATGTATATATTTTATAAATTATATTTTTAGTAATTTAAAATTTTAATTAAAATAAATTTTGTTTCCTTGTTCTGTACATACTTATATTATTTATTTATATTTATTCTTTATTATTCGTATTTATCATTATCGATAATATGTCTAGATTTTTTAATTAAAAAATTAAGAATATAAAAATGCATTGTAAAACATCAAATTTATTCTAAACTACTACTAAACATAAATACAAATCTATATATTACAAAAAAATTAATAAATAATATAAAAACACGTTAAATAATTTTACTATAAATATTTATTAGTATAACCAACTCTCGGACAACATATCTTAGCTATAGAAATTACTTAACAAGACTAAAAGCTAAAAAATGAGGTAAAAATTCGCGTTTAAAATGCCGATTTATTGTTCATAAATCGGAAGAGAGAATTTGATGTATTAAGTGGGTCGTGATGTAAATTTAGTGTCTACTTGTGTGTGTCTGTAATTATTACAATACTTGCTTTTACTGTGAAGCTGTTGGATCCTGTGTATGTCGTGTTGTTTTACCGACGAAAGTCGTCGACTGGGATTGAATTACTCCGTATTATTAACCCAAGTTCACTTTATTTCATTCTTACTCGCGATCTTCTGAGATTCAAAAGATGCACTTCCGAAAAATAATCTTTGTCTCAAAAGTCAAGTCCCAGAACAAGACAGGACCCCCCAATTTATAGAGAAAAACTGCTAACTCTTTCTGTCTTCCCACCATGGAGGTGTTCCCAATTTCGGCCTTAATTCGCTTTAGTTTATTAACCCAGTTATACTTTTTTTCAATCTTTTGGTTCATGTTATTCGGAAGTGATTATTCTCAATTATCAGCAATATTAAAATGCGCGTATTTTGCCTCATCTTTTCGTAATTACTTTTTGTAATCCCTTTTTGGTATGCGAAAAATTCGTTTAGTTTGCAACGAGTTTCTCGTTTCTGGAAATTTCCAAGAAACGAGAAAGCCGTTGCTAGAATCTTCTAGAAGGTTCCGTACCCCTTCTCGAAGATTCAACGGTTTGAGGCCCCTCCCACTACCGCGCCGCGACGAATCCGCGCTCGAGGTTTACAGCGCAGCAGCGGCTGCGCAACTCCAGCGCCGAGTGGACCGAGGTGATGTGGCACCTCGGAGCACTCGACTCGGGAGCAGAATCTTTCCGGCTCTCTAACAAACCACTCCTCTCCTCGAAATTCCCGCTGTTCACACTATCGTGTCAGCAACCCCATTCCAAAAACTTCTCCATCGTCACGTTATCTTGGCGATAAAACCTCCGGGTCGTTCACACTATCGTGTCGACCCAACCCGTTCATCCTCCTTTTCTTGGCCGAGTAAGGTCTTCTACGAAATCCGTTAAGACAATATTGCGATTTCGCAATATTGCACAAGTTAGTGCAATACTTCAATTGAGAAGTATTGCAATTCGTTAAGGCAATATTGCGATTATGCAATATTGTACCGCATTATAAAATCGACAAGCAAAATATTTCTTTGCTTGTCCCCGCCGAATACCCTTTTCAGGGTCCGTTAATTTTCCGTTATTTTGTTTGTTTGGAATTTGCAACTCTTTCTTGCAAATTCTGTTACTGTTAAGCAATCAAATTTATTGCTCGTCATATAGTTTCCCATTTTTTCCTGATTAAGAGATCATAATGCACGATATGCATCATCACGCTTTCTAATCGATTGCGCCTCCATTCTTTGTTATTGCTCCCTATGTTTAGGGATAGTATTTATGTAATAAATATTACAATTATACTTTAATTGATTGCGCGCCCCTGATTTCCGTTACTATTGTTGTTACGGTGTTACTATTGTGAAATATATGCTGCAAATCGATAATAATTCGATTGCTCGTCTCTAACTTTCATTGTTTCTCGTGTTATACAATAATTTATCGGCGAATTATATTGTTAAGCAATCAAATTAGATTGCTGGTCCGGGTAAAACTATACATACGATATTGTTTAAGATAGAACATTAAGTACGGTCATTGGTGTTGAAATTCCAAGCAAAGCCGTTTATGTACACGGACGTAGTTCCCCTCCGTTATTATGTTTGGTGACCGATCCGAGGTTGAACAAGGTTGAACAAATATATTGTAAAGTGTTTATTATAAATAAATACTCGTCCTTATGGCCAGATGGTAAATAGCGTTGACCTCTTCAATTTCCCTTGTTGTTGCGTGTAACATTCAGGCAAATCGTAGAAACGAATTTAGCTGTAAGCTTTTGTTGACACATGTTAATAAAATAATAACATGCTTTGTATTATTAATCTGTTAAAGGTGGAACGAAATTAAATGACCACTGCTGTGGATATTTATTTATTTTTCTAAATATTCTTGTTTTTATTGACTACTCCTTCTTGCCAACGATCCGAATCCCTAGCAAACCGGCTGTCGCTTATCCCGGCGAATCTCTTTTTTCGACGAGAACTCGACTTTCTCTTCACCCGTGAAGGGCAAACGGAGCCGTCTCGTCACAAGTTAATGAAATTATTATATTTCGTTACATACATAACAATAACCATTTATGAAAATAAAATAAATATTAAAGAAACATAGATAACAAAATAAACCATATACTAATAAATGAATTTGTTTCAGAGTAATAATATATTATGGCGAAAGGATTTACAATAAATATGTATTGTGCAAAATAAATAAGGATAATTGTTCAGGGAGCAAATCCAAAATATTAAGTTAAATAATCAGTACAAAAGAAAAGATAAAGGCATATAACACTGCAAGAACAATGCAATGATTGAAATATATAATTTTTTTATCAGAAGAATGAAAAAAAAATTATTATTATTATTATATATATATAAATGTAGTCAATAAAATATCAATGATAATAATAAAACGTATTTGAATTTCATAAGGAAAAATAAATTATGAAAATTATAAAAAAGAGAGAGTGACAAAAACAAATGTAGTGACTCAAAAGGGAATTTAAATCACGTACACATGTACATACATATACACACATATAAAAAGTAAATTATTTTATCGTTATGTGTTATAAAGGACGTTGGAATTGCGGCCCTGCACATGTCAGGTATGCAATATGATAGCTACGATATACATAATGAAGTTGATATATTGTGAAATAGAAATTACTCGCATTGACAAAAAGATCAGCGAGAATAGGTAAATTAGGGTGACTAAAAGAAATAGTAGGGGATTCGAATTAACCAAAATATACGTTAAACACTCGCTGATGATCGAGTTCATGGAAATGTCGAGTGTTGGGAACTCCACACCGAAACCTGTAAAATGAGTGTTAACTTATACGTGAGAAATAATGATTAAAGATTACTAGCTGACGAGGTGTCAAGTAAATACCAAAGTGTATGAGTTAGCCTAGTAGGGGAACCCGCGAGCTTAGCAATTTTCAAAACCCTTTATATATTACAAGATAAAATATTGTTTAATAATTGTAAAATTTTATATAATTCATATATCAAAATTATATTCTAATGTTGAGTAAAGCTGCGATGTCTACAGGCAGACATTTATATTATCAAAAAATCGCTAAAATCTTATAATTTAATTTATTCATTTACCAAACCATATAAGAATCATTGCAGAAAAAAATATAAATTTCATTAAATTGTTAACAATCTAATACAAAAGTGTTTTTTTAACTAAAATATATGGAATACTATTACATTTAATGAATAAACAATTTTTAAAAAAGTCATAAAATAAATTTCCCAGGAATTCCGAATTTTCAGTGAATACATGTATTTAAGATAATTAGATTTTTCCCGTAATATTTTCTGTTTTCTTAAATTTTTTGCATCAGTAAGATAAACATTGTTCATTTTCATTTCAAATATATTAGATTACCTCGTATATCGCAATATATAGATAGCTTATAAATAAATAAATAATATATAAACTTAATAAAAGAAAACAAGCATTATGTTAAATAACATATTAAAATTGAAAAAATTGATATTGATGTCAAATTTTCTATAAAACATACAGTAATTACTACGTCTGAATTACATTCTACTTTGGTCCAAAAAGTATATCTTTTTTTGGTATTAGAAAATAAACAAACTTTAAAATATATAGTTTTTTATTTTTAAAAATTGAATTCGAAAGAATTTACTAACTATCAATTTAATAAAAAATACTTTTCTTTTGTGGTTTTTTATAATTAAAGGGTAATATATTTGGTGTAATCGTTTAAACTAATAAATTATGGGTAATAAAATTACGAAAAAATCCATCTTTAAATAACCGTAGTAGATAAATAAATTTAAAAAATTCGAATTGATAAAAATTTTAAAAAATGAAAAAAATTTAATATTAAATAAAACATTTGTAGCTGAAATTTCTACCATTTTTTAGTTTTTTGAAAAACTTAGAAATTTGTATATTTTTATTTGGGAAAAATTAAAACTCCCGGATAAGTTTTTAAATAAAATATAAATTTTAATTAATTTGTGTGAAAAATTATTCAGTTTCTCCTATACCATGAATGATTGTATCAACATAGTATTTTAAACAATTTTAAAAAATAAAATTTCTTTTAATAAAATCTCTATCTCAGTTTTTGTAAAAATAATCAGCTTCAAACTGGCGATCAAGATGACCGAAAATGGTCGATTGATCAAAACTAGGTCAGTGGAGGGGATAACGAGAGTTGAAGGAATAGAATTATATGTACAGTAATAGAAATTAATTGCGTAAATTTTTAGAAATTCCAGTCATTTTAATTGAAAAACAAAATTTCCATAAAGCATTCTTTTTTTTCAATAAAAATTAAATTAAATTCAATAATGAAGTGTAGAAAAGAAATACCACTGTGTTTATTACGCATTAGTAGCAAAAATTATTTAAATTAAAGTTAATTAAAGAATTTGTTGTTTTTTCGAAAACTAAATTTTGAAATTTTATCATTTTTTTTCGTGATATAATTTTCTAAATGTTAGGTTGATCGTTAAAAAAACTTTAATCAAATTTTGATTACAAAAAACTAATAGTTTTAAAAAATCTGCTTAGCTCTTTTATAGATAATTTTTTATCTTTTTTATTTTAAATATTAATAACATTTAGTTGACGAATAATAGCTCTTATGCTGAAAAACAATCTATAAATCTAAAATTGGTGCGGCAAAAGGTTTACTTAGGATAAATTAATAAGGAAAGGTTAAATATCACAAATGTTGTTTAATTTTTGTAAAATTAAGTTTTTGTAAAATTTTATTGAAATATATTTGTAACACTAAGATATGATTTTTATTTTAAATCTTTCGAATTTTTTGAAACGCACATTCTTAAATAACAATCAATTTTTATGTAAAATATCAAAAAAATTAAAAATATATTATTATAATATAATGGAAATGTATAAAAATAGAGATACTTTCACCCTCTTAATATGCAATTTGCGACAAAAATTGTAAATTCATAATGCAACACATGAAGTTTACGTAGTTTAATAGATAATAGTAATAATTTTGCTATTAAAAAATTTTTTTACATTATTTATTAAATACCTTATTGTGTCTTTTAAAAACAAACAAAACATTACATTTGATATTTATTGCAAGCTGTCATACTTGTCTAGAAGTGGAAGAACTTAATCCAAATTATTTTAAAACATAATAACACATAAGAAAAGTGTTGCAAAAAAATTTAATGTCTTTAACTAATGCACCCATTTATATGATTTTTATTTAATTTATGCAAAAAAAAATTATAATAAATTTAATTATATTTCTTAAATTAAAAATTTTAAATACATAATATACTTATTATATAAACAAAAAGAAGAAAATACGTAATTGAACCGATTAATTTTTTTATGAGCAATTGAAAAATTATCTTTGCTAGCAAATTTAAAATACATCCCCAAAGGTATTTCTACTACCTTGAAAAAATTTATATAATTTAATGTAATTTATAATGAATAAAAAAAGCGTAGGTGGCAATAAAACGTATTTTGTAAAAATAGAAACTTTAATTTGTAAAATATTGTGTATTAGTTAACATCAAAAATATTTTAAAGAAACGACAGAGGTGAAGAATAATTTTTGAATGCTGTTTCTATTCTTACAGGTATAGATCAAGCAATAGATTATTTTTTAAGTCATGAAATAAAAGCAGCTGGTGATACATATCAAAATTCGTAAAAAAATCAGGATATTCTTATTTTTTTAAATATCACTCATGATATTCAGGGATTTTTTTTATTAACAACTTTAATAAAAAAAGTCATTTTTTTAACTTTTTTTTATTATAAAATAAAAAGTCGTAATTTTAACTTTACAGTGTCAATGAACGAATTATAATTAATAAAATTGTATAGAAAATTTATATTTAAATAAACCAATCGGATAATTAGAAGCGGAGAAATTTTCCAAAACCTGGAAATATCTTAACTTAATTAAAAAATGTGTAACTTTTGGATTTTTTAATATATATAATTCTAGTTTTAAGAAATTAAAGTGATTGATATGCACTTTATTTGTGCGTAATTTTAACTTAATCGGATAATTAGTTATTGAATAATACTAATGTTAATTAAATTATGCGAAAATTTTAGTATTTATTTTCAGTTCACTTTACCAGTGATTTTACTTTTTTCAACGGTTTAAAAAAAAATGTAATTATAGCACAAAAAATCCTCTACCTTACATTTTGTAAAAATAGTTTATTTAAAAAATGTGGATAAATATAACGAAAAAAGATTTAGCGCGCGTAATTTGATGAGGAGTGGGGAAAAGAGATGAGAAGTTAGTACGGATTTCCCTTCCATTACTATATATTACAATTCCCTGGTTTTTACTTTCCCCAGTCCTCAGACACTCGGCTGTTTTAGATCATATTTATCCTCATATTTTAGACAATTCGAAAAACTAAAAATAAAAAAATCCTGAATATCATAAGTAGCATTTTAGAAAATTAGCATTTACTGATTTTTTTATGAATTCTGATATTAATCATTAACTGCTCTTATTTTATGAGCTATAAAGAGCTGTATCGTTTTGTTTAGCATGATTTGTAATATAATAAAAATTGTATAATATGTTTTCACTATACATTTTATAAAATAAAAAAGAAATTTTATGCAAAAAAACAATTCGGTTTATTTATTTACAAAAAATATAAAAAAAATTATTAATAAATTAATTAAATTTAATAAAATAAAATATAATAATAAAAATTATATATATTTATAATAATATCAAATATTAAATTCAAATAAACTGAATAATTTATATTCAAATTTAATATATACAATGGTTTGAGGGATAATATTTTATGGAAACAAAGTTAAATAGATATATGTATAGAAAAAATAAAATCAATTAAAAAATCATAATTTTAAATAATGCTATCAAACTATATGTTGTATGACACTTTGAGTGTCCACTAAAACCTCTTGATGCATAAATTTAAAAATTAATTATTTTCCTGCTTATAAAGTTATAGGGTAACTGTAAATTACGAACTTATCAATCATTTAGTATCTTTTATTATTTTAATCTAATTTGTAAAATGTGTTATTTTAAATAAACAAAAATACAAATTGGTTGTACAGAAACTCAAGTTCGACCATGACATGCTTTCACTACCAGTATTACTTAATGAGGATAAAGCAGAAGCAAATGTTTATAAAATTTAAAGTTTATTTATTTTCATAGACGACTAACGAAATTATGAAATTTAATTTCATTTATTTAACATATTGTTTAAAAAATAGTTATTATTTAAAGTTATAATTGAACTAGTATTGAGTACATTGGAAAGAAATAAAGAAATAAAAACATCAATATCCGAGGACACTGACGGTGTATCAGCGGCATCACAATTGTGGAGAAAAAAATCTAGAGGTTACACACTTTGTGAGATTACACATTTAATGTCTATATATAGCAAAAAAAACAAAATTGAAATATAAGACTCCATCTACATGTACCTGTATATCGCAATGTAAATGGGTATGAAACAAGTTTATTAAATACTTCAACTCATAACTAATGAGAATATTAATTTTTAGTATTTACCAACTTTATAAGGTTATTAAATTAATACTTAATATAAAAAAATAGTAAAAAATCTAGTATTTTATAATTGTACTTGTACATACTTTGTATTTACTTTTTAATTTTTAATAATACTCCAACATGTAACTAATAAGAATATTAACTTTTAGTATTTACAACCTTTATAAGTTAATTACATCAATACTTAATATGATAATATAATAAAAAATTATTCTAGTATTTTATACTTGTAATTATATATACTTTGTATTTATTTTTACTTTTATACAGTGGCATATTTTTCAATTGCAAAAAAAATTGTTACTGTATTAAATTTTTACAAGAAAATGTTAACCAATATTATTAATTAAAAATTAATATTAAAAAATACCTAAAGTAGTGTACACAATGTAGAAAAAAAAAATTTCATAGTAAAACTTCGTATGAGCTTATTAATTTCTCTTTATAAAAATTAATTAATAATATCCATAAAAAATGAAGCGTACATTTTAAAAGTACTGTTGCGAAAATATATTTAAAACTGACTTTTTTATTATCAATAATGTGATAAATTACCTTTAAATTTAATAAAATTATATTAAAAAAAGTAAATGTAATTAAATTATAATTAATTAATAATAGAAATCCTGAACATTTTTAATTAAATAAGGTAAGTAATAAACATAGACGAATTGGTTTTACAAAAATTTAAAAGATTTTTTCTTATTAAAAACTATGGAACTTGTATTAAATACAAAAGCTCTTATCTGGTACGTATATATGTAAGTAGAGACAAATTTTAGTTGAAAAGAACATGAGAATAAAAAAAAAAAATTAATAGAATGAAGTCAATTAATACGTTTAAGACAATATATATATATATTCATTTAATATACATATTTCTTTGATTACACTATAAGAAAAATAATCTTAACTTTTTAGCACATTCTTTGCAAACAAATATATTCATTTATTTAAAATATTGAATTATTTTCGTATATAATTTATTTTTGAATACATATCATGTATTTCATAAAGTAAATGTTTTGTTTAATTTTTCTAGATTGAATGTACATTTCAATCGAAATAAAATCTAGATCAATTTTATTTGAAATAATATTTTAATTAAATTATTTTAAAGAAAATGTAAAATGTATTATATACAAAAATTAATAAAATATAATAAAAACTTTTAAATATAAATATATTAAGTGAAATATAAAACAAAAAATTTATTGTATAACTAAAAAAGTATAAACTGTAGAAGATTAAAATAATAAATGTAAATTAAAAGTTAATGTATAATAGTGAATAAGGATATGTATACACTTGTTTTGTATAAAAACATGTAAAACAATTATATCTTAAGCCCATTTTTTACCGAAAGGCTGGAATTATTAAATAATAAATAATAATAATAACAAAAAAATGTATTATATAACTAAATGCAAAATTCATTACTATAGGGCATTTAAACAAATAATAAACAGATATTTTACAAAATACTTTATTTTTTTATTTAATTATTTTTTGTCTATACTGTACAAGTTTAATAGATATAATGATTATTTGCTTCGATACTTGTACTAGCAGGTACCATTTACAAAGTTTTTACTCTAAATAATATGAATAATATATTTAATACTATAAATAATAACAATAATAATAATAATAAGTCTATAAATAATGCGAAGGAATAATCTATTAATTAGTGAATCCTTAAACCATTTTTGATGCAGTTTTAATATAACCGCATACGAAGTCATGCTTCATTATAATTATATATACTTGTCCCATATAAACCCTTCACACAACGAAATAATGTAGAATTAAATATTCACAGCTCTTTAGCAGTGCTGAAGCTAAAAATACATTGCTGGCGTTTATAATAAACTACAAGTCAAGAAGTAAGATTAAGTACAATTATTAGTTTTACGGTTCATACGATTAAATAATTGCTTAAAAATTACAGAACAAAAAAAAAAACAAAAAAAATTCTTTAAATAATTACAAGAAAATATTAGTGTTCTATGACACTGTTATTTTAAATTAATCTTACATTATAAAAATAAAAAAGAAATTATATTTTTAATAAAGCCAAAATATAATTATATATTTTTTTTGTTTATATTATTATAAAAACTATTTAATACTTACATATAAAAATGATTATTAATTATTATTATTATTATATAAAATTAGTTTTAATATTCAATTGATATAAAAGATTTTAAATTATATATCATAAAAAACATTGATTATAAATTTTACAGTTTCAGGAATGAGTATTTGAGAGAAGTGAAATAAAGAAAATGAGTATTAATGTTACTAGCGATAATACAAATAATGCATTAAATAATACACTTACAAGGATCTAAAAAATATATAAATATGTGAATGAAAGAAAGAGAGAGAGAGATAGAAAGAGAGAGAAAGAGAGAGAGAGAGAGAGAGAGAGAGAGAGAGAGAATATGTAAAATTTTATATCATTATAGCTTTAAACCTTTATAGTGTTATGTAAAAGAAATTATTATTTAAAAAAAATTATTCGTTTCTTTAAAATATTATAAAATGAAATAATTCGATTATATGTTCAATCACTCATATGTATTCGGCATATCTATTATAATAAAAGATCCAGTTAAAAATGAATCTTTATCATGGAAATTAAACACGACTAAAATCGTATTTATATGAAATTAAGCTAGAAACGGCGGAGATTAAAGTCATTGTGTGTGTCTACGATTGATAACAGATAAATTCTTAGATAGGTTATTTAAAACTTGCCAATTAAGAGAAGATCGTCCCCTTTCTCCATCTCATCTCTAAAGATGTTATGGTAGGGAAAAATTAAAGGTTATAAAAGCCGTACCGAATGGGAAAAATCACTTTTTTCAATTCAACAGTTATTTGTTCTACAGTTACCGAACCATTTAAGAACTCTTAAACTTTGTACTCTCGACATTCGAAATATCAATTCTAATCACAACTGGAAACTCCAAACCCAAATATTTTGGAGTAGTGACAGCACGCTGCTTAAGAAGAAATACAACACCCAAATCGGCCTTTCGGATCATCTACATTTCTCAAGGACATTTAAATAGTTGAGCGAAATTCGCATCTTAAAACAAGTAACATTACACATTCATCGAGCGATAAATTTGAACTTTAATACATTCAGTACCTAAATTTCTGATAATATTATTTTGATCTTTATTCTTACCGATAGTATTTTCATATTATAAATACTTTTTGTAAAATTTAATATCGAAAGTTTTTATTAACCTGAAGAATTGAATAAAATATAATATAAAAATTTAACAATTAAATTTTTAAAGAATATAATAATCCCAGACATAACAGTAAGAAAAAAGTTAAAATAAAATTGGTGACAGCGGTGGGATTCGAAAAATAGAAACTTATCAAACCAAACGTTAACATTAGCTTTTATAAATTTTCTTGAAAGAAAACATTTCAAAAAATTCTAGAGAAATTGTCTTGCAGTTAAATCATTCCTGTTTATAAATCTTATTAAATTAATAATAAACTAAAATGTAGCGACTAAGTTCCGAGGAACTCGAAATATAAATAAATAAAATTGTTAAACGAGAACGAGAACTTAGAGTCAAATGGAAACCTCCATGCGCGAAAATCAACCAATGAATGATTTCTTAAATATTAAAATAAATAGTTTAGAAGAACAATTAAGACAAATGACTGTACAACAACAACCCGAAAATGAAACGTGTAATGGAAATACTATGATCGAACTCGGAGAAGCACAATATGCAAACGTAAGACCTAATCAGTTTGCTCGTAATCTCTTCTCGCCCGCTAACGCTAACAACAGGACATTGATCTCTTGTACGATAATACAAGAATGCATCACGATGATTCGCACGTTTGACAGCACTAACATATTTCCTTTTTTACGAGCTATAAAAGCAGTTAAGGAATATATCCCAACGGAACAACAATTGAAAATCGTCACACTAATAAAATTGAAATTCATAATTATACTCTTACGTTGATAGGAATGTCCGAATGTAAAACAATTGATGAGTTAATTATTAAATTGAGGAATATTTTTATAACCGATCATAGCTCAGGAGAATATTGGAGTAAGATGGGTTCATTTGTTAAATCAAGGAATGAAAATATGCTGACACACACCAAAAAATTTATGAATCTATATAATACTCTTAAAGATTGTTTATGTATAGAATCGGGGGTACAGCAGTTACTGATTGAAGAAATTAAAAGAATTGACAAATTGGCAATTAAATATTTCAAATTTTCTAAACCCCTGGAATATCGCCTTTATTTGAATTCTGAAAATTTAATCGAACTAATTATTAGTGCCAATCAAATAGAAAAAGATATTTTACTAGATCAAGAAAGATTCAATAAGGTTCAAAATACTAACAATAACACTACACAAAGAAATTTTTCAAATAAATCTGTACCAAATAAACAAAACACTAATAAATTTCGAAATAATAATTTTAACAATCAAAATCGAGGAACTTCACAGAATAATAATGCTTCGATTCGTTATTAAAACAAATCAAACTTAATCTGCGAATACTGTGGGAAAAGAAATCATACAGAAATTTTGTATAATGATTTCTTTAGTTTTAACGTGTTTAGGAGAATTAAGGGGAATAAGGAAGACAGGCAAATTATTCAATAAACAATACAAATAATTGAGTCATACACTAAATATTTATTGACTCCGCTACAGAATCAGGCATAAAAAACCCCTCACGCGCGAGGGGAAAAAGCCGCGCTTATACCTTATAATTATTCGTTCGTACGGAGGTGACGCTCGCTGTGGCCGCCTTGGCTGGCGTCCTCCGCAGAGACCGCGGTGGAGGAGTCGCGTGTAATCGCCTCTCTCGGCGGCGTCCTCCCCGTGGTTGATGCCGCTCGGCTGCTGAGGAATCACCTGGTGATTCAGCCTCTGGGCAAGGGTGGTCCTCCAGGCGTGTGCCCGTGGGAGAAATTTTGCTTCGAGTCGCAAACACCCTCCTTCGCTTGTCACACACTCCACTCACACGCGTGCACACACGGTAAATTCGCAAGCAAAGTGATACGCAGATCACTTTGATTTTAGCGCAATGCAACACAAGAAGAATATATCCAGCGCGAGGATATTACGCAGCAACCGTTGCGAAAACGAAAGCGCACGAAAGCAAGCCTCGATCGAGAGTGTTTTCTCGAACTCGGGAAAATAAATTTTCGGCCGCAAAACTCGGACCGCAATAAAATTTTGGGCCGCCCGCCGTAGAGGCTTCGCGCGGTCAGTCTCGCCCGGTCGAGATATGCGTTGAACATTCCGCCCGCCTTCGCCCGCAGGCGAATTACACAAGTTGTACAATAATCATTTGAAACGCCAACCGCGCGATTCTCTCTCTCAGGTCAGTTGACTTCGTCCAGATGAAGGGGGGCTATTCTCGCGACGTGTCTCTTCAGGCAGTTATCGACGGTCTTTACGGTGACGACTCGAACTAATCCGTCAGGTCCAGCATGCGTCTCAGTGATACGACCAAGCGGCCACTTGCTAGGCGGGTATCGATCATCTTGAACCAGGACGAGCCGTCCGATCTTTAAATTTTCAGTGGCGCCGCGCCATTTCGCTCGCACCTGGAGTTGTTGGACATACTCCCCGCTCCAGCGTCGCCAGAAGATATTTCGAATGCGTTGCATTAGCTGGTAACGGTTGAGGCGTCCTTCAGGGATGGTTTCGGGCAAGACGTCAGGAATTACCGAAGCTGAGGTTCCAATCAGAAAGTGGGCCGGAGTAAGCGCGTGAAGATCATCGACATCGTTGGATAAAGGGGAGATCGGCCGCGAGTTCAAGCACGCCTCGATTTCGGCAAGCACAGTGCTCATTTCTTCGAAAGTCAGAGTGTGGCGGCCGATTACCCGTCGGAGATGATGCTTCACCGACTTGACTCCGGCCTCCCACAGACCTCCATAATGGGGAGTGCTGGGAGGTATAAATGTCCAGCTGGTCCCTTCGTTGGCAAGCGTGTTGCTGACATCCTGGTAAAAGCTAGACGCCGCTCGAAATAACCTCGTCATTTCTTTATCAGCGCCTTTAAAATTGGTGGCGTTGTCACTGACAAGTGTCGCGCAGCGCCCACGTCGGCTGATGAAACGGCGAAATGCGGCGATGAACGCTTCCGCGTTGAGGCTGCTCACACATTCGAGATGTAGGGCCTTTGTGGCGAAGCAGATGAACAGGGCGACGTATCCTTTGTAGGCATGGTGTCCTCGCCCTTTAGCTGATCGTAGGAATATCGGTCCGGCGTAATCGACGCCGCTGGTCAAAAACGGGCGTGTAGGGGTGATGCGAGTTGTCGGGAGGTCGCCCATTAGTTGCGAAGCAAGCTGAGGCTTGACTCGCTGGCATACGGTGCAGTGCTTGATGATGCTCTTGATGAGACGCCGGGAGCCCATTATCCACGCGGAGTTCAAGAGATGGCTGCTGGTTAGGGTGTAACCTCCATGTAATGCGGCGTAATGAGCCTCTCTTGCCAGCAGCTTGCTAAGGGGAGACTTACCAGAGAGAATCGGCGGATGTTTTACATCATACGCTAGGGCGGCTCTCGAAAGTCGACCTCCTACTCTCAACAGGTGATCGTTTTCGTCGAGGAACGGGCGCAACTTATATAGCGGATTTCCTTTCGCTACGGATTTCGTTCGATTGATTTCCTCCGCGTAATCGCATGATTGTGCCAATCGGAAGGCAATCGTCTGGGCTCTCGTCAACTCAGCGCAACTGAGCTTATCCGGAAGAGAGGGAAGCCCTTTCGCTCGCCTCCGCCACTCATGCACCCATCGCAAACAGTACGCAATCACGCGCCTCAACCGCCTTAGAGACGAATATCGGGCCAATAAACTCGCATCCATATCCGCCGCAAACTGACGCGAGTGCAGGACATGGATGGTTTCATCCGAGCCTGCAGCATTCGGAGCTTCAGGCCACCGCGTGGGAGGTTCCTGTAAGAAAGATGGCCCGTGCCACCAGAGCGCGTCGTCGTCCAGTTCAATCGGGCTCAGTCCTCTCGTGGCCAGGTCGGCCGGGTTCTCTTTTGAGGCTACGTGCCGCCATTGAGCTGACGGTAGTCCGGTTTGGATGAAAGACACCCGATTTGCGACGAATGTCTTCCAAAAACATGGGTGTTTTCCGAGCCAGGCCAGCACGACTTTGCTGTCTGACCAGGCATGCACCGGAACACTCTCTAGCCACTTCAGACGCTTGAGGCTCACAATCAACCTAACTAATAACGCGGCTCCACACAGTTCGAGATTGGGGATACTCCGGGTCTTCGTCGGCGCGATCTTGGTTTTCGAGGCCAAGAACCTTAGCGTCGCGCGTCCCTCGCGGGTCGGGATCCGTAGATACACGCAGGCAGCGTATGCACGTTCGGACGCGTCGCTAAACCCGTGGATTTGGAGTGAGTGGGATGCCACAGTACCTAGCCATCGATTTAGTTTTACCGAAGGTAAGGCACCCAAAAGACGACAGTACTCGTGCCATCTATTCTCCATTTCGGCTGGCACTGGGGAATCCCAATCACTCTTCAGCAGAGTGACATCCTGCATGAGGACCTTGCCGATTACCGTAACGGGGGTAATCCAGCCAAGAGGGTCGTATAGCTTGGAGACGCCCGAAAGAATGCTGCGTCTCGTCGTAGTTCGCGGAAAATCGTCGGAGTCTCGTCCGCTGAAAGTGAACTGGTCCTGCGATGCGTTCCAGCACACCCCCAGGGTTTTGACGGAGCTCTCGGAGTCGATTCGTTTCGTCGACGCGGATCCAGTTTGCGCCGATGGTGGCAATAACGCGACATCGGTAGCAGCCCACTTGTCAAGTTCAATCCCGGCTGCTTGTAACATCGAGACGAGCTGTTTCCGTTTCGCCTGAGCGAGACCGATTTCGTCCGCGCCGTCGAAAATATCATCGACGTAGGTGTTCTCGCGTAACGTCGTCGCGGCTAAGGGGAACTGCTCCTGGTGATCATCCGCGAGCTGTTGTAAAGTTCTGATAGCGAGGAAAGGCGCGCAAGACGTGCCGTATGTCACCGTGGTAAGGCGGTAATCCACGGGTCTTTCGTAGGCATTGGGTGACCACACTATTCTCTGCAGATCCCGCTGTTCCTCCTCGACACGCACCTGCCTAAACATTTTCACGATGTCGGCCGTATACGCGTATCGGTACCGCTGCCAATTTAGTAAGATTAGCGCGAGGTCACCCTGCAATGCCGGACCTGGTTTTAAGTACCCGTTAAGCGCGTGCCCGTCGCGAGTTTTCCTCGACGCATCGAAGACGACCCGCACCTTCCCGCCCGCCGTCGCGGAAGGTAACACAGGGTGGTGCGGTAAATACCACGCACGCGGATTGCTGATGTCATCAACGGAAACTCGCTCCATATGCCCCAGACGCTCATACTCAAGCATGAACGCCCGGTAAGCACTGGCGAGTTCAGGGTCGCGATTAAACCGACGGTGGACGTGGTTCAATGACGACACCGCCATTCGTCGCGTCTCGTCCCCCACTAGAGGTAATTCTCCTCTAATGGAGAGAGACACGGTGAATCTCCCGTCGCTATCGCGCTTGTGGGTGAGGCGGAACTGCTCCTCGCACTCGCCGTCCTCGGGCTTTACCATAGCCGTCGCTGAGGGGACCTCCTCGACTTCCCAAAATCGCTGCAGCAACTCGTTGAGGTAATCATCAACCGAGCAGTGCAGTGCCGTTGTTCTCATAGGGGGAACCATCCCTGCTCGCTGTGAAGCAGCCGACCGGGTGACACCGGAGACGATCCACCCGAGTGTGGTGTCCTGTGCCACCAGTAACGTGCCCGGGATTTTGAGGAGGCCCGGCCTCAGCAGGGAAGCGTAGAGCTCGGCACCGAGGATCAAGTCGATTCTCTCCGATGCAAAGAATTTCGGGTCCGCGAGTTCAATTCCCGCGAGCTCTGAAGTGTCGATCGGTACAGCATCAGCAGCTGGGAGCAGCCCGGTGACTCGCGGGAGGATGAGGGCGTTAACGCGGAAGTTACAATCCGGATGAACTACTGACCGCGCCGCGAACTGTGTCGCGAAACGCGCGATACCCGCAGCACAATCTCCGAGTCCCGAGAGACGTACATTCGCCCGGAGTCGCTTGAGCCCCAATAGCTGTACCGCAGACTCCGAGATGAACGACGTCTCAGCGCCCTGATCCAACAAAGCTCGGAGACGGATGATCGAGCCTTGAGGGGTTACCACGTCAACGCGTGCTGTCGCGAGAATCGTAAGCGAACGCGCACTCTTCGCAGCGGCAGTGAAAACTCTCGCGTTATTCGCAATTACCTTCCCCGCTTCCTCCGATTTTGCTAGTTCCTTGGCGACAGGTGTGCTCGGGACCGGAGTTGCGGGGTGCCTTGACTCATCATGCAACTGCGTATGATGCTGCAGGTTGCATTTTTTACAGCGAGTGACTCCCTTGCACGATCTAACGATGTGGTCTCCAAAACAATTAAAACACCGCTGAAGCCTAATAACCTCCGCGCGGCGTTCGCGAACGGGCTTCTTCTGGAAGTCTCGACACTTCCATAACGGGTGTTTCTCAGTGCACAAGGGGCACACATCGCTGCGACCTGCATACAACGCACGCTTCGCGCTCGACGGGCGTTTGGTTGGCCAACGGGGTTTGCTCGACGAGTCTCCTTTCGGGCTCTTTTTCTTCTTGGGAGTCGACTTTGGGCTCGCGTGGGGATCCTCGTCTGTATCCAATGCTAGGATTTGTTGTTTAATAAATCTCTCGAGGTCCTCCATCGTCGGCACTGGCATGGAGCGACCTGAGCTCGAACCGCACGTCTCACGATCTTTCGGGGGGTTTTCCGACATAGCGCTGACCATAGCATCCCACTGTTTCTTTGTTGCGGGGGGGAGGCGTTTGCTGAAGCGGTGAACAAGGATCAGATCCCACCTTTCGACAGGTACGCGCAACGCCTTCAAAGCACGGGTAGTTTTCCGAATACTGTCCCAGTATGATGCTAGGGTGGAAGCTGTCTCCTTAGTTTGCGCGGGTATGCCGTCGAGTTCGTCAATTAACTGTTTGACAGACTTCCACGGATTGTCGTATCTATCGATCAACGCGTCCCACGTCAGCGCATAGTTTTCGTCGGTAATATCAATGTTCGCGGCGAGGTCTGCGGCTGGGCCCTGTAACGCGGAGATCAGATACTTCAATCGCGTGGAATCCCGGATATTCGGGATGTCGGACACTAGCGATTGAAACCCTACGCGAAAGGTCACCCAGTCCTGCTGCTTACCCGAAAACGTGGGGAGTGAAACCTTCGGTATGTGAACTGATTGCGACGTCGGAGCTTGCATCGTGCTGACTCCTGAATCCGAACCCGCGCACGTCGCTACTACCTCGCGTTTGGAGAGTAAGCCGAGGATAAACTCGTGCGCGTCCTCATATTCCATTAGGAATTGATTGTAAACTCTCTCTGTCCGATACAGCTGCTCATCGACATTGGGATATGACGAGATTTCCATATCTCGCTTGTATGCATCATCCGCGACTTTCTCTATCGCCTCTAATCGCGAACGTAACGTGGCTGCGCTCAGAGTGTCCGGGTCCCTCTGCTTTAATCGCTCGATGGTCTGGCGTATGTTGCATAAGCAAGTGTCCTGGGCGCAGATCAATTTTCTTAATTCGCGTTGTTCGGATTCGGATGTTTCCATTTTAGAAAATTACCTCTACTCTATTCGAAAATTTATCTCTTACAACTGCCGACTACGCAAAGCAACCCGCTCGATCCTTCACTCTTCGATTAGTCGCTAAAATTAGCAAGCGATAGCAAAAAACCGCGTGAGAATCGGTCTACAATTCGCTTAGCGCGAGATATATTTCGCGCGCCGTATGCTCGTGCGAGTGCGAGAGAGAACGCACTACGAGTGAGAGAGCGCGCACGAGTAGAGGGAGAACGCACGAGTGTAGAGTGAGAGAGCGCGCACGAGTAGAGGGAGAACGCACGAGTGTAGAGTGAGAGAGCGATAGCGCGGGGGAGTGGGAGTAGCCTAGAGAGAGAGCGTCCGAGGTTAGAGCGAGAGAGCACTAGCGCGGCGGAGTGGGAGTAGCCTAGAGAGAGAGCGTCCGAGGTTAGAGCGAGAGAGCACCAGCGCGGCGGAGTGGGAGTAGCCTAGAGAGAGAGCGTCCGAGGTTAGAGCGAGAGAGCACCAGCGCGGCGGAGTGGGAGTAGCCTTTCCGAAGTTTTCCGTTTTCAAATTCGGAACTTGTGTCCGAAGTGCGTCCTTTACGCACACAAATGCAGCTAAACTGTGTACGCGCTATCGGTGAGTGACGCGACGCTTACTCGATGCAAATTTATGCGCTATTTTCCGGCGTCTTTTGTAAAATTCGATGACAAACACTAAAATATCCGGGGAAATCCGCACTAAATACGCGAAAGATATCGCGTATACTTACAAATATAATAAAATATTACATGAATTGCATATACAAAAGTTATCTTACAAATAAATATTCATTAAACAATCTGCCTGTCCTCACCCGGGGCACCAAAATGTATAATGATTTCTTTAGTTTTAACGTGTTTAGGAGAATTAAGGGGAATAAGGAAGACAGGCAAATTATTCAATAAACAATACAAATAATTGAGTCATACACTAAATATTTATTGACTCCGCTACAGAATCAGGCATAAAAAACCCCTCACGCGCGAGGGGAAAAAGCCGCGCTTATACCTTATAATTATTCGTTCGTACGGAGGTGACGCTCGCTGTGGCCGCCTTGGCTGGCGTCCTCCGCAGAGACCGCGGTGGAGGAGTCGCGTGTAATCGCCTCTCTCGGCGGCGTCCTCCCCGTGGTTGATGCCGCTCGGCTGCTGAGGAATCACCTGGTGATTCAGCCTCTGGGCAAGGGTGGTCCTCCAGGCGTGTGCCCGTGGGAGAAATTTTGCTTCGAGTCGCAAACACCCTCCTTCGCTTGTCACACACTCCACTCACACGCGTGCACACACGGTAAATTCGCAAGCAAAGTGATACGCAGATCACTTTGATTTTAGCGCAATGCAACACAAGAAGAATATATCCAGCGCGAGGATATTACGCAGCAACCGTTGCGAAAACGAAAGCGCACGAAAGCAAGCCTCGATCGAGAGTGTTTTCTCGAACTCGGGAAAATAAATTTTCGGCCGCAAAACTCGGACCGCAATAAAATTTTGGGCCGCCCGCCGTAGAGGCTTCGCGCGGTCAGTCTCGCCCGGTCGAGATATGCGTTGAACAGTATTATTACAATGTGTGTTTTTTATTATATATATTATATTATTATAAGTATCGTTATACTATGATATGCGGTTTTCTTCATTATTTATTATTGAATGAATTTGTTTTGAATTTTTTTTGTATAAAAAGTGAAAATTTTGATACCATGTAAAAATCAAGTACTCATTCCTCACTTGTGTAACACTTAATATATTAATGTAAATTTTATTTGTTATGTGTTTATTTCTGTTTTAACCTTCCCAATTTATTATAATTGCTTTATTCATTTTATTTTTCGTTTAATTATTTTTATTTTTATTTCAATAATTAATTTTGCTTTTATTACGTTATTTATTTTATTTTTATTTTAATTAATTAATTATTATTAGAAATTCATTATTATTTATGTAAAAATAAAAGATATTTATATAAGAATAATTCAATAAGTTGAATACTATGTTTACTTCAATATTTCAATTAAAATTATAAGGAAATTATTTCATTTGTATAAAGAATTGTCACGTATGTAATATTACAAATACATATGCAATGAATAAGTTGTACTCACGTCAACAAACGTAGACAAAATTTAGGAAGGTGACATTAAGGTAATCGAACTGATCCGCGAGTAACATGACACCCGCGAGTAATAAGAACTCCCGAGTTTACCAAATTGCGAAAATTCAAGATCACAGGCTACAATTAATACACAGAGGTCAATCGAAAGGCAATATCGGAGAAAGCTGACAAAATGATAATTAAGCAGAAGCATCCGGAGGGAAAATTGAAATTCAAATCGAAAAACACGTAGGGGCACTTCAAATTGGACTTCGACTTCGATTCGGTCTTGATCCGGGATTCGGTTCGGGTTTTTACGATTCATCACTATTTGTTTTATACAATCGGGACTTAGTTTTCTCGACACGAACCATTCTAATACACATCGTCTCACTCTCTCTCTCTCGTTCATTAAGAGAGATATAATAAAAAAGTATTATATTAATTAACTCGCGTTTCCTTTATTGATAAATCCGGACCTGACAAAGGCCAAAATGCTTTGACCGTTTTGGCTTTTGAAACTTGGAGAAAATTTCGCGATTCAGTTATCAAAGAATAAATATAGTCGTGACATCATAGATACGTAACAAATTTTGGTGCCGTGTCCAGGATGACTTGACCACCGGACCACGGTCCAATATACATACGTTTAAAATAACTACAATTATATATGTAGATATAACTTAATATTATGAAAAATTATTAATTGTAATAGAAAAAATATATATAATAGAAAAGAATATATATACATATACAATGAAACTACATAATACAATCATAGTTAACGTATAATTAATAATTTTATTAATGAGTAATACGGCAACCGATAAAGAATGAAAGACTCATCAGCAACACTGTCATTTACAATAAACAACTCATCCCTTTCATACTAAAATGAATCACAGAGACAAGAATTTTATGACAATGTTATAGGAAAATTACCGCCGCCGCCATCTTGGCAAACTGACTGACCCAACTTAGTCTGGGTCAGCCACCGTCACGCCATCTATCGACGAGCTAACTCCAAGATTTCTCATTTCTAGTGTTCCACCGTTCCAAGGGTGGCGACATCTATCGCCAGCGGACCCAACCACTTCCACCCCTCCAGTGCTGCTCCAGTAAGAAAAATCCCGGTGATAACCCTGGAAGAAAAGGAAAACGAACCGCCGGTGATCCTCCTGGATTAAATTATAGAAATATTAGTAATGCATTCTGAAATAAGAAATCATCTAAATTTTTAAAATAAAACAAAATATAAAAGGCATACTTACCTGCGTAAACCCCGTTTATTTTTCCCGTCTTTCCCCACTCCCGAACCCTGGCTTTCCCGACGACCAGCTGTCCCAGCTGGGGAAAGCAAGGGTGACGAGCCCCTTTTACACTTGGCGCGTAAAAGGGTAACTCGTTTCACCTCCCCCGAGCCCCTCCGTTGGATTAAGATCGGCGGAGAAAGGGGCACATCGTTACAAAACTAACATTAGGATAAGAAAACACTAACATTAACCATAAGGGAATTAACAATAATAGTGATATTAAAGAAAAAAAAAATAATAATAAAAAAAAAAAAACAAAACGCCAAAACAGATGAGATTCGAACCGCCACCGTTCGAGTCGGTGGACCGGTGACCTACCAACCGAGCCACGGATTTTTTTTTTATATAGTTGCTTATTAAGCCAAGAATACAATTTACATTATTGATATTAAATATCATAATAAACGATGATTATATTTACATATTAGGAGAAACTAAGGACTCTAAGAGTCCTACGCAGTGTTATAGAAATTGGCGAGTACTTAGGCAATGAGATGGGGAGATGAGAAGGTGCGAGGTTTACAATAAGTGTAACAACTATAATTAACTTGTAAGCTAAGTCGCAGGGAAAAAGGCTATATAAACCTGCATTATTGAGGTGATAGAAATAATGTTATCACACACACATACATACACTCCTTAAGACAAGGCGATTATTTATATATATATACAGTATTTACAAAGGCGGCGTAATAGTAGGAGTTAATTGAGATTGCTATCGTTCCTGTCTAGCCACCAGTATTTTTTAATGTTACGCTGATGTTTGTCATGCTGATCTTTGTCTGGGATGGTGAAGTTGAATTTGAGAACATTGGGATAGGGGGTTTTGGGTGGAATGGTGAAGATTTGTCTGCTGTTGGGAGGTCTGTTTATATGGTTGAATAATGGGATATTGTGATCGTCTTGAATGAGAGAAAAGTGATCTATGAAAATGAACGATTCAGGGGGGGTGAAGCCGGATTTTAGACAAGTGATGTGGTAGAGAGGATTGGGGAATAACTTGTCTGATATAAAACTATTGTTTTTGATTTTAGAACATTGCGCCAGATGATTTCTGCAGATCTTGATTATGTGACAGTCTATTCTGTTGAGATTGGCATTTTTATAAAGGATTTTATTGCTGAACTGTTGGAAGTTGGTGAGGGAGGGGTTATAGAAATTTAAACATTTTTTGAGGCATTTTCTTTCGAATACACGGAGTTTTTCCATTAGTGGGGGAGGAATATTAAACCATATTGGAGCGCCGTATGTGTGTATGGGGCGAATGAGTAGGGTGTAGCAGGCAATTTTATTTGCTGGAGGGATGATTTTAGAGGAGAAAAGGTTTTTTTGAGCATAGAGGGCTAGTTGCGCTTTGAGGAGTTGAGAGTGAATGTGAGTGGTGAATTTGTGTTTATTGTCGATATGAATGCCGAGATATTTAACTGAGTTTTTATGAAGGATGTGTTTATTATTTTTATAGTAGTGTAAGCGTGTATAGTAGTGTAAACTACAAGGAATGGGGACCCGAGCAGGAGGCGGCGTTCGACGAATTGAAGCAAAATTTGATTACGCGACCGATTCTCGCTCTATATAGGAGGGGAGCTCCAAATGAGCTGCACACGGATGCGAGCAAGTGGGGCTTTGGAGGCATATTGATGCACCGTGACGGTGAGGAACGGCTGCATCCCGTGGCCTACTTTAGCAGGCAAACAACTAAAGAGGAACAGAGGTACCATTCGTACGAATTAGAGACGTTAGTAGCTTAGCTAGATTTAGAATTTACCTGATAGGAATCCAATTTAAAATAGTGAGCGACTGTAGCGCGTTGAGAGCCACGTTTGTGAAACACGATCTCACCCCGCGGATAGGTAGGTGGTGGCTGCAGTTGCAGGAGTATGACTGCTCCTTTGAATATAGAGCATGATGCATGCCGATGCGTTGAGCAGAAACGCGAGTGCCGATGAAACTAACGCACAGAAAATCCAGAAGATAGACCTGATGCGAATCGAGCTAGACGACGTGTTTCTTCTAGCTCAAAGACAGGATGAGAGGCTGAAGGTCGTGAGAGAAGTACTGAGCAGAGAACCCGCCGATGGAGAAAAAAGAACGATACATGCGGAGTATCTTCTCAAGAACGAACGAGTTTATCGAAGAACTAACACTGGAATCTGTTGGGCGGTGCCACGAACTCTTAGGAGGAGAGTCACGCAGCTATGCCACGACGAGGTAGGACACGTGGGCCGAGAACGGACACTGAACAAGATGAGCAAAGAATATTGGTTCCCGCGGATGACTCGCTACGTGAGAAGGTACATCGCAGCATGCGAAGAATGCTTCTTCTACAAGGAGCCGGCTGGGAGGAAACTAGGATACCTCAACTTGGTGGAGTACAAGGAACAACCTATGCATACATTGCATGTAGATCATCTGGGGCCGTTTATAAAAAGCTCCGCCAGGAACTCATACATTGTTGTGGCGGTTGACGCGTTCATGAAATATGTGTTTGCTAAGGCGCTAGCAAATACTAAGATCTTACTTGTCATGCGGTTCTTCCACGAGATAGGTAACGAGTTCGGCTACTCGGGAAGGATTGTGAACGATCGAGGAAGTGCTTTCACTAGTCGACAGTTTGAGGCGTTCTGTAAGGGTTTGGGCATACAGCATGTATTGAACGCGGTGGGATTACCTCGAAGCAATGGATAGGTGGAAAGGTATAATCGGACTATATTGGATGCCTTGGCATGCTACACGACGGAGGAAAGGCATTGGGACAGGGCCCTACAACGCGTCCGATGGGGGTTGAACAATACTCTAAATAAGGCGATCGGGGCAACGCCGTCCGAAGTGTTACTGGGGTTCGCACCGCGGCATCAGAGCGAGGCGAGAATATCCAACGCGGTAGGCGAGCCAGAGATTCGAGCTAGTCGCGAATTTATCCGAAAAAGAGCGGCGGAAATAAACTGTAAGGCGAGGCGAGACAATAAGCG